>LPNX010072959.1:356227-407374 GCA_001517045.1 Pseudotsuga menziesii | reverse complement strand
GGGGTGTTTTTGGTGTTTTTTTTGCAAAAATCATCGTTTTTATGGGTAGAGTTCTCGTTCATAGTATATAGTTCTCGTTTCATAGTATAAGTGGTTTTTGCATTTGGTACCCATGCTGTGAGTCCTCTCTTAGTTTTGGGAGTCCTTTCTATAGTACCTCCATGAATTTGAGCAAGAACGTCATACTCCTCTTGATCTTTTTGCTGGCCTTTGTTGGTGCTTAGAGAAGACCCGAGTTCTTACACTATTATTTTAACCAACAAAAAGACCCAATTTGTTGGCCCTTTCGGCAACAACCTGCGAGCAGGTTGCAGTATCACCCGAAACAGCTATGGGGTGCCACAGAATCAGGTTTCTATAGGAAAAAGAGGGATATTACTGTACCTTTAGCCTTCGCAAATATTAATCATACAACACAGAGCTTCGATAGTCACTTAATTAGCTTCGTAGTTTAGATAAACAAACAGTTACTTGCTTAACCCTTAACTGGGAATTCATAGCGAAGTTAATACTTAACAATATATATTACTTATCATTCACCTACTTATCAAATGCATAAAACAAAGTAGCACAAACAAAAAGGAACCACCACAAAACAAGATGTATGTGGTTCACCCCTAGTCTAGAGGCTACGTCCATAGAACTGTGTTTTATTCAACTCTTTACAAACAACAGTTCTAATCTACGCACTCAGCTGCAGATCTCTACACACTTAGCTGTAGGTCTTCTCAATAATCCCAAAACTGTGCACTTAGCTGCAGAACCTTTCTCCGATCTGCGCACTCAGCTGCAGAGGTCGTCCATGCACACAGCTGGGACTTAACCTTAACAAAACCCTCTGTGCACTCAGCTGCAGAGGTCATCCACGCATACAGCTGGGACTTAAAATTAAACCCAAAAGAGGCCTTAGCTTCTTCGCATCAAATTATCATCATACCAGAACCTTCAAAAAAGCTCTTTTCTCCTTTACATAAGTGCCTATTTATACAAGTGCACTATTACAATACCATGTGTTTAAACCATGGGATTAAAAACCATGAGTTTAAATCATGGGTTATTTACAAAAAGAGGGGCTTCGACCCAACCCTAACACCCCTAAGACTATTTTGAACCGCAACTCCATTTACAAGCTTCGCACCAAAACCGCGGAGTTGCCAAAATTAAGGACCTTCAAGGTCCACACCCCAACAGCCCCCTAAGACTCACCAGTGTCCCGTCCTGGGGCACTCTGCTGCTTTTCTGGTGGGAGAATTTTGTTGGTGAAGATAGTGAACTGCTTGTTGAGGCTGCGCATGATATCGTCGGCTTCTTGCTCCTTCTCCACGATCTCCTGCAATGTTGTTTACAATGCTTCGTTGGCCTTTTCCTGTGCAAATGCATCATACTCCTTCAAAACTTTGAGCTAGTTGTCTGCAGCAGTGCTCAACTCCAATGCCTCGTTAATGAGAGGCTGCACAGAGTTCACCAATAGTGCTTCTTTCCTTCTGTAAGACTCAATTTCTTGCTAGAGTTCATTTCTATGCTTCACCTTAAGCATCTTTTGCATGGGAGGCAATGTCTTGATTTCCGCTTTGACCGCATCTAGCTCTGTCTGTCGCTGCTTGATAGTTTCTTGTAGCTTTTCGACTTCTAGGTTGTCCTGCAAGTTCGCCCAGGCCTCGACACTTTCATCTAGCAGCTTTGATGCACTGCACACTAGATTTGATATCTTCGTTGCTGAGGCCTAAATATCCCTGTGACGTTGTTCCCTGACCTCTGGTGGACTCTTCGGAATGATGCGAAGTTGAAGCTCCGCAATCTGAGCCTCATGCTCTACTTTCATCTTCTCTATCAGGCTTCGAGACTATTGTGCATAGTCTTTCAGCTTGGTGAGTCTCTGCTCTGGTTCTTCTTCAACCTGCATGTCGAAGTCAGGGAGAATTTGACACGCCTCATCCAATACTCACGCCAGTGCAGCCTGCTTGCTTTCTGGTTCCCTCTTCTTCTGCTCAGCTTCTTCTAACTCTACTGCGACGCTCTCACTCTGCTTCATGGAATTTTCCAACTGCCTGTGTGAGTAGCTGTCTCACTCTCGTATCTCATTCATAATTTCCAATTGACAAATATGCAGCTCCGGCATAGACAACTTGGCATAGTCTATCTCAACAGTCATACTCATCTGCGATCGAGATTCTACGTCAGTTATTATGAGGGCTGCACTTGGGAGCTGTCCTCTGTTGTTTCTGGCTGGCCATTACCGAGTATCTGGCTATGCGCTTGTTATGGAGATATTCCTATGGCTTGGGGTATCACAATAGATAGCTTTGACTCCAGAAATCAATATTTCCTGATATGCAATAGAAATAAAATGTCTAACAATAAAGTATCAGACCTCATACCTTATTCCAGACGGTTGAAGTAGATCCCCATTGAGCTTTCCAATCTTCAGCTTGAATTGATATAATACTTCCTCAAGAACAAGTAAACAATACAAGCATACTATATATCATGGTGTTAGATCTATTCTAGCATATATAATCAATAATGTAAAAGCATTTGACATAATCCCATGGATAAAATATTCATTCAAATACACATCATTGGATAGGAAAATATATTTCTATTAATATAAATGAGAGATTACAAGATAGATACAACCTCTGATGGCATGTCTACGAACTAGAGAAACTGAATCCCCCACTTGGGCCTCCACCACCTCAATCCTCCATCTCACGATAGCAAGCTCACTAGCAAAAGGCAAGCTTGGGAAGAACACAACAATGCTCCAAGGGACAAAGGGATGTAGACTCAAGTAAAAATTATGGCAATAGTGGACTATAGCTTCTTTGCTCTCAATCTCTCTATATGCCTTCAATGTACCAAGGGGTTCCTTATATAGCTTCACAAGGGATAATGAAGGGTCGAATCCGAGCAATCTCAAGGAATATGGAAGGCTAGGAGTCAAATGAGTCGGATCCATGTCAAGGAAAACTCCAAAAGGATTTGTATTATGCACACATCCCGATGTACGCGGTTATAGAGGTCAAACCCACATATGTACACGGTTATCGGGTAAAAATCCATGTATATCATTTTTCATATAGTTTTAGGGATGATCAAGGAAACATCAAAGGATAAAAGATGGTCCATGGGGTCTAAAGAGTCTGCAGCGGGACAGGGGAAGGCCATACAAAGTGTGATTCACCTAGAGTGGTGAAATATGCTATAACTGATGCCCCCTAATGTGCGAGGTCAGAGGGGTCATACGATGGCCGAAAAAAATTATAATTCCATCCCAGAAGTGGAGTGATGAAGGATCCCAAATGGAATACCAACCACCCAATCAACATAGTACAATAATACAACTCTGCATATAACTGCAAGTACATATAGCAGTCCCGAATACATAAGAGTACAATGGCCATGAATAGGCATAATACATGATATCACATATGTGGTCATCACCACGTACAATAGACATACATCAAAATCTCCATAATGAATATATACAAAGGATCATGATCTCCAAAATGGCTGAAGATATACAATAGATCAAGATCTCCATAGTGGCTGGAAATATCTGTCATATACTGGTATCAAGTCACGAGAGCTGAAATCTCATGAACATTGGCACAATCAAGGAGGTAGCGTATAAGAACTGCCACCAATCTGGAAATTCTTCTACACCAACTGCTACAAGTACATGTCCTACTATGAAAATAGAGGTGTTGAGGTCGAACATAGTAGTCCATCATCTTATTACCGATCATTAATGTATACCATTAACAGACGTGAGATTACCCACCGATAATGAAAATGGGAATCAAGGTACTAGAGTGCAAAATAACAAGTGTGAATAGATGTGTTGAGGTCAAACACTTGAGAGAATCCATCGATCAGGGGAAATTGATGTATTCCCAAGAAACTGTCGATAGCAATAAAACCTGCCACTGATGACTGCAAGTCTCAAGGCACTCAAAAGGACTCTAGATTCCAATCCCAGAATAAATGATCTGAATTCGATGGGATGAAATTCATTGGAAGGAGGGCAATAAGGCATCCCCCATCATCCAACACGAGGTACTTAGCAAAGTTGTCTAATGTGGAAGGACTCGATCATAAGGTGCATGAACCAGTAACTGTACCGAGAATGGATGACATGCAAAGTCAAGATAACTGAGGAATGGCCGACACAGGTTTCAAATTCCTTCGAACAAGAGCATAATGGTGTATGGTGACTGAATGAAGGCAACATAGACTCGATATACAAACTGGGACATCAACAGAGGCTCCATAGGGACTGGAAGCTTAACCAATTGGTGGAGATAAACTCAGATAAACGAGTATAGCTCCTAAAGTCAAACTATAACCCGACCAATGGATGTGATATACAGTGCTCTCTTCGAAGGCGACACGACTCGAAAACTGCCAAAGATAACATTTTTCCTTGTCTGGATTTTTTGTTTTTTAATTTTTTTTGGACTTTTTCAGTTATTTGAAAAGCTTGAAAAACGAATAAACTAGCTTTATAGTTACAAACTAGGAGGAGACGAGTGTAATCAGGGAAAACAAACTAGTTCCAAGCAGTGGAACATACCTATGCTCAATGCAAGGATACATGTGTAGGATATTGACAATTGGGGGAAAATCTCCTCCCGGTACAAAGGGAAATCAAGCTGTGAAGGATATAAAAAATGGCTCTACATGGCTAGACATGAGACAAGCTCGGGATATATGGCTGAAATGCAATGTCAGGGGAGCTGGCATAAAGCTCAATAAGGAAAGCAAAGCTCATGATAATGCATTCACAACTTGAAATAGGGGGATTCCGGAGGGAAACAGGCCAGCATAAGATCAAGAGGAGTATGAGGCTCTTGCGAAATGTCATGGTAGTACTATACAATGGACTCCCACACCCTAAAGGATAAAACATTGGCATGGGAACCAAATGCAAATAAGGGGCTAACTAGGGTACCCATGTAAGGTGAAGCTCTACCACTCGTATTATGCCACTTCTAAAGCAGCAAGAAGGTTCTGTGACATAATAGAGTGCGTTTGTACCTAAGGTCATGCAAAATGAAAATGGTGTTGAACCTAACCTATATGCCAGTGTATATGTTATACCTGAGATTAGTACGAACGGGTCAATCCAATGGCTGAAACGGCACTGAAAATGGTCTTCTACATCACAAATTATGTCAGAAATGGTCCAAAATGGTTAGAAACTATCAAAACTATAGGAAAGGGGGTAAAAAATTTCAAATATTTGAAATTTTTTCTATAAATAGTAAAAAATATAAATCATTTTAAACTTTTACCCATTGGAGCTCTGATTTTCAACTACAAATTCCAGGAGATCCAGCTGGCGGAATTCACAACCGTTTCTTCCAGGTATTTACTCATGCTCTCCTCATGCATTTTAATTTATTTTTTGTTGATTTTCATGGTGGAATGAGGTTGTTTAGGCCATCTCTACATGAGCGCTATGGCCCACATAGATATTGAAGCTTTTTCTGTGTATAGGGCTGGCTATATGCAGAAAAGAGGCTCGAAACCGCGTACATATGCGGTTGTTTATAAAACAGTCGTGTATGGTGCCGCGCAAGTGAATTTATAAGGATATAATGGGCAATGTGGCAATTTATCTTGCAGGATGGTGCTGGAATGGAGACAGTGCAAGCATGGTGAAGTAGATGAAATTGTAAGGGCTGATGTGATGGCTTAACAAGCTCTTTGAGCATGCGGACTCTACAATTTTTGGTGTCTTGGTGGTCTGAGGGCCAACCAAGACTGCTAGAGATGCTGGTAGACTATTGGGATCCAGAATCAGAGTCCTTCCGAATAGATGGGATGTCTCTCACCATAGAGGTGGAAGACATATACTTTATCACAGGTTTATCTAGACGAGGGGAGGTGGTGAACCTTCGGTCCTAAGGTGGGCCAGGCGGTGGGCTTACTATCGATGAGTACATAGAAGTGTACTGCTACCCAGATACTGAGAAGGTGGGAAGTCAAGTCCCCACAAATGCTATACAGGTGCTGGGCCTAAAGGCCATACTATTGATGCTGGGCAGGATATCAGGCCAAGCCTCACCCCATCAGGCCTCACGGCCACTGATGTTTTATGTGGTGGACTGTATGAGACCAACCATATACGACTGTAGTACTACACTACTGAGCAACATGAAACACCAGCTCAGTGAGTGTAATGTAGGTAGGATACGAAACTTCAGGTTCATCAGCATTTTGAGCACGTTTTTCTTCAAGTGTGTTCCAGGATTGAGCCCTAGAGTGGACGTTCCTCTCCATGCTATGCGTAGATTGGGGGGTGGTAGGGTGGCCAACCCATATCCAGCTGACTTCTTTCCATGGTGGCGATGACAGATTGTTGCCATAGATGACTACCCCTATGGAGGGATATATTTTCGGGGGGATCCGAACATGCCATTGCCAACAAGATCGACATATGGAGAGATAGGTACCGAATCTCGAATCTCACTCTTTTTTTTGTTAAAGTTTTTTTGAGTTATTTATTTTTTTTGTATTTTCTTTGATTATGTGGAATCAAAAGACATGTCTTGGTGTGAAAACACATAGTGACATCTACTATTCATGTGCAGATGTGGGATGACGGCGACCAGAGGGCTTCCCAAGTCATAGATGGAGGGGAAGAGGGGATGACATCATAGGTGTGGATGCGGAGCGAATGCTCCAGAGCATTCATACCAACTTCGTGCGACTGACTCATAGATTTCGCATGGCGCAAGTCGAGGACTTGCCTAAGGCCATGTAGCGACAGGTGGTGGGTGTGCCACGCACATGGGTGCGTTTATTCTGGCAGCTAGCTAGAGCCGTAGTGACGTATCATGATCACAACCCTCCTCCTCCACAAGATTAGATACCTGGGAGTGTATATGTTTTGTACAACCGTGTATTATATGATGGAAGCTTTGAAAGCTCCACTTTTGTATATGACACTATGTATTACCACATTTTTGATATATGTAAAAGGTTTTATGGTGATTGGTTTATTTATTTACATGTGTAAAAATGTTTGTGATTAATTTATTATGAATGAAACAAATGCCAATCTAACACGTAGTTAGCATATGAGTCAGCAACTTGATTATCATTTCTCGGAATGTGTATATATGTAATACTGTCAAATTGTCATTCTAACAATCTCACACATAATAATCTTCTCAATAACATCGGATCTCTAACATGGTACAAACCATTGAGCTGTGACACTACTAACTCTGAATCAAGATGTACCTCAAGAGATAGAACGCCATGTGAAATGGCATCCCGTAGAAGCTCGATAACGGCGCTATATTCAGCAACATTGTTAGAAGATGGCCATAGACATACACCTCCTGAAGACAGTACCTGACCCATAGGAGTATAAATCATCCAAGAAGCAGAGGCTGAGTGCCGAGTGTGATGGCTTGCACCATCCACAAATCCTATGTAGGTGGAAGATTCCATTGAATCTGCCAAAAGCAACGGAAAATAATCACAAACTTGATCATGATAAGAAAAAGACCTAACTATGCAAAGCTGTACAATAATATACAACAAGCAGCCTTGGCTAAAGATCATGCATAGTATTTTTTGAGATAGAGACCATTTCTAGGCTCCACCAAATCTTTGCCTTCGTAATCAACTAACTCATAGGCACCCTTCTCTAAGACATGCTTGACCATGTAAGGACCACGCCACATAGGATTAAATTTTCCTTCCCCCAAGGGGTCTTTCGATTGATCCCACAAAAGGACCAAGTCTCCTTCACTAAACACTCTTGGACGGACAGACTTGTCGTATTGGACCTTAACATGATGTTTATTAACCTCTAGAGCCACCAAGGCATCTCGACGTTGCTCATTAAGTTGCTCAAGGTGGACCAAATGCTCCTCCAAAGGTGAAGTGTCTGGTAAGAGTTCCACAGCTAGCTTCAACGAAGGGATCTTGCATTGAACCGGCAATATCGACTCCACTCCATGCACAAGCTAATATGGAGAAAAACCAGTGGTAGTATTAACCGTGGTTTGATATGCCCACAAAGTAGGGTATAACATAATATGCCAATTCGTCTTGCTCTGTGCGATGGTTCGTTGGAGAATGGACTTAAGTGATTTATTCACTGCTTCAACATGTCCATTCACTTGGGGGTAGTAAGAAGAAGAATTCTCTTGCTTATACCCTAACTTGGATGCTAACTCTTCCATCATACGGTTCTGAAAGTGCGAGCCATGTTCAGTGACAATCTCTTTTGGAATCCTAAACCGAGTAATGATTGGTTGAATACGAAGTGAGTGGCTGTCTCACCGTTGGATTTTACTGTAGGCACTGCCTCAGCCCATTTCATGAAATAATCCATAGCCACTATAATATGATGGTGCCCCCCAGCTGAATCTGGGTTGCAATCCATAAAATCGAGCCCCCACTTGGTGAAGGGACCGGCGGTGATAATGAGATGTAATGGGGCAGGCTTCGAGTGCATATTTTATGTGAACACCTGGCAAGGGTGGCACCTCTTTACTGCATCAACACAATATTTAAAGATCGATGGCCAGAAATAACCCACTCTCAAAATATTTTGAGCTGTAGAAAGCCCAGATAAATGACCACCACACGCCCCTTTGTGGCAATCATTTAGCACAACCTCAGCCTCCTCATGAGTTAAACAATGTCGTAAAATGGAATCTACCCCACGACGGTACAAAGTATTGTCCACTATAAGGTAGTTCTTAGAGACGTGACATAATCGTCGTTGTTCATCTCGCGAGAGGTGAGTAGGGGTCCTCTGTGTTTGCAGATATACTATGATATCTCCATACCATGGGTCAGACGTTGATATTAAGAATATGTGTTCATCAACAAACATATCTTCACAAACCAACTCCTCGGCCTTGCTCGGGAAATCCGATATAAGCTCTGCAAAAATTAACGACTTTTTCGACTTTGCCGAAACAAATTCAAGATCAAAATCTTGCAGAATGACAATCCAATTATTATACTTTCCCCCAATCATCCTTCGTGTAAGGATGAACTAAAATGGATTGACATGTGCCACAACCAAGGTCTGGCGAAGGAGAATATAATGTCTCAAATGATGAACCGCATGTATAGCTGCTAAAGCAAGCTTCTCGACATGAGAATAATGAATCTCTGTGTCAATAAGGTTTTAGCTTAGATAATATATGACATGCTCTTGGAGCTCCTCATCCTCCTGAACCAACACCATACCAATCGTCTCTAAAGACGCGGCCACATATAATAGGAAATAATGGCTATAATCCGGAGGACTAATCACCGGGGCCGATGCTAGGGCTCGCTTAAGTGCATCGAAGGACTCCTGGGCTTTCTCATCCCATTCAAAGGGAGTATCTTTCTTCAAGAGACACATAAAGCCTCTAGTCAAATTGGCAAAGTTGACCACAAATATTCGTAAGAAGTTTACCATACCTTGCAAACACTGAAGATGACGAATGTCCTTCGGGGGAGACAACTGAAGTATTGCCTCAACCTTTAAGGGATCGACTCTTATGCCCTCCTTTGAAATGATGAATCCTAGTAAATGACCCGAATTCACACAAAAGATGCACTTATGAGGATTTAATCAAACCAAATAGTGTCGGCATATTTCGAAGACAAATCTCAAGTGATAGAGATGACGCATTCTCATACGAGAATGAGCAGCGAGGTCATCTAAAAATACTTCAATAATAGACTTGAGATCGTGGAAAATAAAGGTCATAGCCCGCTGAAATGTAGCTCTGGTGTTTTTAAGGCCGAAAGGAATTTTTCGATATGCAAACGTTCCCCAAGGACAAATAAATGTAGTCTTGTGTTGGTCCTCAGGCTTAATTTGGATCTGATTATACCCAAAAAAGCCGTCCATGAAGGAGAACACCTCGCCGCCTGCACACTCATCCAAAATCTGATCTATAAATGGTGTGGGGAAGTTATCCTTAGGACAGGCACGATTCAAATCATGGAAATCAGTGCATATTCGGATCGCTCCCTGCTTCTTATCCACTGGAACGGGGTTTGAAACCCACTCCATCAAGGGAACGGGATAGATGAAAGCGGATTTCAATAGCTTCTCTATCTCTGCCTTAATGGCAGGTTCTTTCCTAGGATTCACAACGCGTAACCGTTGTCGAACAGACTTAGCATTGGGGTAAGTCTTAATCTCATGTTCGACAATCTGAGGGTCAATACCTGGCATCTCATCATAATACCAAGAAAAAATATCATGGAATTCCTTGAATAGCTCAGTATATTCGAGAATCTCAGCATGAGAACATTCCGCCCCAATATAGACATTCTCAATGGTGCCAGGATTTCGAGAGATGTTGATAGAAATCATGGAAGATATGTTCGCCATGTTTCCATCAGCCATCTGACCAGGAGAGCTTAATGGAACCATGGGACTACCAACTCTCTGACTAAGAATCTCCCTATAATCCTCATGCTCCAAACAGTCAAGTGGTGGAAGGAAATACGATCTATGATGAAGTTCCTCCCATGGCGGCTCAACGCCCGACATAGCCTCGATGATCGCTTCATCTAAAGGGAAAACCATATCAAGGTAGTCGTGGGCATGAGAAGACTGTACTGCCCATGCTGGAAGCACATAGGGGTCTTCCTCTTCCATCCGTGAAGAGGAAGAACAAGGCTCTGCAACATTCTTAAGATTGGATTGATAAGCTATCATGGTTGTAGGAAGCGGCACGTTGGTCTCGATAGGATCACTCGAAATACTCAATGTAGGAAGAATCCAAGGATCTTCCATATGATTCATGCAAAAATACACTGAGGTCGTAGAAGTCGAAGCCTTATCAAAACAAGATCCTATCATGAGGACCAGTGTAGGACAACTAAAGCTTCCCATGAGGGATGGATACATGCATACACCCACACTCCTAGTTGCCGGATGAGAGTGGTCAACGATAGGGACCGAAGCTCCCGAAGATGCAGTAAGAGGGGAATTCTTGAATGTCATTTGATCAATTGTTACAATCTTCCCATTATGTGGAAAGCATACAACACGGAACAAGGAAGAAGCAACGACTTGCATACTATACATCCATTTCCTACCCAGTAAGAGATTGTAGTTGAGGGGCGCATCAACCACCTCAACCTCTATCGCAATGGTCTTCCCACCCCAAATGGACTTTAAGGGATGGAAGGATACCGTGTGGCCTAAAAGATATCCTATCAAAAGTAGTTAACATAATCACTAATTTCGACAAATCAGGAGAACCAAGACCCTTCCAACAGGACAAAGACATCACAGATGCAGTAGTGCCCTCATCAATCACAGTGCACTTGACGATCATATTAAGACATTCTACATGTACCAAAAGTGACACAAAGTAGGGGAAGCAAGGCTGATGTCCTGTGTTTTCAAATTTGATCACTGAGGAAGAATCATCACCGTTCACACCAAGATCAGAAAGCAAAATCCTTCCTTTGCGAAGGACAACTCTGAAGCAATTCCAATGCAGACATCGCATAAGGAGTATGGCCCAAATCCTCAACAACTGAATAATTCTGGGTGGCTCGAGCATTTGGATTATTCCCCAAGAACTTAAGTACCCCCTTAGGAATGCGAGGTGTAGCCTTAGGTTTATCCGCATGTTTCTCAATGCGCAAAGGGGTTCCTGGTGGATTAGGTTCTTTGCCTGGGTTGGGTTGTGACAATCCATAATTTTTTGCATGAGTCACAACCTTGGCAGCACAGACCATGTTAATGCACCCACGAGCACTAGTCTATGGTGGATCATTCTCACTAGATTGCTCCTGGGACTTCGAGTTCATATTCTGGTTATGCGGTAAAGGGTTCGTTAGCATAGTTGGGCCTTGTGCTAAGAGTCTCAAAGCTTCATCAATTCAAGGGCACAAGTAAGTGAGGTGATCATCCTTGCATAGCTTGCAAGGGAAATTAACCTTACGTTTCACTTGCTTGTCCCCACCAACATTCTGACTGTTCTTGTCATTATTGGTAGCATTCTCATTCCTATTCCCACCCTTTCGATTATTATTCTTACCCTTTCTTCTATTCCGTCTAGGCTGTTGGTTACCCTTCTGGTCTGACGATTTCACAGAAAGTACATTCGCCATTTGAGTGGGTTGAGACGAAGCCATAGCTTGTCCCGAAGCAGACTGGTTAAGCGAAAATTAACTAAATTTTTTTGCAACCGAATCCGTAGGTTTTTCCCTTGCACAACCCACAATTCCATCGGCATGTGGTCCAGGTTTGACCTTGGGATCAAAAATGGAACGAGGAGCGTTGGGAATAATCTCATAAAACAAACCGGACTAAGCATAAATCAAGTCTAGTTCCTGTGCCCTAAAGATTTCCTGTTCCTCATTCTGCACTCTAGATGTGGAAACATCCTTCATGATATATGGCAATAAATACTTGAGGAACCACTTGAGAAGGAACTTCGGCGGTATAAAAGATTTAATTAATCTCTTCCATCTATGCCACTCTTGAATATGATCAAAAATATGGGTGGATTTATCTTGCCGAAATGTCGACAAGAGTTCAGTACCAACATCATAGCGCATTGGTAGCTGGAAGCGATTAAGAAAATTCATCGCAAGATCGTTGAACAAGGTAAAAGCTCCCTTTGGTAACTCTATATACCATTTCACAGCAGGCCCCATGAGGGTGCGTTGAAATAGTCACAAGCGGACTGAGTCTTGATGTAACAAATTCGAAGAGCACCAAAGGTGAAACGTGGTAACGTGTTTGCTCAGATCCTCTCCCGGTTTTCCTTCAAACTTAGGTATGTCTGAAGGAAGCTTGGTAGGGACAGCCGGCCAAGCCAGGTCATGAGCCACGAGATCGTTCGTAAGTCTCGATAAGTCAGGAAGGTTAAGCGTCACGAGGAAAGGGAGTCTAGGATGATGAGGTCAATGGACCACTCCCTGGTTCACATAGGTGTGAGCACCACCATGGCCTTGGTCATAGTGTCCTCCTCCTGTCTGACCCGTATAGGGTGACGTGGAAGTACCATCGTAAGGTGGACCTTGACTAGTAGGAGCTACGAAGCCGTAATTAGGAGAGTAAGCAGGTTGTTGATACCCGCCTCCGTAAGGTGAAGAAACATGTCCATACTCCATCCTGTAATAAGTTCCATAGGTCATCGCATGTGATGTCCCATGGGACACTCCGTAGGTAGGAAGATAAGCTCCAGAAGAGGGAACATACATACCAGAAGTAGGTATAGATGCCCTGGACATAATAATCTGACCACTATAAGCATGAATATAGCCTCCTGAAGCAGTGGGTGGTATATGAACTTGAGACACAATCGGCCTAGTAACTGCAATATGGACCTAACTCATAGCCATATATCGGCTCGAAGGACCACGTGAATAAGGTGGAGGATGTACATTTGAATAAATCAGAATCGAGGACGAAGGAATCTAAGTAATAAGATATGTACTACCGCCTATCGTCACCCGTCTCGGACCTGGTATCCTAATCGGATCGCTAACCCTAGACCTAGGAGGGAGATGAAATGTAGCTTCCACCACTAGGACGGAAGGTGCAATGTGACTAGTACTCCCAAACCTCTCTGCAAGGTAAGGAATGGGATTTCCCCTAGGCATAGTGCTAGGCTCGAAGTCGGATTTGACATGAAATGTCAAATCGTCCATAGGAAAACCAGTCGTAGCATAACTACTGTAGCTAGTGCTGGCAGGTTCAAAGTGAGTCTCGGCATCTTTCGGCATTCCATATCGGTAATGTTTCAATGGGGAATCAGCCCTAGTGTGAGTAGGTCTATCGTACAAATATACTATCTGGGAAATCACAGGACTGAACTCAGCAAGCTCAGGTGAAGGATTGTATGTAGGAGTAAATTCCCCATCGTCAACACGAATGGGAGGAGGTGGCTTAGGAATAGTCTCTGAATGATCCTCCATGGTGTGTGAATCAGTGTGTGACATAGTTCGCCTGGACTGTTTAGGTCTCTCTCCCAAAGGAGGAGGAGAAGTAGAAGGAGGAAGTCCCGCTAACCGAAGAGAACGACGTGGAACTGCACTTGAATCCACAATGACTCAAAACAAAAATAGCAAAGACTCTCTATCTACGTAAACCCTAGGCCAACTAGCGTGCACAGAGAAATCACTAATAAAATCTAAAGAAAAATGCAAGCAAACAAGGGATGGATAAGTGAGCTCCCGAATGAAGCAGGTATGTCTCGCCTAGGAGAGGCCTGAGACTCCCATACACAACAAGCAGAGGTACGTAACCAATTATTGTGGCCCTCAGCTTCAACGCGTAAAGTGACTGTATTGTTTGACCCCAACCTGGCTGGGACACTTGTAGAATAACCTCTACAAGTACCCCCTCGATATCCTAGGTAAGGTCACTAAGGTCACCTCAATATAATCAAAGCTCAGGTGGACAGTCACAGGAAGGATTGACCGTATGGGCAGGGTAGCAAATCCCGAAACTCTCGAAAGAGCCCCCAGATATGAATACAATCCTAGAAATATATCCGGTGCTACTCAGTTATGACTAGGGGTCATACCAATCGATAACCGCTCACACTGCCTCATGCTTAACTCCTGTTTGAGAAGAGGATCCTGAGAATGATGGTTATATCAAGGATTTCACACACTCCCTAGACAGACACCTAGATGTTGTTGTTTAGTGATCTTGGAGAATTGACTTACAATGAACTATTCCAAGATCCTAAAACCTAAGCTTGTTGGTGCACCCTAGAAAAGAAAAGAGTGTAATTCATTTTAATTAGCGTTTATTTTAGTTGGATTTATTTCTAAATAGGATATGGTCGTGCAACTAGTGGTGTTATGACGCAACATGAAGTAAAATGCACACCATAACAATCAATGCAAATGCATTGTGTCCATGTAAACAGGGTATGCTACTAAGTGAAATTCACAATTCTTCTTCAAATGATGAATGCAAAAATTTCCTATATGAAGTCCTAACTGGTACTCCAAAGAAAATCTAGATCTAGTGCAAGTACAATGCAAAGTGCAAAATGCAATGCATTATGATAAGCAAATGTTTTTGGATTTTTTGAAAATATAAGAGATGCAAAAAGCAAAAGAATGATTCTACCACCCCCAGACTTTGCAAGTACACATAAATAGCATCCAATCAAAGCACTAAGGTAAAAGAACTCTAATGCACTAATCTCAAACAAAAAATTGAAAATGCCATGACAAGAACTTTCCTAAAAAAAAATTTAGGCTAAAAAAAATATTTTCGGTCAGAAACAGAGGTCAAAACAGACTCAGGAAGTGCCAAAGGAGACTCAGGAACTAACAACATTCACCCAGCAACCAATTATCTTCCAAAAAAAGGGAAAAATCTAAGGTATACGCGACTGTTCGCAGTAAACCCGGATGTATACGTGGAAATCACAGAGAAAACCGCGTGTATACGTGACTGTAAATCAAAAACCCATGTACAGGAAGAAAAGGTGCATAAAACAAGGCAAACAGATAGGCTGAGACAAACTTCACTCCAATCAGACTCTACCAGGCATACATGCCCCCAGACCCGACACAGAAACAAGAGAGAAAGAGCAATTCAAATACATTGAATGCCTAGAAAATCACCCCCAAAGGACAACTACTAGGAACTCCCCAGCGAAGTCACCAATTCTGTTACGGAGAGAAATTCCTATGGCTTGGGGTACCACAATAGACATCTTTGACTTCAGAAATCAATCTTTCCCAATATGCAATAGAAATAAAATGTCTAACACTAAAGGATCGGACCTCGTACCTTATTCCGGATGGTTGAAGTAGATCCCCGTTGAGCTTTCCAATCTTCAGCTTGAATTGATATAATACTTCCTCAACAACAAGTAAACAATACAAGCATACTATATATCATGGTGTTAGATCTATTCTAGCATATATAATCAATAATGTAAAAGCATTTGACATAATCCCATGGATAAAATATTCATTCAAATACACATCATTGGACAGGAAAATATATTTCTATTAATATAAATCAGAGATTACAAGATAGATACAACCTCTGACGGCACGTCTGCGAACCGGAGAAGCTGAATCCCCCACTTGGGCCTCCACCACCTCAATCCTCCATCTCACGATAGCAAGCTCACTAGCAAAAGGAAAGCTTGGGAAGAACACAACAGTGCTCCAAGGGACAAAGGGATGCAGACTCAAGTACAAATTTCACCAACAATGGACTATAGTTTCTTTGCTCTCAATCTCTCTATATGCCTTCAATGTACCAAGGGGTTCCTTATATAGCTTCACAAGGGATAATGAAGGGTCGAATCCAAGCGATCTCAAGGAATATGGAAGGCCAGGAGTCAAATGAGTCGGATCCATGTCAAGGAAAACTCCAAAAGGATTTGGATTATGCACACATCCTGATGTGCGTGGTTATAGGGATCAAACCCGCGTATGTATGTGGTTATTGGGTAAAAAGCCGCATATATCATTTTTCTTATAGTTTTAGGGATGATCAAGGAAACATCAAAGGATAAAATATGGTTCATGGGATCTAAAGAGTTTGCAGCAGGACAGGGGAAGGCCATACAAAGTGTGATTCACCTAGAGTGGTGAAATCCGCTATAACAGCGCTTGCTGGGGCACTGCTTGCTGCAGCGCCAGTCGCTGATCTTTCTGCTAATGCCTTCAGTTTTGTAATTCACTGCGCTACGCCCAAGAGTGCATCAAGATGTGTAGCTGTAAACTCTGACCATTTGCTGGTTAATAATTATATAGACTTTATCAGAGCCCGATCAAGCTCTTCCATGATCACGGCAGGCTCTTCAACAATATTCTTGCCCTTTGACACCTTTGCTTTCTTTCTTGACGAAGGCTTCATCACTTCCTCTGCTTCATGAGACTTGTGCTTATCTAGGCGATTGGGGTCTGAAACGGTTTTGACCAATTCTTCTTCTTCTTCATCAGATCCATCATCTCCACCCTGGTCATCTCCGCTCTGCTCTGACTCATCTTGTTCGTCACTTTATTCGAGTGGGTCATTCTGTTGCGTCTGACTAGGACCTGCGCCCACATATGTCACTGGGGGGATTGGTATGCTAGGCCTTGTTCCTGCGTCCTTCATCCATTTAGCTGGCCACTTCTGGACTACTGCGACGATGTCTTCCTGGGTTACCACGTATGGCAACTTCCAACATGCATGTTTTTTATCTAAGCGGGCCTGGATGAAGACATTGTGCATGTTAGCCTTGAAGTTGGCCACTCCTGCATACTAATAAAATAGCTAATTACTGAGCCATGGTGTCTTCAGGATTTCATATGAAAGACCCATCGAATAAAAGGTGAACATGTAGTTCGTCATCTACTGCAAGGCATTATCCTGTGACACCCATAGGGATGCATATCTTGCTGCGCTAGTCATGTCCAGAGGCACATCAACAAAATGTTCCTTGGTAGGCTCTCTCCATCCTACCAGTGCAATAAGCACTAAAAACCATGAGTAGTGAAAGGGTCTACCTTTCTCCTGCGCGTCGCAGACATCTTTGAGGAATTCTCATGTAATGTACTCTGCCCATTGTAATTGTATCCTTCAGCATAGTTCGTAGCAATACTGACAATCGAGGAAGATACTTCATTCGGTCTACACTTCCGCATTATATTGCTTGCTCGTAGCTCTGTGGTGAAGTGGATGTTTTGATGTCGAATTGTTGAGGTTTGATACCCTCTCTTTCCTTTTGTCAGGCCGAAGCGGTCCTTCATGTGCTGCGCTAGCTTCGTGTCTTTGTGTTTTTCGACGAACTCAATGCTAGGATCAGGCCCTTCCTTCAGCAAGCCTGTAATCTTATGGATCAGTTCTCCATCAATAGGAATTCTCTAGCTTCCTATCCATAGGTTCCTATCATGCACCAATGCCAATAGCTGCTTGACCACTATGGTAATCGGCGTGCTGCGACCGAAGTGGGGAACATTCAGCATCTTCAACAAGCCAGCTTGCTCCAAGCCAGCGGCTCACTGTTTTACTTCGAGTAGTGTCATACCAGTCTCTGGATAATGGACAGAGTGGAGGTATTTCCCTGGTACGAACTGCAAAAAAATTCCACGATAATTCATATCATGGTCTGCATACTTCAGCTGGTCTATTTTTCCTGTCATTGTTCCAACTAGCTGCACACCCTGTGGCAGTGACGGGGTGCGTAATGTGAACTTGCCTGTCCGCCGAGGTGGCTGAAATCCTGGTTGCATAGGAAAAATATATGGTGGACGCTACGGTGCAACGTTCTCATCCTCACCAAGGTCTTCAAATTCTCCACGAGGATTCATCATGGGATCCTCTGGTGTCTTTCCTGATGGCTGGTTCCTTTCTTCATTCCGCTTAAAACGAACTTCTGCCCTAAACTTATTCCTTATTGATCATGTCTGCATTGGTTGAATTAGTGCTATGGGAGTCTCTTCATGAGGTGTAGATGCAGTTGGATTTCTCATAAGGTTCTACAGACCCCTCTCTCTGAATTCGCTCAACAATTCCTGGACTTCGCGATCAGTTGAAATGGACTCAACTGTAAAACTCAAGAAAATGTGTAATGTGACATTCGCAGGTCTGGGTGTCTTCTTATAGAATCCATCGACCAAATATGTCATAACTGTGCATTTAAGACACCAGATCTGACCGAACGACGCTAGCTCTTGTCCAAATGGTGCTATATTCCTTAAAATCTCATCATTATAGGCAGTTAATGCAGTTAACGTACCGGCGCCGCCAAATATGATTTTTTCCAACGGTTGCATTTTGAGCTTCGACACACCTTTCCTCTTTGGCATAGCCAGTAATTTTGGCTACACCACAAATAAGGACCTTTGAAACAGTACATACCTTTGAGACATCATGTCACCAGTTTCGACAGAGCTTCGAGCTTCAACCCTCGACAATATTTCTTCACAGTGTCCTTCTAACTCAGGAATATTAATGTTGCATGGGTCGTCGTCTTCATCAATGGTGAGGTTATAACATTCTACTGCATTAGCTTCTTGTTCCTTCCAATCAGGTTGGTACTCGGCTATTTCTTTATCATCAAACACCTTAGTATGGATCAACCTAATAGCTGCATCCAAAACAGGGCAATCCTCATTAATAGAAAATGTAAGCACAAAACTATCAACAAGGTTATCCCAACTTACAGTACCATGGCGAAGCTTAACCTACACATACCAGTTCTTTGCTATAGGTTCTAGAGTGTGTACAAACCTATGTACCCATTCTTCACAAGGTACATGCTTCCATGCTTCATAACACTATTCCAAATGTTCCTAAGGGCTAGTGTTACCATTAAATCTACTTCGCATCTCCTGAGGTTGATCCATGAATCTCAGGCGAAGAAACTTTTGACAAGCTTTCCAACTATGAATATGATTTTTATGACCATTCCACCATCTGGAAGCTGCGGCTCTGAATGCTGAATCTAGAGTCTCCATTTTCTGTGAATCTGGTACTTGCTTTGAGAATTGTACAATAAAATCTTCTGGGTTTCTCAAGCCATCAAAAGTAGGGAATATCTTTGTCTGTGAGCCAACCCATCTAAGAGACTTGGTAATTCTTGCACATCGATGTCCATGTAGTTCATAAAGTCTATTCTGCCAATTCTCTAGGCCTTCGTCTAAATCATTCATGCAAGAAATGTCACACTACCAATCCATTATACCTTCAGTAGTAGGGTTAACATAAGATTCTTCTTTAGCTGGCTCTATATACCTTTCTCCTTAAGAAGGGTCCAATGGTACTATGAATCTCAAGCCTTTTCCTTCAAAATTCATCTGTCTGTTCTTAAGGTTGATTACTGCATCATTTTCTATTTCCCATTAAATTCCTAGCAATGCTGGATAGGGGTTGCTATCATCAATTATTTCAATGACTTCAAAATTTGCTAAGGTAATGACTCCATCAATGTCCACTGGTACACTAGGGAATATTCCCAAGGGCACAATCTTCTGTTGATTAGCTAATCTCAGCTGTATAGGGGACCATTCAAGCATAGGTATTCCCATTTGTTCCCATGACTGCCTAGTTAGGACATTCACTTATGATCCTAGGTCTAAAATAAGATCAATCATGTCATAATTTCCTATCTGAGCATGCAATCTCATTTCTCTTCCAGTCCTTATAACTCTATTAACATTTCTTCCTCTATCAGAGCTTCGCTGAGGTTTGCAAGACGCAATAAATTTCTGTAACTCATTCAAAGCATTCTGATTTCTTAATAGCTTCATACAACTCTGTAAAAATGATGTTAGTGTACTTACTTGAGCTGGTGAAGCTTCTTGAGACTGTAACTACTATTGATGTTGTTGCGTAGTTGCTACTGATGTTCTTGAATCAGCAAAGTCTTTTTTGGCTTCCATAAATGTTCCTTTTTCTCTTCCAACATTGAAGACAAGAATTTTTTCTGGGGTCTTACAGACCTAAGCCTCGTCAGGCTGTTTCTCCTTATTTTGCACTTGCGTCGTAGCTCCACTCCTTGTAACAACGTTAACAGATAGGACAGGTCTTTTCTCGACATCAATCATCTGAACATTCTGAGCAGGAGCACCATTTCTTTCTTGTATCTTGGCTATCAACTGTGGACATTGCTCAATCACATGATCGACTACTCTGCAATATCGATATGCCATAGTTGGGTTCTGACAGTCTCTAGATACATGTCCTACATAATTACAGTTATAGAAAATAACCTGGCCTCGACCTCTGAAATTACCTCGACCCGATGTACTACCATGGTAACCATATCCATCATTGCCTTGTGCATCGGGTGGTACCCTATCAGCATCATAGGTTCGCTCTCTCATGAGGTCAAAGCTATGACACTCATCTTCGTTGTGTCCAACTGACTTACAGAACTTGCAATAGGGATTCTTAGGAACTTGAACATATCTCTGTAACAGGTAGCAATCTTCAGGTCAATGCTGACCACTTGTTCTATATATCTCATAATATAGGACAGTAGGGTTAAACAGGTTTGGTGCACCAGTATTCAGATAATTTCTTACTGCAGGGCACTATTCTTTGTCATGAACTTTTGTCTTACATTGTGTACACCAAACCTCTTCACGAGTAGCTTTCCATTTCTTCATGTCATGAAGGTCCAAAGCCATTTCTACTAACTGTGCTTGTATTTTGGCTATTCCAGAATTATCTCTGACAGGAGCTGTTTCGAGCTTTATAGCAATTTCCAATGTTTCTTGCTGATTAGCAACGTTCTCTTGCATAAGAGGAGTCCTGATATGTGGAAACAGTGCTGCAATGAACCATTCTTTATGTTGCTCTAGTCCAATAGTGAAGCTAACTTGATATAGAAGAACCTTGAACCTCTAATCAAAGTCCCAAACTGATTCACCTCGCTTCTGCTGAATTTATTTCAGTTTAGTTATAGACTGTGACTCTGATTTAGGCTTCTTAAATTATTTAATCATTTCTTTTTTAATATTGACCAAGACATAGTTCTGAGTACTGGAAAACTTCATAAACCAGGTCAAATATTGGTCTTTGAAAGAGGTGACCAGTTGTGTTGTTCTTGTATTCTGATCCATAATATTCTTAGCAGTCCAAACAACTTCGCATAAGAACCAAAACTGCTCTGGATCCTCTGATCTGGTTCCTCTAAAGACTGGGAGCTTGATATCATCATTTACATGGGCCATAGCGGATCGAGGGGGGGTGGGGAGGGGGAGGAGGAAAACTGGTAACAGGGGGGGGGAACTTACTAAGGTAGACTGACCTATGACAGGACTACTCCAGCTAGGGTTACTTTCAGACTGCGATGGGTTCTTAGGGATAACAGATCTTTGTTGTGGAGTGATAGGAGGGTTTCTAACAAAAGGGGTTTCTTTAGATTCAGACTCTTCTGGGCTTAAAGGGGTATAATCAGTATTCTGGCCTAGGTTAAAGGATCCAAAATTTCTCTTGTATCTTTTACCGCTTCGAAGAAAACCACTTTGCTCGTCAAAGTCACTTTCACTTTCAAACATAGGTTAGTAGCACTAAATCTAGCAATCTAATTCAATAAGCAATATGCGTTTTTCAGCCAAGAGCATTTTAATTCTCACACTTAATGAATTCAGGTACCTACCCCTTGGTCCTTTGAAGAACTGTCTTTCTGCTTCGCTGAAAGAAGTATGTGTGTCGATGGAGAACTCTATTACAAATACTTCAAGGGTTCACGTTGTCCAGAAGTCAACAGCTCTAGATACCGCATTGTTCACTCTTTTCAACAGGTTAATTCTTTCTGGGGTCCAGGCAGGAGACTAATCTTCTTGGAAGTTTGTCCTCTTTTGTGTCAACCTGGATAACCACTGGTGCAATTCTATGTGGATACTACTAAAGAAAATTTCATAAATATCATAAAAAACATACCTTTGCAAGAAGTCATCTGAGCTACGACGAGGATATTTATTTTCTTGTTCAGCAAATTTCAGATAGGTGTCCTCAACCTAGTCACCGATTTCTTTTACTAAGGGCCTCCAAAACATATACCTCCAGGTACGATGTAGATCCCTCTTGAGCAGATACTGGTTTATTCGACAACGAAACCAATTTGTTGGTGCTTAGGGCAGACCCGGTTTCTTATACTATTATTTTAACTAACAAAAAGACCCAATTTGTTGGCCCTTTCGGCAACAACCTACGAGCAGGTTGTAGTATCAACCGAAAGAGCTATGGGGTGCCATAGAATCAGGTTTCTGTAGGAAAAAGAGGGATATTACTGTACCTTTATCCTTAACAAATATTAATCATACAACACAGAGCTTCGACAGTCACTTAATTAGCTTCGCAGTTTAGATAAACAGACAATTACCTGCTTAACCCTTAACTGGGAATTCACAGTGAAGTTAATACTTAACAATATATCTTACTTATCATTCACCTACTTATCAAAGTCATAAAACAAAGCAGTACAAACAAAAAGGAACCACCACAACACAAGATGTACGTGGTTCACCCCCAGTGTAAGGGCTACGTCCACAAAAATGCGTTTTATTCAACTCTTTACAAACAATAGTTCTGATCTGCGGACTCAGCTGTAGATATCTGTGCACTCAGTTGTAGGTCTTCTCAATAATCCCAAAACTGCGCACTTAGCTACAGAACCTTTCTCCGATCTATGCACTCAGCTGCAGATCCTTTCTTACAAAACCCTCTGTGCACTTAGCTGCAGAGGTCGTCCACGCACACAGTTGGGACTTAACCTTAACAAAACCCTCTGCGCACTCAGCTACAGAGGTCATCCATGTACACAGCTAGGACTTAACCTTAAACCCAAAATAGGCCTTAGCTTCTTCGCATCAAATTATCATCATACCAGAACCTTCAAAAAAGTTCTTTTCTCCTTTACATAAGTGCCTACTTATACAAATGCACTATTACAATACCATGTGTTTAAACCATGGGCTTAAAAACCATGAGTTTAAACCATGGTTTATTTACAAAAAGAGGGGCTTTGACCCAACCCCAACACCCCTAAGACTATTTTGAACCGCAACTCCGCTTACAAGCTTCGCACCAAAATCGCGGAGTTGCCAAAATTAAGGACCTTCAAGGTCCGCGCCCCAACAACCTTTGTCCCCAAGACTCCCTTATGTCAAGTTGTAATTGCATTATCATGAGTTTTTCTTGCCTCATTGATCCTTATGCTGGCTTCCCTGACTTTGATTATCAGCCATATAGCCTGAGCTTGTCTCATGTCTAGCCATGCAAATCCATTTTATATATCATTTTTAGCTTGATTCCCCATTTTTTACTGGGAGGGGACTTTCCCTCGAGTGTCGTTATCCTACACATGTGTCCTTGCATTGAGCATAGGTATGTTTCACTGCTTGGAACTATTTTTTTTCCCATTGACACTAGTCTCCTCCTAGTCTATAACTATAAATCACTTTTATTCTTTTTCAATCTTTTCAAAATATTTGAAAAAGTCCAAATTTTTTTTAAAAAAAACCAAAAAGCTGGACAAGAAAAGATGTTATCTTTGGAAGCAGTTGATTTGTGTCGCCTTCGAACAGAGCACTATATATCACATTTGTTGGTTGGGTTAATAGTTTGAATTTAGGAGCTGTACTCATTTCTCTTAGTTTATCTCCACCGACTGGTTAAGCTTCCAGTCCCTATGGAGCCTCTTTCAATTCCTCCTATGTCGCAAAGATGTCCCAGTTTTGTATATTGAGTTTATCCTGCCTACATTTAGTCATCATTCACCTTTATGCCCCTGTTCGAAGGAAGTTGAAACCTGAGTCGACGATTCCTTAGTTATCTTGACTTTGCATGTCAGCCATTCCCTGTATAGTTACTGGTTCGTGCACATTATGATCGAGTCCTTCCACATTATACAACTTTACTGAGTACCTCATATTGGATGATGGGGGATGCCTTAATGCCATCCTTCCAGCATATTTCATCCCATCAACTTCAGATAATTTATTCTCGGATAGGAATCTAGAGTAATTTTTTAGTGCCTTGAGACTTGTAGTCATTAGTGGCAGGTTCTCTTGCCATTGACAATTTTTGGAATACATCAATGTCCCTTGATCGATGGATCCTTTCAAGTGTTTGACCTCAACACATTTATTCACACTTGTTATTTTTCACTCTAGTAGCTTGATTCCCATTTTCATTATCGATGGGTGATCTCACATCTATTAATGGTATACATCAACGACCAGTAATAAGACAATGGACTACTATATTCGACCTCGACACTTCTATTCACATAGTAGGACATGTACTCATAGCGTTTTGTGTAGAAAACCTTCCATACTGGTCGCATATTATATATGCTACCTCCTTGATCGTGCCAGTGTTCATGAGATTTCAGCTCTCGTGACTTGATTCCAGTATATGTCAGATATTTCTAGCCATTATGGAGATCTTCATCCATTATATATCTTCAGCCTACATGGAGATCATGATCCTATGTATATCTTTGTCATGGAGATTCTGAGCTATCTATATTGTACATGGCGATGACCACACATGTCATATTTTGTATCATGCATATTCATGGCCATTGTACTCTTATGTATCTGGGACTGATACACCTACTTGCAGTTATGTGCAGAATTTTATCATTGTATTGTATTGATTGGATGGTTGGTTCTTCCACCGGGTTCTTCATCACTCCACTTCTGGGATGGACTTATAATGTATTTCGACCATCGTATGACCCCTTTGACCTCACACATTAGGGGGCATCTTTTATAGCTGATTTTACCACACATGGTGGATCACACCTTTATGGCCTTCCCTGTCCCTCTGCGGACTCTTTAGACCCCATGGACCATTTTTGTACCTTTGATGTTTCCAAGATCATCCCTAAAAACATGCAATAATTTCCATCTGTGACTTTTAATCCATTTCTCGCGTATATACATGGATTTGACCCTTAAACCTGTGTACATTGGGATGTGTGCAAAACACTAAATGATTTTGGGGTTTTACTTGATGTGGATCCGAGTCACTTCTCTCTTGGCCTTCCATATGCCTTGATATTGCTCGAATTCGACCTTCCATTACCCCATTGAAGAGTTATATAAGGAACCCTTTGGATACATTGAAGGGAGAGGAATTGAAGAGCAAGAAAACTATAGTCCATTGTTGCTGGAGCTTATACTTGAGTTTGCATCCCTTTGTCCCTTGGAGAACTTTGTGTTCTTCCCAATCTTTCCTTTTTCTTGTGAGCTTGCTATCAAAAAATGGAGGCTTGAAGTGGTGGAGGCCTAAGTGGGGGACTCAGTTTCTCCGATTCGCAGACGTGCCGACAGAGGTTGTCACTATTGTAATCTCTATTTTATATCAATAGAAATATTTTTTCCTGTCCAATAATGTGTATTTGAATGAGTATTTGATCCATGGATGCTTTGAAATGCTTATATGTTATTGATTATATATTCTAGAGTAGGTCTAACACAATTATATATAGCATGCTTGTCTTGTTTGCTGAATGTTGAGGAAGCAAATTGCTAATACAAGCAAGAGTGGAAAAGTTGAATGGGGATCTACATCAACCGTCCGGAATAAGGTATGAATCGAGATCCTTTAGTGTTAGATGTTTGGTTTCTCTTTCATATAGGAAAGGATTTATTTCTGGAGTCAATATGTCTGTTGTGGTACCTCAATCCATAGGAATTTCTCTCCATAACAGAATTAATTGGGCTCTGCCTCGATTGCCATAGTCACCCTGTAGAGACCTTTCACTATCAACAATATCTCCTTCTCATCTTTCCATTCAAATAAATTAAATGGATTCAAGATGATCTTCTAAGATTGATCCATAGCTCAGAAACTGTGCCCTTTAGTCAGCAGAATATGCTCCCAGTCAAGATGTCAAACCTGCAATAGCAATATGGAAGGAGAGAAATCAATCTAAAAGGATTTTATGCCATGTGGAACTTGAAATTTGAGAATCTTAGCTCTAATACCATGTGGAAATTGAACCCAAGTGATAGAACAATTGCACTCACAAAATTGCTAATCAAACATGCAAATTTACAAACAAAGGAGACTGAAATTGGAGCATGACACTAATCTGTATTGAATAAGTGTACAATAGCCAACCTTATGAAGTCATAGGCTGCTGCACAATATATAATTACATGAGAGATTCGAATGCATAAGGATTCCATTCGAAATAGTCAAAAATTAGGCTTACTAAATCTAGTCAAACCCCCCATAGGTGCATAAAGTAGTTTCCAAATCCACTTAGAGGCTCACGAATTGGAAAATTCAAGTAGGAAAGCTAATTAGGGATGGAAAGAAAACTCATACATGCTTTTATTAGGAGAAAAGGATGGAGGATGATGAGGGAAAAAAACAAGTCAACTACACCTAGTCTTACTTTCCCTTTTTCCTTATTTCTCAATAAAATAGGTAACTTAGCAGAAAAAACAGATATGCACTTTGGAGGATCTGGAATAAAGCACTAGAAGACATGCTAAATATGGTTTCCAGGAGGTTTCCCAAGCACTCCATGACTCAATTTTAGCAATTTTGACTTCTAGGACATGTGGAAGACAACTTGTATAGAGTGGAATACAGGAAACTAGGCAAATAAGAACAAAATGGATTAATTAATGTCTAAGGTAGGTAACTATGGGTTGATTACTTTAACACTAGGGCAGTTAAGGCTTCAAGTATCTCCTCATCATTGCAAAAGCAACAAAGAGATAGGTCTGATGGACCATCACTGGTGGTGGAGACAACAGGGTCAGTAGAACTGGACATCATGTAAATGGACATGGTGTCTGAAGAAGGAGGTGGCGGGTGAACTTCTTCGATCAGGGTGATCTCAGATTCAAGAGAATGTTGTCTAAGGTTGGATAAATCCATTTGGAACTTAGAAAAGTCTCGGTAGTGGTGATAATAGTGTCCATAAAAACCACACAAGGCGTAAGCATGGTTTGTTCTCAATGACTTGTTTCTCACTAGTGGCCTCCTTGGAAGTTCAACCAGAGGGAGGTTTTCTGTTGTATCCATGGCATCCAAATGTGTGCGGATTATGGGAATCTAGGGGAATTTTTGAGTTAGATGGCCCTGTTCTTTTCAAATGATGCAAGGCGGGATCTGTCGAGGTTTAGCAGTAGCTTTCACGTTTTTGCCCCTGGCCCTTTTTGGGTGCGACGGTGTGGGTGCAGGTGTGGTGGTTGGTTTTTGCGGGCCAGGTGGAGGATGAGATTCTACCACAATGGGTTGCATGGGGGTTAAGACTACCTGGGGAATTTTTCATTGAGCCGATGGATCTAGGTACCAAACGGTAATTCCCAATGTAAATTTGGGTAGGTTAAACATGGCCATTACTGGCTTGCTCATGACACCAGGAGGGGGAAAGAGAAAGGGAGTTGTGTGGACTAGAGAGGAGCCCAAATAAATCCCTGATGGTTTCATGTGGGGGTGATGTTGTGGTGGTGGATACACATAATGCTATGGATACGAATGATGCTGCAGCCATGGATGATGTTGTGGCTGCTGATGATGTTGTGGTTGCGGATGGTGTTGCGGCTGTGGATGGTGTTGTGGCTGTGGTTGGGGCTGCGGTTGCAGTTGTTGTTTGGGTGCAGCAGTGTTAGATGAGAGCATGCACAAATCCACAATCTCATTTGGTATTAACGGTGGTGACACTAAGGGGAAAGCAGTCGTCATGGTGGTATCGACAAACAACCTAGGGCCCACATTCAACAATGGGGAGGTTGGTATGTTGTCAACCATGGTGTTGACCGCAGGGATAACATTGCCGGGTGGGGTTAGCCCTTGTGGATCAATGGTGTTGATCATAGGGATAACGTTGGAAAGTTCCGTTATCCCTTGTGGATCGTGATAATTCACTTAATCAACCGTCACTATTTTCCCTTCATGGGGGAACATCATGAGACGAAAAATAGTTGATGCTACAGCTCTTATGGCATACATATAACTTCTTCTGAGGAGAATGTTATAGTCCAATTGAGAATTGACAACCTCTATGTCAATCAGTGTTGTTTTCTAGGCCAATGATGATGGGGACATGGGGGAGGATTCCTTGGGATTTAGTGTAATGGCCATCATAAGCTCGTAGAGTAGTAGATGATGGTTACAGAATTGGGGATCCAAGTTTCTGCCACACTAGGGTAGACATAACGCACGTGGATTCCCCCTCATCCACTATGCACCGGTGCACAATAAAATTATGGATAAACACTAGGATTTGGAAGGCAATGGTTGAGGGCATCCACGGTTCTCCATTCTCCATGTTGAATGTGATCAACTTGGAGTTAGAGGGGTCTACAGCACCAAGGGCGGCTAGTAAGGCTTTCCGTTGCGTTGGGAAAGTTTTGAGTACCTCAAGAGTGGACATGGTGGTAGGTGTTTGGGCCAAATAATCCATGATGTTGTAGCTGATAGTAGCTCTAGGAATGGCATTGTTGGCAACCCGACGTATGGGGGGGTGCTGGAAAAGGGGTAACTGAAGAGGTGCATTGGTTGTTTTAGACGTAGATGTTGTTGATGTGTCAGTGGGTTCAGTGTTGGTTCTATACTGATTTCATCTGGTTTGTAAATTGACCTCTTCAGTTGTCATATCTACTAGGTGGTGGACACCTGTTTCTACCGTGGGAGGTGCCCCCAGAGTGTTGGGAATGGATTGGGGAGGGGGTGCGGTTGCCACCAATCCTTGGACTCATTATGGGTTTTGGAGCACCATAGGAGGAGGTCCTGGTGGTGTCGGGTTGGGTTGGGCTTGGTTCGATGTATTGGTGGCATGTTGAACCTTGTTTTTAATGGCCCATTACTCGTATGTGTAGTGCCCGTAGACCTCACATAGTGTGCATGGTTGGTTTGTACATAACGAAGCGGTGCATCTTAGTGCATTTGGTTGTTGATGATTTTGGGTTGGCCGGTTTTTCACGGCATTGTTAGGGGGATTTGGTTGTTGACCACCTCCCTACAGTTGATTGTTGCCTTGGTTCCGGGGTCGGTTATTCCTCGCTTGCCCTTGTTGGTTATTGGGGGTTGGCTGGTTGGGACGGTTTTGTTGTGCAAACACCTGTCCTAATGGAGTAGGTGGAGCAGGGGTCGGGGCTTGCACAGCTTGGACCGGTGGTGCATAGTAGACTTGGTCAGGTGCTGGTGCCACCAATGTGGGAATTTGTCCCATGTATTACTGTGTCGGACAAGCTAATTCCTGGGCCTGCTGCGGTGGTACAGGTTGTGTATGAGAAGTTGTGGCTCCAGACTAGGACATCATCTCGCATAGTCCAGAGTTTAGTTTTGGTACGCAACACTAGGGGTGTTTCTTGGTTGGGGTGGGATTGTAGGTGGTGTCTGATGGTGCTGTGGTTTGTGAGAGACAGAACATATGATGCCATCTACAGCATGGGATTCCCCCGGTGCATCCCAGTAGGAGGTGCCCGCATGGGGAGCATCTAGAATGACAGTGTAAAGGTATCTAGACTGTGCATAGATTAGATCAAACTACTGGGTTTTCAAGATGGCATCCTCTTCGGATTGGGGACATTCAGATGCGACGTCCTTTGCTATAGGCAGTAGCAAGGTTTTTAGGAACCAATCTAGGAATATCCTGTCACCAAGTTGGATCTTGTACAAACGACGGTGTCGCCGCCACTCATGGATGTGCTCGATTATGTGGGTTGCAGTATTCTAGCGGAAATATAACAAGATCTCCACCCCTTCATTGTATCTAACAGGGAGTTGGAAATATTGTAGGAACATGAAATCCACGGAGTTGAAATTCAAGTACTTGTCTTGTGGTAGATCGATGTACCACTTGGCTACAGCACTTGTGAGGGTGTGTTGGAATAGTCTGAGTCTGATCGAATCATCTACAATGCTATTTGATGAGCACCATAGATGAAATGTCATGATGTGGTTTTGGGGCCACTCCCTGCATTCCCTTCAAACTTGGGAATGTCTGAGGGAAGTTTGGTAGGCATGGGAGGCCAAAATTTTTGATGGTGGATAGGGTCATTTTTTAACCGATCCAAGTCATGCAAGTTGAGATGTGCCATGAAAGGAAGGTTTGACCCAAGATTGATGTGAGATGGGAAGTTATGGTTGTTGGGTTTGTAGGGACATGATGCACCTACATAACTGGGGGTACTTGTGGTACCATTGTGGATAGGCCAGTGTCCCCAAGTGTGGTAGGAGGGGCAGTGTAGGTGGAAGGGCCACTGCCCCCATGTGTGATAGGAGGGGCAGTGTAGGTGGAAGAGCCACTACCCCCATGTATCCCAAGTGGGACAGTGTGGGTGGAAGGCATACTTCCCCCATGTGTTACAGGTGGGACATCTTGACTGGTCAATGTGGGTGGTGGTAGCTAGGTTATGATGGTTTGCATGACCGTTTTGGTGCCACCAGCAGAGGTGTTGGTGGTGATGTGGGGTGTGGACATGGGTCCACTACCAATCACTATGCCTGAAAATGGATTCGGGTTTGCACCATCCATGGGGCTTAATGGTGCAGTATGCAAGCCTAGCTCAGATTGGTATGATTCTGAGTCTGAATCAAAAGATGTGTGGCTTTCTGATGGTGTAGAGGGTCATCAAGAATGGTCTCGATGGTGTTGGTTCAAGGACCCGAACTATGGTGGGTCACCTCTCAAGTGTGAGGAAATACGTGGGCGATCAATTGTCTCTGATTTGCATGTCAAAATTGTGAAATATGGTGATGATTTTTGGACCTCGATTTTAATGGCTTCCTATTGGCTTCAAGTGGTCACTCAGCCACGAAGACTGCCAGAAGACAACACTTGGATTTTTCCTCACAGGAATGCTAGTCAATAGGTGGGGGTCATTGCCCATTTCGCTTGGAAATTCCTCTCAGCGGCCAGCTACTTTGGGGTTCTTGTGGTACTCCTCATAATGAGTTTCTCGGATGAGCCCAAGTACTTCCCATGGTTAAGGCAGTCAGGGACTTATGTCCTCAAAGATTGTAGATGTTTGACTTAGTGTAAATTGTAAATTTTAATGGCTCACTCAGCGTCATGAATTGGGTTGGGTTGGTTTATATGGCATGGTTTGTGTGTATTTGTTTGTCTTCATGTTATGCTTATTGGTTGCTTAAATGGTTTATGAATATTCTACAGAGTTCAGAACATTGTTAATGAAAGCAGTAAATGATAATCATAAATTTACACATGTACCATTTGTGAATCTAAACTATGATAGCCTGACTAGGTGACTACCTTGCACCTATATTTCTCTTCAACCAAGAAAGGGTGTTGGGATCTCAACACAATGGGACTAGGCCCATCCGTAGATCCATAGGTCACCCTTCGGATGCAAAGTCAGTCAACAGGGAGGACACTAAGTGCTATGAGAATCCCTCCTTCTCTACCCCCTCTACCTTCCAAGTTACCCGTTTTAGTGGCTTTGAAAAATGATAGGTGAAGTGCCTATTACTATACAAGATTCATCCTTCGTCTTATCCCAGAATACCCCGAAGGGTGATGAATGGGTAGAGGAGGAATGAATAAAAAAGATGTTGATTTAAATTACAGTAATTTTTAATCAAACTTTAATCATGTTCATTAATACATTAAACATTGATTTACACATGCTGCAAATAAAATGAACAAATACTGAACAAAAACAGAAATATATTTGATGGACAGAGGTGGCTGAGTCGCACTGACAGTCCTTAACTTTTAAAAAATCAGAATCTGAGAGACAGATCGCACTTTTTGGGTCAAATGTGGCGAGGGGGTCGCTCAGATCCTGTAGACAGAAGCGGGCTGAATTCTGGGAGGGGGTCGCACCTTTTAGGGAAAAATGGGTGACTTGGTCGCACCTGTCAGGCCTAAATGAGTGACTTAGTCCACTATTTCAGCCCGATAAGAGCGACCCGCTCTGAAAAGTGAAAATTGTTTGGTCTTGAGCCAGATCCAGCTGACAGTAACATGTACTATGGCCAAATGGGATCGAATTGGCCTTGAGGAGGCTCGATAGTAACTAGAAATGCAGAAAAATAGAGATCTAAGCTAGATTTGACAGAAATTTAAACTAGGGCACAAAATCATAAATAAAAACTGAAACTTGTAAAAACAATCCATGGATCCTATGGGATTGACCTGGTATGGTCGCCAGTTCTGTAGCAGGGATTTCTCCCTTACTATAGGGCAGGAATGGATACCTTCTGTCTATAGGACGGAAGGGTAGGGTTCCTGGTGGTTTTGCAAGAAAAATGAAACAAAAATGTAATAGAACAACAATACAAAGAAAACCCCTCTGTACACAAGGTTATGGGTTGAGATCCAAGACCCTGCATACAACAATAGAGACCTGCAAGAACATGTTAGGCCATAAGACTGCAAGGAAAGATATGTTAGAAAAACTCAAATACAAAAAAAAAATAGAAATTATACCTTCTTTTGGTGGAAATGGGCTACCATGACCTAGCTTGGAGAAGCACCTCTCTTGAGAATGGGGGAGCTATGGCTCAATGGGAAGATGGATGAGAGGGAGGGTGGATGGCTTGAGAGGAAAATGGTCTCAAGGAACTCACTCGGGCAGCATAACAGTATGCGAGGAAGGAATGTCTTGAAAGTGATCGCCATGCCTCTATTTATACTTTTTCTTGGGATTTTTAGGGTTTTAAGCCCCTAGTTGGGGCTTTAGCCCCTTTTTTGGGATTTTAGCCCCTTTCACTCAATATTTAGCTCTTTTGGAGGTCTTAATCTCATTTGAGGGGTTTTAGCCCCTTTTTGTAGTCTTTAGCCCCTATGAGAGCAATTTTGGCTCTTTTTGCGGGTTTTTAAGCCCTTTCTCATGTTTTTAAGACTTCTTAAGGGTGTGGGGGTCAAATGAGGGTCATGCATGGGTGGTGTAGGCCATGTAGAGCTGAGTCAGGGATTTTTTGGGTTAACAAGGTCATGTGCTAGATTGATACATGAGATTCATGATGGTTCCTTAGGGAGGTACAACAAAAACATTGGATTATATCTATAAGGGGTTATTTGAAGAATTCAAGAAGCCAAAGTCTAAGGCTCATTACATTACTAAGTTGAAAGAAATCAAGAAGTTCCCAAATGAAACAATTTGGGATTTTGATCAACGGTTTAAGATGTTGATGCCTCGAGTCAGCTTTCAGATGATTAATGTTTAGTACAAGGAGTGGTTCATCGCCATGCTTGTCCCACATATCAGACAATCACTAATGCAAAAAAATATTGCGACACGGAGCGAGGCTCTGGAAATAGCGATGAAATTAGAAGCATCACTGGTAGGAGAAATTATGTCGGGATGAACCGGAATCAAGCATAGTTTTCCAATCTGACAGTCCAACTGCAATATATTAATAAGGCTAAGGAATATCATGATGACCTTTGGTGCACCCAGTGTCATGCCGATGGACAAACCAAGGATACATGTCCAACGTTCTGAAATTATTTTCTTTCAGGAGCCCTGAACACATTGAGCTGCCCAGGTGTACAATGGTGCCCCATATGTCAAGTCTATGGGAATCAACATGAGAACTGTGACTACATGCAAAAGGTGGTTACCAAGGCAAAGAGTTTGTACTGTACCTTTTTTCGGTCAGTAGGACATGGCCATAAAAAAATGTTGAGCTTATGACTTGCTACAGGAAAGGACATATGATTCATACTTTGTGAAAGGTGAGGACCCTTGGACAATGCAAGAACAGTCACAGATGGCACAGCTAGTAGCACAGGTGTAGTATACACCACTGCCCCAGATGCATTTTATCCCATCGCAACCACAACAACAGTTTACGTCACAGCCACAGTTTGCACCACAGCCACAGTTCATGGTGCAACCACAGTTTGTGCCACGACCACAGTATAATTAGGTACTACTCATTTATCCTCAACCACATTAGTTTTAATCTATGCACTATGTCTAGTAGCAACCAAACCCCTCGAAGAATAAGTTGGCCCAGCCTCAGTTTCAACAAGGAGGAGTCCGAGGAGGAGGCTTTGGTCGAGGAGAAGGATGAGGTCGAGAATCAATCCAGTTTTATACCTATGGAGTATTTGGGCACTACCAGAGGGAGTGTCTTCCTACAAAATGTACATAATGTGTTACCAGCGAGCATAATGTTGAAAATTTCCCTCAGTTGTTTGCAAAGTGACAGGATGGAAACATTCCTCAATTGTAGAATGTACAGAGTTAGAACAAGCCAATGTTCAAAGTGCATAACCCATCGATGATGCAAAATTAGATCCCACCATAGACTCAGAATCAGTCGACCAACCCACCACTGAATCAGAACCCACCATTGAATCAATCCCGGAACCTAAATCAAGGATCAATGGTTGCAATAATTCAAGCCAAACCATGAATGAAGGATTTCAACGTTGAGGTTGTCACTCGTGTCACTGCAACAAATAGAGAAGATGGACTATGTCGGCAAGTTCAGTTTGTTGGAAATAAAAAGGTAGCATTTGATATTGTGATGGAGAAATACACCTTCTTCGAGGCCAAGCATGCAATCAAGAGAAATCTGGGTAAGTTACCTATTATCGAAATGTTGTCTACTTTTGATGCATCTGTAGAGGTAGGACCATCACGACAGCATGGTACCTTGCAATAGTTCTTTGAGAGTTTTCTATCACTGGAAAGGGATCCCAAATCCCTTGTCGATATTGAGAAGTTGTTTTACCTCTGGGATAAGACATTGAAGGATTCCACGGTGAACTACTTGCAAAAGAGGAAGACATGTAAAGAGATGAGGATGAACATCCAGATCAGAAATTACGATGTTGACTCAGTAATTCTGGATCTCGGATCAGATGTAAAAATTCTGACCAAGCAAAATTGGCAGCTGATGGGGAAGCCGACATTGGGATGGTCACCAGTGTAGCTATGACTAGCAAATCAGGCAAAGGTTCAGCCCATTTGTCATGTCTCAAACCTGGTTGTTGATTTTGAAGGTATGAAAACATATGCTGGTTTTGATGTGATAGTGTTACCACATAAGTTGTACTTAGTGTTTTTTTATGAAGTGAGCCTGGTGAACAGGACAAAGATGATTTGTTCAAACTTCAGAAGACCTTCGGAAGTGCTTCTGGGAAGTGCTTGTTGTACTATATCACATGTTCATACCTCATAGGGGAGTTATAATAAAATGTTATAGAATGATAGTGTCTGTAAAATACTCGGTCTCTTAGGCTTTATTTGTCAATCCGATCAGCCTAGGGTGTTTTTCCCTTGGTTATTATTGGTTGTTGAATAAACGACTGATAATTTCTGAGTTTTTCACTCAATACCTCCAAAGTTGGGGTGGTTGACTTGGCATTTAGGCCTATTGAGGTTATTAGAGTCTATGTGTCAATGTATAAACATGCTAGGCATCATGGTTGAGTCATATGAACATGTCTAAGTCCCCCTAAGTTTTATTTTTTTAATTTTTTAATTTTTTTTTTAATTTTAATTTTTCCACAAAAATTATGCTATTTTTTAATAGTCCAATTGGAAAAATTTGTTTTGTAATAAAAGTGGGCTCGGAAATCAGCTTCATTCATGGGGGTGCTCTTTCTCTAACTTGGAGCACCATGTAAAACCATAAACCCACTTTTCCTAAGTTTTGTGTGATTTGTCCATCACTTGGGTCAAAAATCCCTAAAAATCAAATATTGATTATTTTAATTAATAAATTAATTAAATAATAGAGAAAACCCCAAATCCTAAATCAGTGGGATTTCTTCCAATTTGACTAAAATCAGTCTCATTGGCTAGAGATTGACTGAAGCTGACCATTCCTTAAAACCCCAAATCCTAAATCAGTGGGATTTGTTCCAATTTGACTGAAATCAGTCTCATCGGCTAGAGATTGACTGAAGCTGACCATTCCTTGATAGAAGGAGGTGATCTAGGCTGAACTGGGAGTGCACCACAGCATGAAATCTTGGGAATTGCACCCTCTCTCTCTCCTCCACACGTGTGGGCTCATTTGGATGAGTTTTGGTGGATGTTTTAGTCAACAGGTTTAGGTGTCAGCCCGATCAGCTCTCCGATTGACAGTTTCACTCAATGATACTCAGATCAAACTCAGATAGAATTAGATCAAGCCCGGATTGACTCCACATGCAGTTGTAGTCTATCTCTTCTTGGGAATTGCACCCCCCCTGGGATAGTTTTCCAATTTTTGTTATAAATAAAGCTCAATTTTCCTCTTCGAATCTAGTTAGAGATGGATTGAAGAGATGTTGATATTGTATTGCATACTATTTTGGAATAAAGAAGATTTGGAGGCAATATCTATGGTGTAATTCTTTTCATGTGTGGATGGTGATTGTCAAGTGCTTATGAGGCATAATCTGTATTATTGATATTTTCTTTTTGCTGGTTAATTGTTGGCCTTGAAGGAGAGAGATCCCTCTTGTTAGGGTAAGAGATCATTCTAGTTTGATTTATTCTCTTACTATTTGCTTGTTTCAGATCTCTTGGAGTTTCATGTATTTTAAGTTTAATTGTATGCTTTTTAATTGTCTTTTTCCAGCAACACCCATGTTTTAACCATTTGTTTGTGCAAGGATTTCTAAGTTGGAGGTGATCTCACTTGTAGAAGGGGTTGAGCTAGTTTGAATCTTCCTGATATTTAGGATCTTTTTGAGGACGTAGTCCCTCGGTGTTCCACCAAAGCAAACTCCAAATCCCAACATTCCCAGGATTCCAACACTCTTTCTCTCTCTTCCTCCTAAAAATCAAAATTTTACCTGGTTACATTGTTTACAAGTTTTGATATTATTCAGATCTATTATATTAAAGTAAAACTTAACATATATCTATTTCTTGAAGGCTCATAATATAGATTTAATTCCTAAAAATTTTCATAAAGCATTCTAGATCTAGTTTAGGGAAATCGTCTGTTTTGCATGGAAATTTAAAGAGAATCCATAGTTTGCATACATTAGATTTTTGTTTTTTGTTTTAAAAGATAAAATCCAGAAATCAGTGCATATTACATTGGCTTCCCCAAAGGCAAGCCAAGACCCCAAGGAAATCTTGCTTTCCTTGGTTCCGTTTTTACTGTTTTAACTAGTTTTAACTTAGTTTTTTCTTGGGATTAAAGTAGGATGACCCAAAGGTACTTTCAAATTTATTTTGGGAATATTTCATTATAATAAGATCACTATTTTTTTTAGCAGGAATAACAAAAAGAGGAGAAGATGCTTTCCGAAAGTGGCTTTTGGGCCATCCGAATCCCCCCAGGGATCTCCCTTTTTTTAACTGTAATATTTAATTTTGGCATTTTGTAAATCCTTGGTTTCATTCTGTATAAGAAACAAGATGATTCAGATAGTTTTTCTGATATTGTAGCCGCTGATAGTAAAAAATTTCTGTGAATAGGCTCTTTTGAGTCCATTCCCCATCCCCCCTGGAGGGATTCACGCCTTTTTTTCATTTCTTGCATTTTCTTATTTATTTTTAAATTTAGATTAGTTTAATATATGCATAATAATATGCTTTGATTAATTTATCATATATTCCATATTACAGTATCAAAGTAACCTTAATACTTACCCCGCGACTTCTCGATTGACCCAAAAGGGGAAAGAGATGTGTGGTAGGACTAATTAGAAAACCTGTGGTTTGCTTCTTTTTTGCTGCTTGTCATTAATTTCTGCAAACAATATTTCTAAAATAAACCCCCTTCTTGATTCCTCAATTGAGTTTCACTTGGACTGAAGGAGGTTCCTGGAGAATTTTTCTTTCTAAAAACACATCCTTTAAAAATTTACTAAAATCTTCAAAGACTCCGGTGTGTATGCTCCATGTTTGGATGCGGTTCATCTGATCAGTCAAGATGCATCAAAATAAATGTGAATGACTAGATGAATTAGGTTTCACCTTCCCTAATTAACCACCATTAGGAAAAAACCCAATGCCTCGATCAAATCGTAAACGGTGGAAAAATACCCAAAGGAAGTGGGAAGTCCTGGATAGTGACCTCGAGGCACAGATCTCTGTTACACCTTCATGTGTATTATGAACACAGTCTCAGAGACTCCATTCAGCCCACATATTCCTTGTGGGTAGTCATGAAGGTTTATTTTTGGACATACTCCAAGTACCCCTCAAGTATATTTGGAGTCCCCCTTCGCCTAATTTAATCCACTCATTCCATATTAATTTAAAACGTACCAAGAGGCAATTGCAAAACATTCACTCCAAGCACATGTAAGTACATTTGATTATTTTATGAATCCATTTTGAAGGCACTGGTCCTGTGTTTAAACCTTTTGATATATATATATATATATATATATATTGTGTGTCAGCATTGTGCTCTATTGTGCTCATTTTTCATCTTGTTATCTATGGTTATTTATGGTTAATTTCAAACTCCTAAGCAACTATTTCAATTTAACATCATCGTACTAAAGTAATTTTCCTTAGTAACTTAATAGGGTATATCCCCCTTGGCTTCGTTAGGAGTTGAGCCTAAATGGAGGAGTCAAGAACAAGGTGATAGCCTTGACTCGAGACTTGCCCCTAAGGACACACCAAGTGGCTTGAATATTTCTTCCACTTCCCCCCCCAGGTGTGTGAAAGGAGGCAATAGATAGAAGTGGTTGAATATGGAGGTTCCTATCCTACACTGCTATGTATTGGGTGGGATAATGATAGCATGGTAGTCATCTATTTCAAAAAACAGGTTATGATGTTTGAGAACCAGGTTGTCAGGGTCATTTCTCCCATGGACCCTCAAGAAGGACACTAGTATATTGAACCTGTGATGGATGAAGCTGGTAGAAGTTGGTATCATTCCTATAATATATCTGAAGACTATATCCACCCTACCGTCAATGGTGAACTTGGATGGTGCAGCGATAGTTCTATGTCCTGTGATTTTGATGATGATTTGGAAAATTGGAAAAATAGGCTGCATGAGGTGTCGTTTAGGAAATGCGGGTTGATACATAGTCTCTTCATCACATAGAAACTGAGACTGTCGAGTTTCCAATTTATGAATGGCTTCCAAAGTTATCAGAATTTCTTCAAGAATTTGAAGAGAAAGTGTTTAAACCACAAATGGTATTGACCCTAGATGTAGCACTGAAGGCTACCCCGGCCCAATGATGGGTGATGCACAAGCAAACGATTCATGACTGGGGACAGTGTTGGAGATTAATGATGGTGCATTTCGGTGATTCGGAGGTCTATCATGCTGGGAGATACAATGGGAGGAATTACCCTTCCATTCACTTGATGGAATGTCAGGCCTTATGGGAATCACGACCTAAATATGAGCGAGTCCATGCTTTTGTTCATACTATGGATGAGATGTCGAGATCCTGGTATGTAGCGGCAGAACTACGTAGAACTACAACCACTTGGGAGGAGTTGTATGTATGATTTGCGCATACATTTAGTTTCTAGGATTCCAACCCAGAGGTACATAATATATTGCAAATCATCTATGACATAGTGCTGAAGTTCATCCCTGTCACATACCTAGTTGGTCCACATGCACACTACTCAATGCAATCCATGATGACATGTTACAATCTATCTGGGGAACCTGAAGATGATGATGAGTTGTAGAATGTTAATATTTTGAATTCAGAAGGAAGCATGATGTTGCAGCCCCAGACATACTGATGGATTCGATGAGTCAGCCACTGAAGATCAGGAAAGTCAACATTGGGTCGGAAGAGAACCCAAAATTTTCCAATACCGGGGACTATTGGGACAAGGAAACAATGGCCAAAATCACAGACCTGCTGCATGAATTCCAGGATAATTTTCTGATGCGGTTCTCAGAAATGAAGGGGATATTAGGGGACCTGGGGGAGATGAAAATCTCGTTGAAACCAGATGCAAAACTTGTGCGACAAAGGCCATATCGACTGAATCCATGATACAAGGACCGTGTGAAGGCTGATATTGATCAGATGGTGGATGCTGGGATCATTGAGCCTATTGAAGAATCAGAGTGGATAATCCGTATGGTGTTTCTGGATAAAAATACTGGTGAAGTCCACATTTGTGTTGACCTATGAAAGTTGAATGATTCCTGCATACATGATTCGTTCTTGACTCGGTTTACAGATGAGGTCCTTGAAGGAGTAGGCGGTCAGGAGATGTATTCCTTCACAAATGGCTTTTTGGGGTACCACCAGATACAGATTGCAAAGTAGGATTTCCATAAGACCATGTTTGTCACTGAATGGGGTTGCTTTCAATAGATAGTCATGTCCTTTGGGCTGTAGAATGCGCCAACAATATTTTCTTGGGTAGTTGTCTCTATGTTTAAATACTTTATTCAAAATTTCCTGCTAGTATATATGGATTATTGGATAGTCTATGGGCTAATTAGGGACCATCTCGACAACTTGCGATTGATGGTAGAAAGGTGTTGACAATATCAGATTGCATTAAATTCTAAGAAGTGCATTTTTTGTGCACAGTTTGGAATGCTACTCGGACACATAGTATGTAAGGAGGGTTTGTTGGTTGATCCAGTGAAGATCATGCTAATTCTTAGTTTTTCGCCACCGACAAATGTGAAGATGCTTTGGGCCATGCTATGGCACATGAGATACTATCGTAAGTTCATCAAAGGATACGCTGTGATTACTTCTCCTATGAAGAAGCTATTAAAGAAGGATGTTGCATTTGAGTGGATTTAGGAATGTCAAGGAATTTTTGACACACTGAAGGCCAAGATGGCCTCCGCACCCATACTGGTATTCCTTGATTGGAACAAGGAGTTCCATGTGCATGTCGACGCCTCTTCTGTTGCACTAGGGGTTGTGATTTCCCAACCAGGTGAGGGAGACCTAGATCACCCAATCACATATGCCATTAGGAAGTTGTCATTTGCTGAACAAAATTACACAACGACTGAAAGAGAAGGCTTGGCGATGGTTTATGCCTTGCAAAAGTTCAGGCACTATTTGTTAGGAGGTCACTTCAATATGTTCACCGATCATTCCACCTTGCAATATTTGGTCAATAATATTGTGTTGGGGGGGAATATCTGTCAGTGGCTACTACTTTTTTAGGAATTTGACTTTGAAATAATTGTGAATCCAGGACAGTTGAATGCTGGTCCTAATCACTTATATCACATTGAGACCAGAGAAGAACCTACCAATATTGATGGTGGATTTCCAAATGCGCAACTATTCTGTGTTGATATCGCAAATGATCATTATGCCCCAATCATTGATTTCTTAGCCACTGGTGTTTTCGTTGAGAACTTGTCAACCAATCAGAAGAAGAATTTGGTAGTAAAGACTTCATATTTCTAGCTGATTGGTGGGAAGTTATACAAGCTTGGACCAGATGAAATATTGCGATGGTGTATCCTACCGCATGAGCAAGGACGAATTCTAGAAGAAGCACGTGTAGGAATCATGGGCGGTCACTATGGAGGAAGGGATACTATGTGAAAGGTGTTGCATGCCAGGATATGGTGGCCTACATTGCATTATGATTCTGCAGACTATGTACAGAGTTGTGACGTTTTCCGGCATGTCAGTAAACCATCGTGGCGAGATGAGATGTCGCTTTTGCCGTAGGTAACTCTACAACCTTTTGATAAATGAGCCGTGGATTTTGTGGGTCGAATTAATCCACCAGGGAAGAGGACTAGTGCATGATACATCATTACCGCAACTGACTATATGACTAGGTGGGAATAGGCCACACCAGTTGTGGATTGTACCACTGCAACAACAACAAAGTTCATATTTGAGAATATTGTGACACAGTTTGGGTGTCCCAGGATATTGATGAGTGACCAGGGCAATCTCTTTATCAACTGCTCTGTGAGAGTGCTAACTGAGGAGTTGTAGGTGCAACATAAGAAAATCACATCATACCATCCATAGGCGAATGGGACTGTTGAAGTGTTCAACAAAATTTTGGAAACAACATTGGCAAAAGTATGTAATGCTAATCGCGATGACTGGGACTTGAAAATTCCATCATTTCTATGGGCCTATTGCACCACTTGTCAACGGCTGACAAGACAGACACTGTTTAAGCTAGTATATGGGAAAGAGGAAGTCATGTCCATGGAATACTTTTTTCCTAGTTTACACATCGCTACGGCAACCGGCATGGATGATACAGAATCATTAGAAGAGTGCATTGTGTAGCTGATCTAGCTTGAAGAGGACCGCTTTATTGCAGGCTTCCACCAATGCATTGCAAAGGATCGATAGAAGGAATGCCATGATCTTCACATTAAGCATAAATAGTTTGCGGAAGGATATTTGGTGTTGTTATATGGTAGAAAGTTCATGAAGCATCCAAGTAAGTTACAGATGCACTGGTTAGGCCCGTATCTTGTTCATTCCATTACTTCTGGAGGTGCAGTTTAGTTACAACAATTAGATGGTGTGGTACTACCTACGTTCATCAATGGGAGTCGCTTAAAGCCCTATAGGATGAGGTAAAATCTGTGCACCGCTTGAGGTGCTATGAAAAAAAGAAGAATATTTTGTTAGATAGTAGCAAGGCAAGCCTAGGGGAAGAGGCCGTGCAAGGATAGGAGTTAGTAGCAATGAAAGGGAGACCTCCTGCGACAACCACAGGGATGTGGGTTGGTCAAATCAACAATAAATGTAGGTAGTTAAAATAGTTAGCTGGAAATGCTTGTTGAAGCGACACGCATTAATGGCCGATACAACCGTTAGTAGGGTGAGATTGCTGGTGGATTTGGTGTCATTTCTGCTGGATTTGGTCATGATGGACACAGTGGATTTGGAAATGAAGATTTTGAATTGGGAAGTGGCTATAAAAAGAGCACAGGATGTGGGAGGAAGGAATTTTTCAGAGCAGTTCAGTCGAGTGATAAAAGTGTTGAACCGAGTACAATTGAAGAGTTTTAAGTGTGAGTTGTAGAGTAGAGGTGAAGAGTCATTAGGTGGATAGTAAGGATTGGGGAGTGCAGCATGTTGAGCGACCCCGACGCAATTGAGATTTACAGTGAGAAGGAATCCCCCATACATCCCACGAACATTGAGGAAGAGGTCATGAGCATGCCTATAGGCTCTTTGTTGATCCCAGAGGAAAGAAAAAGGCTTAGAATTCCAATTCCATGTCGCTGCAAAAGAGGCACGCCTGCACTTTGGCTAGAATGCAAGGAGAGGGGACTGCAAAGGCTGGGAAGTTAAGCTTGAGAAATATAGAGTCTACAGTGCCCAAGGGTGTCTCTATTAATGATATCTTGGGATATGTCACTCCAATGTGTCTAGGAGAGAAACTGAGGAAGCCCACGAAGAATCAAAAGTATCCACCCAAATTGCCGCCGCTGCCAGAAGGGATGACTTGCTTGGTAGATATCTTCCCTTCCTTGATTAAGATGAATTTTGAAGACCACGATTTGCTGTTACTCAAAGATGTCTGGAATGATCCCTATGAAATAGTTTTGATGGGGCCTGGTGCACCGATTCAGAGGATTCCTCAACCATGGGCGAGGGGGTTGAATAAATATGGATTGTTGGGGCTCATTAATCTACCTCACTTTGGGTGACTGAACGAATATCATGCATGCATAAAAAAAAAATTGGCCTCCTTTCATGGTGGGATGCTCTGGTTGAATGAGCATACTCCTGTCATGGTTGACTTAATTATAAACATTATGGGCTTGCTGAAGGTCGTGGAATATCCAGTGCAGCATATCTATGGGAGTGATGCTGATAAGAAGCTTTCCAGGTAGCTAAAGGAGATATTTGGCTTGCAGTGTGATGGTCATGCCTATTGTATCGACAACATTAATGCATAAGCGGTGTGTATCAAGGAACGCATTTTGGCGAGCAAGATTGTCCAGTGGAATTGACCGGTCCAGTGCAACTCGGGCGTGGTCACATGTGAACAAAAATGCATAGAGGGCATGCAAATGAACTGGTCCTTATTTATGCTTAACCAGTTTCTCGATGATGCTCTCACTTCTTAGGTCGGGTGGCCATTTTCCTACAATTGGATATTAATTATCATTGCACTTGTTGCATGGATGGAACTAGAATATTATCAGCCAATGGTAGTCAATGCGGTGAAGGTGTGCTGAGGTGCATGCTATCAAAACTTGGGGTAGGTTGAGGAGCCCAGTCAACAGATGGATTGTGCGATCCATTTTTGGGTCTATTGGGAAGTGCTACAAGGCGTAGCTATAAAAGTTCCCCACTTATCTCATTACGCAACAACCAAGTATCAGGGGCTTATTCAATTCACTATTGGGCCTCATTCCATTTATATCTAGGCACGGTGGGACCCTAACAAGCAGTGGCTACCTCTAGCCTACAAAGTCACAGATGAATAATTTGATGCTCTTATTTAGGAGTGGCCAGCTGTATGGTACCACCCCATGAGCCAAGAGGAACTCTCTAAGGATCCATACATTGATGCCCCAGACGATCCTATCTAGAAGGAGCTAAGTGTTCATGACTCAGTTAATAAATCATCAAAGAACCTGTTGAGGCCTGGAAATTCATAGGCGGCAACAGTAAGGGATTCTCCCCAATCAATGTTCCCAACTAGCCCGCTGACTGTTTGGAAGGGGTTATCCGTCCGGCTTGGGGTCCGGCTACCGTAGGTCAAGAAACAAAATTAAAGGGGTTACCGGTTGCGGCCCGGCCCACCGAGTTTTTGTATTTTGACTTAAAGAAATGATATGCAAGTGCCTAACTAAATGCAGGCTGGTCAAAAACAGGGAGCGGTCACAAAGTGATGCGCAGGTTCTTACCTTTCGTCTTGCTCACAAGCATTCAATCGGATACAAAAGAAATAAGCTAACTATCTACACTATCCCTAGGGAGCATGGTTATCATTTTGACTGAGCAATACATTATCATATACAGTAAGAAAAATCACAGGTAGCTGATACTTCTCCTAAAGTACATGAACGCTTACAAATATTCAAATAACTAGATAGCCGATCATTCTATAACAACATTTATTGCTCTTAGTGAAAATATATCCCAGAAAAACTACTGAAGAACATTTAACAAGAACGTAGTTTCAAAACATCAAATATCCTTACAACAAATGAAATACAGCTGAAAACGAAATAGTTCCTCTTCAACATTATTCATCGAATTGCATTGGTACATTCCACTCCTTTACTCTTTCCAGCAGATAATATTGCAGTTCACTTAGCAAAATGAAGTAGTTCCTCTTACAAGCCAACAATTACAAAATTTTCTAAGGGAAAAAGCCCCCTTTTCAATCAAGCTTCCCCTTTATTTAAACTACAACTGCTGTCTCTTGGGATGCCCTCCGCGTGTGATCTTTCAGGCCCCTTCACGATTCAGTTTCCTCTCTGGTCGTTTTGTTTTCCCCATCATTTCCACAGGCGTTCACTTTCTGACAGTAACTGCTAAATTTTCCTCGTCGGCACCTCTGTCATTAGTATATGTTGTCCTTTTCTTCTCCATACGCTGCCTCAGCGATCTATGGGATTCTCTCTGCATACAAATTTGGTGCATTATCCACTAAATTGAGATGTTCAGCATCTAAAATTCCAAATCATAATGAAAAATCCACAATGGGCTGGCCTGGTTCATCCGGGCGAGAACTCGCGGCAACACCGAATCGGCGGTCGGGCGATATTTGGATCGGGCGGGAAGAGGCTCCTGCATCGGATGGGGAAAAGCTTCAGGGGCCACAACGGCGGGAGGGCGTAAGAACCAGGTAATTGAAAACACAGGCGACAAAGGCAGTCGGAAGCCAGAGAGGAGTGTATCGGGAGATAGATGGCTCTGCCACCCGCAACGGCGGGGGGGGCAAATGTTGAAGACAGGCGACAAAGGATAAAAGCAAAGCTCGGTCGTCAGATGAAACTCGCGTCGGAAGCTGACTTCATCTTCCCGACCGCAACGGCGGGCAAGTAGAACCTCAGGAGCAAGCGGTCGAAACAACGAATCGGGCGTCGGATGAAACTCGCGTCGGGCATACAGTCTGATCAAGGGGCCGCAACGGTGGGTGAGTGGGAGCTCAGTATCTTTCGAAAGAGGCCCGATCCAAAGGAGAGAACCAACAGCGCTAAGGCTCAAATGTGGCCAAAAATCAATTTTTCGCTAAGGCAAATTTTCACGCTCTATGGGTGTTAAAACAGACCGCGCGACTCAAACAAAACTAGCCGAAGCAAACAAAAAAGGTGGACATTCAAATTCAAATTGAACATCTATGCTTGAGGGTGACAAGATTTTAACAATCAATCCAAGCAAATAATGATGAGGAGGGGTCCCAGAGTTTAAGTGAAAACTAAAACCGGGGAGAAAGGTTGCGGCAGCAACAACTGGCGATTTCCTGGTGAACCTAGATCTCTGGGTGATTTCTTCCTTGAATAGCAGACTATTCTACAACAAATGTATCCATTGAAATTTTCCAGCTATACAGATTTCTCGATAACAGAAGTGTGTACCTCGATCATTGACATTGGTCCAATTCGGGCGATGAGACAAGATTTTCGAGTCCGGATAACTCTGCTGAGGCCAAAATATGAGTTCATTATTAATTTTGTTTTCAGGGGTTAACGACATTGGACACCACAGGATTGTAGCAGGCGATGAACAGAAACATTCATTTGTTCCTCATTCCCATGCCATCTTAGCAGCTTTTGTGCTTTTTAGATTTTGTACTTTTTTTGATGAGAGTCTCCATGCATGCCTTTCTTACTGAATTTTAATTCAGGATCCTCTATCCCATAGTGCCCTTTTGTGTGAGTGATTTGCTTAAGGTTTCAAGTCACGGACGGAGAGGATCATTGGCAAATTAGTACTTTATGATCTGGATTTAGCTTTGGATCATGATGTTTTTATAAGAATTCTAACTCTTATCTGCCTCCTGGCATTTATTTCCTGGCATGGGATCATTTAGATTTAACACCCTATTCATCTTGCTCTTCTCCGTGGGTCCCCTGTCATCGCCCCTTAGATTCTAAGTGTAAAGTGCGCGGAGCCTCAGCATAGTATTCTAGACTTTTGAATCTGATTGACCTTACATGGGGTTAAGCAGGACCTCAATGCACACAAATATTTCGAGAAACTATTTGGTGGAAGAAATTCACATGGAAAACCACAGTCTAACTATTCAACGAATGTTTACCATTTCCAGAAATTTGGAGTTCCCCAAATAACCACGAGTTAACCACCTTTATTGAAAACAAAGACTCACTTAAAACAAAAGAAAGCATAACTCAACACAGTTTATTTATGTACAAGTCAGAAAACTCAAAACAACTTAAGAAAAATAAGGTTTGAGAACCAGACCATTAACTGGCAGGTTCTCCTCCCATCCCTGTAAATCCTGTAACATATAGGTAGCAGGGCCAAGTTTAGCGGTGATTTGAAACGGACCTACCCATAACTGTTGGAAATTAGTGTGCTTCCCTTTCTCATCATGGGGATGATCCCATTTTAGGACAAGGTCCCCTACTTCCAAGTCCTTCTTCCCGGCTTTGTGCTTGTCAAACCATCTTTTCACTACCTCCTGCTGCTGTTGGAAACGTTCTCCAGCTTTGGATCTGGCCTCTTCTGCTTTCAGAAGATTGTATATTCTTACTTGAAGAAATTCATCATCCGACCCCCTAGACTCTTGAGCTAGTATGGAAGATGGGAGCAGGATGTTGGGGGGACGGATGGCTTCCTTTTCGTACACAAGGGTAAAGGGTGACACTCCTATGGCAGACTTAGGGGTAACTCTATCAGCCCACAGGGCATTGGGTAAGGCTGAGTGCCAACTTCTCTGGTTTTCTATGACGGTCTTCTTCAGGATTCTAATGAGGTTTTTATTAGAGGATTCAGCCAGGCCATTCCCTTGTGGATAATAGTTAGCAGAATAGTGTAATTTTATCCCTTTCTCATGAGCAAATGTAGTAATCTTAATGGATGAAAAGTATTTAGCATTATCAAAAAATAACGAACTTGGAACCCCAAACCTGGTCATGATATGGTCTTGTAGAAAATTGATGACTTCGTCTTCATTTATCTTGCGCAATGGAATAGCTTCGACCCAGCGGGTGAAATAATCAGTTGCAGTAAGAATATACTTGTGTAGCAGGGAGGAATTTGGCGTTATTTCTCTAATGACGTCTATTCCCCATTGCTCGAAAGGCTTAGTGATCATTAGAGGCTTTAGAGGTGCTGCTGCTCTGGGTTGTCTTCCACCACATCTTTGGCAAGTATCACATTTTCTGACATGCGCATGTGCATCCCTAAAGAGTGCTGGCCAATAATAACTGGCCCTAAGGATTTTGTGGGTTGTAGTGTCTCCTGAATAATGTCCGCCGGCCGGACCATCGTGTAATTCAGACATTACTTTCTCAGCGTCTTCTCTTTCCAGACATCTTAGAAGGACTCCATCATAGTTTCTTCTGAATAATATGCCTTCTACGAGTTGGTAGGAAGCTGAATTTAGACACAAAGCTCTTCTTTGTTTGGAACTCCAATGTTCAGGCAATACCCCTGACTGCAGGTAATGTACAAGGTCTCTATACCAAGATTCAGGAGCTGTGAATAAAGGACAAACATCCATTACATGCAATTCAGCTTCATTATCCCATGCCTGTTCTTCACTATTACTGCTTCCAGTAATCAGCTTGCATAGCCCCTGACCTTTCACTATAGTGGCTGGTTTGAACTCTAAATCGTATTCTTGAAGGGTTTTTACCCAGTTGCCCCTTCTTTCTCCCAATTCCTTTTGAATGAGAAGGGATCTTACGGCTGGGTAAGGGACTATTACCTTGGTTCGATTTTTTAGTATATAAGGTCTGAATTGCTTGACTACCTTAAATACTGCGTACACCTGTTTGTCAATGGCTGGGTAGTTTAATTCAGCCCCCTGCAGCCCAGTGCTCATGAAAGAAATTGGGAATTCATCACCCCCATCTTCCTTTTGTGTAAGTACAGCTGCCAATGAATCATCGGACGCAAAAGTATACATAATAAAGTCTTTGTCAAAGTCTAGACTTTTAAGAGAGGGTGCATGTGCAACAGCGGTCTTGATTTTACTGAAAGCATTCTTTTCGGTCTCATTCCACTTAAACTGTGCGTTTTGCTTGACCATCTGCTGCAATAGTTTGACAGTCTGGGCAAAATCAGGCACGAATCTTCTTACAAAGTTTATTGTTCCCATGAAGGATTGCATTCCCTTCTTATTATGAGGCATGGGAATTTGTTCAATGGCCTTAATCCTTTCTGGGTCTATAGAGATACCTTTCTTTGAAACTATATGCTCCAGTAACTTGCCTTCTGTGACAGCGAACATGCATTTTTTAGGATTGAGGGAAATGCCATACTTCCGACAATGCTCAAAAATTTGCTTTAGGTGGAACGCGTGCTCCCCTCGTTTCTTGGAAAATATTGTGATATCATCAAGGTAAACTACCACACTTCATCCTATCAGTCCCTGAAAAACTATATCCATAGCTCTCTGGAACGTCGCTCCGGCATTAATAAGTCCAAAAGGCATTCTTCTGTAGGCGAACGTTCCCCATTTAGTTCTGAAAGTTGTCTTTAATCTGTCTTCCTCGGCTACTAGCACTTGGTTGTAGCCAGAGAAACCGTCCAACAATGAAAACATTTCAGAGCCAGAAACCATCTGTAGCAATTGCTCCATGGGAGGTACCGGGTAATTGTCTTTGTCTGAGGCGCGATTTAGATTTCTGAAGTCCACGCACAGCCTAATCTCTCCCGATTTTTTCCTGACAGGCACCAGGTTTGACACCCATTCTGAATGCCTGACTTTAAATATAATCCGAGCATCCAGCAGTTTCTTCACCTCACTTTGAATTAGTGGTTCCAGCTTTGGGTGCATCCTCCTCAATGGCTGCTGATATGGTTTGACGCCTTCTTTTATAGGAATGATATGTTTGATGATATTAGTGTCATAAGTTTTTAAATATGCATACGTCCATGCAAAGACATATTTGTACTATTTAAACAAACTGAGGAACTTGTCTCTTTCTACTGGTGAACAACATTTGCCGAGGTTCACAAACTTGGGCTCCGTTTCAGTCCCTAAGTTTATTAGCTCGAACTGTAGAGTTGAGCTGTGCGTCTTCACATTAGCGGGTCTTCTAAATTTCTCGTTCAAGTCAAACATTTTTTCTAACGTCCTGACCCCTTTGGGAATGAAATTGTCATATTTCATTTCAGCCTGATGTTCCTCATCATCGATAATGGCTCCTTTAAAGACTTCATCGTTTGTCAAGCATTCAATTATCTGCTGATCATCGTCAAATACTCGCAGGTTGGTGATCATGTCTGGTACTGAAGGCCCGAAAAGCAATTCGATAGAGCATTTGTTATTAGTGGGAACTAACCTGGCGGATGACGTAGCTAAAAGATCAACGGCTGCATTTTTTACTCTTGGAATTGAAATAATGTTAAATGCATGAAAACTTTTAAGCAATTCCCATACCTCGTTTTGGTAAGCTTTCAAATGAGGGGAGATACAGTGTATTTGATTTTTTATCTGCTTTACAACTATTTCTGAGTCCCCAAAAACTTTTAAATTACAAACCTGTATCTCAATCGCTTTCTTGAGTCCCTGTAGTAATGCTTCATACTCAGCTGTATTGTTAGTACACTCAAATTCTAACCTACAGGACAAGAAGTATTTATTTTTTTGTGGATCAATAAGGACACAGCCGGCCCCTGACCCTTCTAATGTTTTTGAGCCGTCGAAATATAAAGTCCAGATAACATTATCTACTGTAAATGAATCTACTTC
>LPNX010072959.1:233740-341463 GCA_001517045.1 Pseudotsuga menziesii | reverse complement strand
GAGATGATTCTTCCTCGGTGATCAAATTTGAAACCGCAGGACTGCAGCCTCGCTTGCCCTACTATGTGTCTCTTTTGGTGCACGTAGAATGTCTTAATATGATCATCAAGAATACTGTGATTGAAGAGGGCGCTACGGCTTCTGTGATGTCTTTGTCCTGTTGGAAGGGTCTGGGTTCTCTTGAGATTTCTAAATCAGCGACTATGTTAACTGCGTTTGATGGGAGATATTTTAGGCCGCACGGTATCCTCCCTTCCCTTAAAGTCCATTTGGGGGGGAAGAACATTGTGATAGAGGTTGAGGTGGTTGATGCGCCCCTTGAATACAATCTCTTGCTGGGTAGGAATTGGATGTATAGTATGCAAGCCGTTGCTTCTTCCTTGTTCCGCGTTGTATGATTTCCACATAACGGGAATATTGTAACGATTGATCAAATGGCATTCAAGAATCTGTCTGTTACTGCATCTTCAGGAGCTATGATCCCAATCGTTGAGCACTCTCAGCCGACAACTGGGAGTGTGGGTGTAGGCATGTATCCATCCCTCATGGGAAGCTTTAGTTGTCCTGCACCGATCCTCATGATAGGATCTTGTTCTGATGAGGCTTCAACATATATGACCTCGATGTATTTTCGCACGACTCATATGGAAGATCCTTGGATTCTTCCTACACTGAGTACTTCTAGTGAGCCCGTCGAGACAAGCGTGCCGTTTCCTGTAGCTATGATAGCTTATCAAGATAATCTCAAGAATTTTGCAGAGCCTTGTTCTTCCTCTTCGCAGATGGAGGAGGAATACCCCTATGTGCTGCCGGCATGGGCAGTACAGTCTTCTCATGCCCACGACTACCTTGATACGGTTTTCCCTTCATATGAAGCGATTATCGAGGCTATGTCGGGAGTTGAGCCACCATGGGAGGAACTTCATCATAGATCGTACTTTCTTCCAGTGCTTGACCGTTTGGAGCATGAGGATTATAGGAAGATTCTTAGTCAGAAAGTTGGTAGGCCTGTGATTCCATTAAGCTCTCCTAGTCCGATGGCTGATGGAAACATGGAGAACATATCGGCAATGATTCCTATCAACATTTCTTGCAATCTTGGCACGATAGAGAATGTCTATATTGGGGAGGAATGTTCCCATGCTGAGATTCTGGAATATACCGAGCTATTCAAGGAATTCTGTGATATTTTTCCTTGGTCTTACGACGAGATTCCAGGTATTGACCCTAGAATTGTCGAACATGAGATTAATATTTACCCCAACGCTAAGCCTGTTCGACAGCGTCTACGCGTCGTGAATCCTAGGAAAGCGCCCGCCATTAAGGCAGAGATAGAGAAGCTATTGAAAGCTGGTTTCATCTATCCCATTCCCTTGATGGAGTGGGTTTCAAACCCCATTCCAGTGGATAAGAAGAAGAAAGCGATCCATATATGCACTGATTTCCGTGATTTGAATCGTGCCTGTCCTAAGGATAACTTCCCCACACCATTTATAGATCAGATTTTGGATGAGTGTGCGGGTAGAAAGGTGTTCTCCTTTATGGACGGCTTTTCCAGGTATAATCTGATCCAGATTAAACCTAAGGACCAACACAAGACTGCATTTATTTGTCCTTGGGGAACATTTGCATGTCAGAAAATGCCTTTCAGCCTTAAAAACATCGGAGCTACGTTTTAGTGGGAGATGACCTTGATCTTCCACGATCTCAAGTCTATTATTGAAGTATTTTTGGATGACCTTGCTGCTCATTCTCGTATGAGAATGCGTCATCCCTATCACTTGAGATTGGTATTCGAAAGATGCCAGCACTATTTAGTTAGAATCAATCCTCATAAGTGCATCTTTTGTGTGAAATCAGGTCATTTGTTAGGATTCATCGTTTTGAAAGAGGGTATAAGAGTCAACCCTTTGAAGGTTGAGGCAATACTTTAGTTGTCTCCCCTGAAGAATATTGGTCATCTTCAATGTTTGCAAGGCATGGAAAAATTCTTATGAATATTTGTTGTCAACTTTGACAATTTGAATAGAGGCTTCATGCGTCTCTTGAAGAAGGATACTCCCTTTAAATGGGATGAGTGAGCCCAGGATTTCCTTCGATGCACTTAAGCGAGCCCTAGCATCAGCCCCGGTGATTAGTCCTCTGGATTATAGCCGTGACATATGTGGCTGTGTCTTTAGATATGATTGGTATGGTTTTGGTTCAAGAGGATGAGGAGCTCCAAGAGCATGTCATATATTATCTGAGCTGAAACCTTATTGACGCAGAGATTTGTTATTCTCATGTCGAGAAGCTTGTTTTGGCTACCGTACATGTGGTTCAATGTTTGAGACATTATATTCTCCTTCGCCAGACCTTGGTTGTGGCCCATGTCAATCCATTTCAGTTCATCCTCACATGAAGGATGATTGGGGGAAAATATAATAAATGGATTGTCATTCTGCAAGAATTTGATATCGAGTTTGTTTCGGCAAACTCAAAGAAATCTTTAATATTTGCAGAGCTTATATCGGATTTCCCGAGCGAGGCCGAGGAGTTGGTTTGTGAAGATACGTTTGTCGATGAACACATCTTCTTAATCTCAATGTTAGACCCATGGTATGGGGATATCATAGTATATCTAAAAACACAGAGGACCCCTACTCACCTCTCGCGAGATGAACGATGACGATAACGTCACATTTCTAAGAACTACCTTATAGTGGACAATACTTTGTACCATCGTGGGGTAGATTTCATCTTACGACATTGTTTAACTCATGATGAGGCTGAGGTAGTGCTTAGTTATTGCCACGAAGGGGCATGTGGTGGTCATTTATCTGGGCTGTCTACAGCTCAAAATATTTTGAGAGCAGGTTATTTCTGGCCTTCGATCTTGAAATATTGTGTTGATGCGATCAAGAGGTGCCACCCTTGCTAGGTGTTCACACATAATATGTTCTCGAAGCCTGCCCCGTTACATCCCATTATCACCGCCGGTCCCTTCACTAAGTGGGGGATCAATTTTATGGATTGCAACCCAGCTTCGGCTAGGGGGCACCATCATATTATAGTGGTTGTGGATTACTTCATGAAATGGGCTGAGGCCCTTGCCTACAGTAAAATCCAACGGTGAGACAGCTGCTCACTTTGTATTCAACCAAATCATTACTCGGTTCAGGATTCCGAAAGATCTTTTCATTGACCATGGATTGCACTTTTAGAACTATATGATGGAGGAGTTGGCATCCAAGTTAGGCTATAAGCAAGAGCACTCCTCTTCTTAATACCCCCAAGTGAATGGACAGGTAGAGGCAGTGAATAAATCACTCAAATCCATTCTCCAACGAACCATTGCACAAAGCAAGACGAATTGGCACATTATGTTATATCCTGCTTTGTGGGCATATCGAACCGCGGTTAAGACTGCCACTATCTTTTCTCCATATCAGCTTGTACATGGAGTGGATTCAATATTGCCGGTTGAATGTGAGATTCCTTCGTTGAAGCTAGCAGTGGAACTCTTACTAGACACTTCACCTTCGGAGGAGCGTTTGGTTCACCTTGAGCAACTTGATGAGTAGCATCAGGATTCCTTGGTGGCTCTAGAGGTTAATAAGCACCGCGTTAAGGTCCAATACGATAAATCTATCCGTCCAAGAGTGTTTAGTGAAGGAGACTTGGTCCTTTTGTGGGATCAACTGAAAGAACCCTTGGGGGCAGGGAATTTTAATCCTATGTGGCATGGTCCTTACGTGGTTAAGCATGTGTTAGAGAAGGGTGCCTATGAGTTAGTGGATTACGAAGGGACAGCTTTGGCGGAGCCTAGAAATGGGCTCTATCTCAAAAAATACTATGCATGATATTTAGCCAAGGCTTCTTGTTGTATATTATTGTACAGCTTTGTGTAGTTAGGTCTTTTTCTTATCGTGATCAGGTTTGTGATTAGTTTCCATTTCTTTTGGCAGATGTCAATGGAATCTTCCACCTACATAGGATTCATGGATGGTGCAAGCTGTCACACTCAACACTCAGCCTATGCTTCCTGGGTGATTTATACTCCTATGGGTCAAGTACTGTCTTTAGGAGGTGTATGTCTATGGCCATATTCCAACAATGTTGCTAAATATAGCGTCGTTATTGAGCTTCTACGGGATTCCATTCTACATGGTGTTCTATCTCTTGAGGTATGTCTTGATTTGGAGTTAGTAGTGTCACATCTCAATGGTTTGTACCATGTTAGAGATCTGACATTATTAAGAAGGTTCTTACGTGTGAGATTGCTAGAACGACAATTTGACAGTATAACATATATACACATTCCAAGAAATAATAACCAAGTTGCTGACTCATATGCTAACTACGTGTTAGATTGGCATTTGTCTCATTCATAATAAATTAATCACAAACACAATTTTTGCGCATGTAAATAAATAAATCGATCACCATAAAAAAAAATTATATACATCAAAAATGTGGTAATACATAGTGTCATAATACAAAATTGGGGCTTTTCAGGCCACCATCATATAATACACGGTAGTACAAAACATATACACTCCCAGGTGTCTAATCCTATGGAGGAGGAGGAGGGTGGTCATCATGGAATGTCACTACGGCTCTAACTAGCCGTTAGAACAAACGCACCCATGCACGTGGTACACCCACCACCTGCCGCTATATGGCCTCAGGAAAGTCCTCAACTTGCGCCATGGGAACTCTATGAGTCAGTCTCACAAAGTTGGTATGAATGCTTTGGAGCGTTCGCTTCGCATCCACACCCGTGATGTCATCTCCTCGTCCCCTCCATCTATGATGAAGGAAGCCTTATGGCCGCCATGGTCCCACATCTGCATCCAAATGGTAGATGTCACTATGTATTGTCACGCAAAAACATGTCGTTTTGATTCCACATAATCAAGAAAATACAAAAAAATGAAATAACTCAAAAAATTTAAAAACAGTGAGGGTCGAGATTCATTACCTATATCACCATATGCCGATCTTGGTGGCAATGGCATGTTTAGATCCCCCCGAAAATCTATCCCCACATAGGGGTAATCATCTATAGCAACGATTTGTCGTCGCCACCATGGAAAGAAGTCAGCTGGATATGGGTTGGCCACCCTACCACCCCCCAGTCTGTGTATAGCATCTTCCCAACGCCGTTGGGCCGGATCTCAAACCCCGTGGAGAGGAATTTCCACTCTAGGGCTCAATCCTGGAACACGCTCGAATAAAAACGTGCTCAGAATACTGCTAAACCCAAAGTTCCATACCCTGCCTGCCTTACACTCACTGAGCTGGTGTTTCATGTTGCTCAGTAGTGTCATACTCCAGTCATAGATGGTGGGTCTCATACACTCCACCGTGTAGAACATTAGCGGCCACGAGGCCTAATGGAGTGATGCTAAACCTGATATCCTACCCAGCATCAATAATATGGCCTTTAGTCCCAGCACCTGTATAGCATTGGTGGGGACTTGACTCCCCACCCTCTCAGTATCTAGGTAGTAGTACACAGCTATTTACTCATCGATAGTTAGACCACTGCCTGGCCCACCTCGGGAATGAAGGTTCACCACCTCCCCTCGTCTAGAAAGACCTGTGATAAAGTATATGTCCTCCACCTCTATGGTGAGGGACATCCCATCTATACAGAAGGACTCCGAGTCTAGATCCCAATAGTCTACCAGCATCTGTAGCAATCTTGGTTTGGCCCTCAAACCACCAAGACACCAAAACTTGTAGAGTATGCATCCACGTAAAGCTTGCTGAGCCATTAATTTGCCCCTTACTGCTTCCTCTACTTCACCATGCTCGTGCTCTCTCCACTCTAGCACCATCCTACAAGAAAAATTGGAAATTTGCCCATTAGTTTAGTGTAAAACCATATACGCAGCCTCATACGCAACTGTTTTGTAAACATCCACGTATGTACGCGGGTTGGAGGCCCTTTTCCTCATATAGCCATCCCTATACGTGGAAAAAACCTCAATATCTGTGTGGGCCGCAATGCTCATGTAGAGATGGCCTAAACAATTCATTTAACCATGAAAATCTAAAAAAACATTATATCAAAATGCAAGAGGAGAGCATGAGTAAATACCTGGAAGAAACAGTTGTGAATTCCGTCGGCTGGATCTCCTAGAATTTGCAGATGAAAATCAGAGCTCAAATGGGTAAAAGTTTCAAATGATTTATATTTTTTAATATTTCTAGAAAAATTTTCAAATATTTGAAAATTTTTACCCCCTTCCCTATAGTTTTGACATTTTCTAACCATTTTGGACCATTTTTGACATAATTGGTGTTGTAGATGAACTTTTTCAGAGCCGTTTCAGCCATTGGATTGACCCGTTCGTGCTTATCTCAGGTATCATGTCTAAACTGGCATATAGGTTAGGTTCACCATCATTTGCATTGTGCATGACCTTATGACCATATCACCATGACCTTAGGTATGAACCCACTCTATTATGTCACGGAACCTTCTTGCTGCTTTAGAAGTGTCATGATGTGAGTGGTAGAGCCTCACCTTACATGGGTACCCTAGTTAGCGCCTTATTTGCATTTGGTGCCCATGCTAACGTTTTCTCCTTTAGGGTGTGGGAGTCTGTTGTATAGTACTGCCATGATGTTTCTCAAGAGCCTCATACTCCTCTTGATCGTATGCTGGCCTATTTCCCTCAGGACTCCCTTATGTTAAGTTGTGAATGCATTATCATGAGCTTTGCCTACCTTATTGAGATTTATGCCGGCTCCCTTAGAATTGCGTTTCAACCATATAGCCCGAGCTTGTCTCATGTCTAGCCAGGCAGAGCCATTTTTTATATCCTTCGCATCTTGATTCCCTTTTTACTGGGAGGGGATTTTCCCCCGAGTGTCGATATCCTACACATGTATCCTTGCATTGAGCATAGGTATGTTTCACTGCTTGGAACTAGTTTGTTTTCCCTTATCACACTCGTCTCCTCCTAGTTTGTAACTATAAAGCTAGTTTATTATTTTTTCAAGATTTTCAAATAACCAAAAAAGTCCAAAAAAATCAAAAAACCAAAAAGCTAGACAAGGAAAGATGTTATCTTTGGTAGCTATCGAGTCGTGTTGCCTTCAAACAGAGCACTGTATATCACATCCATTGGTTGGGTTATAGTTTGACTTTAGGAGCTATACTCGTTTATTTGAGTTTATCTCCACCGACTAGTTAAGCTTCCAGTCCCTATGGAGCCTCTGTTGATGCCTCATGTGTCACAGAGATGTCCCAGTTTGTATATCGAGTTTATGCTGCCTTCATTCAGTCACCATACACTGTTATGCTCTTGTTCGAAGGAAGTTGAAACTTGTGTCAGCCATTCCTCAGTTATCTTGACTTTGCATGTCAGCCATTCCCAGTACAATTACTGGTTCATGCACTTTATGATTGAGTCCTTCCATATTATACAGCCTTGCTAAGTACCTCGTGTTGGATAATGGCGGATGCCTTAATGCCCTCCTTCCAGTGGATTTCATCCCATCGACCTCAGATCATTTATTCTGCGATTGGAATCTAGAGTCATGTTGAGTGGCTTGAGACTTACAGTCATTAGTGGCAGGTTCTCTCACCATCGACAGTTTCTTGGGAATACCTCAATGTCCCCTGATCGATGGATCCTCTCAAGTGTTTGACCTCAACACATTTATTCACACTTGTTAGTTTGCACTCTAGTACCTTGATTCCCATTTTCATTATTGGTGGGTGATCTCGCATCTATTAACGGTATACATTAATGACCGGTAATCAGACGATGGACTACTATGTTCGACCTCGACACCTCTATTCGCATAGTAGGACATGTACTCGTAGCGGTTTGTGTAGAATACTTTCCAGATTGGTGGAATATCTTATATGCTACCTCCTTGATCGTGCCACTGTTCATGAGATTTCAGCTCTCGTGACTTGATTCCAGTATATGTCAGACATTTACAGCCACTATGGAGATCTTGATCTATTATATATCTTCAGCCATTTTGGAGATCATGGTCCTTTATATATCTTCATTATGGAGATTCTGATCTATGTATATTGTACATAGCGATGACCACATATGTGACATCATGTATCATGCCTATTCATGGCCATTGTACTCTTATGTATCCGGGACTGCTATATGTACTTGCAGTTATGTGCAGAGTTGTATTATTGTACTATGCCGATTGGGTGGCTGGTCTTCCATTTGGGATCCTTCATCACTCCACTTCTGGGATGGACTTATAATGTATCTCGGCCATCGTATAACCCCTCTGACCTCACACATTACGGGGCATCTGTTATAGCGGATTTCACCACTCTAGGTGAATCACACTTTGTATGGCCTTCCCCTGTCCCACTGTAGACTCATTAGACCCTATGGACCACTTTTTGTCCTTTGATGTTTCCTTGATCATCCCCAAAAACATATGAAAAATGCTATACACGACTTTTAAACCTATAAGTGCATACATACGCGGGTTTGACCCATATAACTGTGTACATCGGGATGTGTGCATAATCCAAATCCTTTTGGATTTTTCCTTGACATGGATCTGACTCATTTGACTCCTGGCCTTCCCTATGCCTTGAGATCCCTCGGATTCGACCTTTCATTATCCCTTTGAAAGCTATATAAGGAACCCCTTGGTACATTGAAGGCATACGAGAGAATGGAGAGAAAAGAAACTATAGTCCATTGTTGCCAAAACTTATGCTTGAGTCTGCATCCCTTTGTCCCTTGGAGCGCTTTTGTGTTCTTCCCAAGCTTGCCTTTTGCTAGTGAGCTTGCTATCAAGAGATGGAGTATTGAAGTGGTGGAGACCCAAGTGGGGGATTCAGTTTCTCCAGTTCGCAGACGTGTCGTCAGAGGTTGTATCTTCTAATCTCTGATTTATATTAATAGAAATATATTTTCCTGTCCAATGATGTGTATTTGAATGAATATTTTATCCATGGGATTATGTCAAATCCTTTTACATTATTGATTATATATGCTAGAATAGATCTAACACCATGATATATAGTATGCTTGTATTGTTTACTTGTTGTTGAGGAAGTGTTATAGCAATTCAACCTGAAGATTGGAAAGCTCAACGGGGATCTACTTCAACCATCCGGAATAAGGTACAAGGTCTGATCCTTTAGTGTTAGACATTTAATTTCTATTGCATATTGGAAGGGATTGATTTCTAGAGTCAAGCTATTTGTTGTGGTACCCCAAGCCATAGGAATTTCTCTACGTAACAAGTGTCTTCTATGGTGATGAATCTCCACGGATGTACCTACACAATCACATCAAACAGACAATAACAATAAAAGGTACCATAACATAATATATAGTTCTATACTAGTGGCTAAGGAATCCGGTAATAAAATGAAATGATTCAAACATAACACATTTTACAGGAAAGGAACCAACTTTGCATTAATAATGAAGAAGAAAGCTTACAAAATTCGCCTTAGTGTTTTGATGCTCCTTCACATGCCATGACTTGTCCTCAAAAGCTCCATCTTGCTCCTCCTATACTCACCCTAGATTAGTCCAGAATCTCAATTCAGCAATATAACGTTTCTCTCTCTCAACCATGGGGTATGAGCCAGGTTAAATGGGCTTGGGAGGATAGGGATGGTTGAGTAAATAGTGGGTGAGATGGAAGGGAGATCCCAAAAGGATGGATCTCAAGTCCAAGTGGTCCTTGTTTCCGCCTTTCACACACCTGGGTCACATGGAAGAAATGTTCAAGCCACTCAGTGTGTCCTTGGGGACAAGTCTCGAGTCAAGGTTGTCACCTTGTTCTTAACTCCTCCGTTTAGGCTCAACTTCTAACAGAGCCAAGGGGGGTAGACCCTATTAAGTTACTAAGGAGAATTACTTAGTGTTGTGATGTTTAAACTGACTGATTTATTTAGGAGTTTACAATTTAACTATAGATAATCAGAGATGGCAAGATGTAAAAGATGAACACATGAAAGCACAATACTGAGACACAATTTATATATAAAGCAAGAAGTTAACCATTGCCTTAGAATGGAGTCAAAAATAGAATCAATATTATTGCATGTGCTTGGAGTTAATGTTTTGCGATTTCCTCTTGGTATGTTTTAAGTTAAATGTGAAGTATGAGTTGATTAAATTAGGCAAAGGGGGGACTCCAGATATACCTGAGAGTACTTGGATTATGTCCAAACTAAACCTTCACGGCTACCCACAAGGAATATGTGGGATGAAATGGAGTCTCTGGGGATATTTTTCATAACACACCCATTAGGGTGTGACAGATATTGGCGCCCCGAGGTCACTTTTCAGTAAGTTCCCGCTTCCTTTGGGTATTTTGCCACCGTAAAGGTTTGATCTAGGTGTTGGATTTTCACCTGATGGTTTGTCAATTGGGGAGAGTGAGTCCTAATTATACTAGTCACCCAATTGATTTTGATATAGCTTGACTAATTGGATGAACCGCAGCCAAGTGCAGAGCATACACACTGGAGTCTTATCAATTTTAATAAGTTTTAAACTGAGTGTTCTTGTTTAAAAGGAAAACCCTCTAGGAACCTCTTTCGATCCAAGTGGATCTCAATCAGGGAATCGAGGAGGGGTTAATTTTAAATTTTTTGATAAATAAAAGATGAAAAATATAAAAAAATACACAATTCTGATTTTTTTATTAGTCCTACCACGAATCTCTTTCCCCTTTCGGGTCAATCGGGAAATCGTGGGGTAAGTATTATGATTACTTTGAAATGTAAAATATGGTGTATGGTATTAATAATGAACTAAAGTATACTACCCTGTAGATTAGATCAATTCTAGTTTAAAAAATAAATAAGCATAAAGCGATGAAAAGGACACCGACGCAAATCCCCCCAGGGGGGATGGGGAATGGGCTCGAAAGAGCCCATTCCAAAAATGATTTTATTTATTAATGGTTATAGTATCATAGGACTGATATATCAGAAAATTATTGGTCCTTATACAGGCTGAAACCAATATTTTACAACTTTGGAAAAATTTTGAGTTTTTTGGTGAAAAGGGAGACCCCTGGGGGGATTTGAACGCTCCTTAGGCCACTTCGGACAGAATCTTCCTTTATTTTATGTCATACCTGATAAAATAAATCGATAATTTTAGAATAAAAAATACCCAAAATCACTTTAAGAGTACCTTTGGATCAGCCTACCTTATCTCAAAAAAATTGAAGTTAAACTAGCTAAACGGGCGAAAAGGGAACCAAGGAAAGAAAGATTTCCTTGGGATATTGGCTTGATGTTTGTGCATCAAATTAAATATGCACTGATATTTCAGAATATTGAAATTTATAACAGAAAATGAAACTACCTTAACAACAAGCTACGAATTTTCACTAAATTGCTTGCAAAAATAAGGTAATTTTAGCTAGATCTCTTAAAATTGAACTTTATGTGCAAAAAAAAACTAAGATCTAGAATTAGGAGGGAATATTACTAACTATATATATGTTTTTTTTTATTAATGATATATATCAGAGTAATAAGAAACCTTTTAAGTAACCAATTTGAGGAAAATTTTAGATTTTAAAGGAGAGAAAGGGGAAGAAAGGTGCTTGTTGTTGAAGCAGATCTGCAGAGGAAACTTGTTAGTGGAATGCAGAGGGGAAATTCCTTCACAAAAATTTCGATGTGCAGTGGATTCAAACTAGATCCACAGCCCATCCAATCCTTGCTACCTGAAAGCTAAACACACAATCCTGCACGAAACCTCATGAGATCTGGATATATATATGAAAAAGAAACAAGAATTACATGCAAATAAACTTATTAAACATGTATAATCAAGATATTATAACATATATTCTATGAGATATAAGAAAAACAAGTAACCTTACTTGCCCAACTATACTCCTATTGATTCAGCTGAATCGTTTAAGCCAGACAGGGTTCAGATGCAGAAATTGAGAGAAAAGTTGGCAACATCAATAGCCGTAAGACAATGCTTAATCCACACATATGAGAGAATTACATCATTTGGCCTCCAAAGCTTCTTTATTTCAACAATTGAAATATTACAATAGTATTACAATGGAAATCCCTTCAGTCCAACTCTAACTAGCTTGGAAGAGGGAGCCTCATCCAAGATATATACAAATTACAGGCCATCCAACCCAGGGGGGGCACAATTCCTCATGGAATCAAATGAAATCAACTGGTGGAGAGTTCATCAATGTGGTACTGAAGCTAAACTGAGCCTACTTATCAACCGGGTGCTTGATTGAGCTGACACATCAACCCATACACCGACACATCGGCCCACAGAGCATCCAGGAGAGTCCACACGTGTGGAGGAGAGAGAGAGGGCACAATTCCCCATGAAGACAGCTGTAGATCAACTCTGGATATGATTTGATCCCCTCCTTCAGTCAAGGATTTGTCAGATCCAGTCAATGTGCTCCAGATCTGATTGATTTCAGTCAAATCGGTTGAGAATCCACAGATTTATTGATTTTGGATTTGCTCCATTATTCATCAATTTATTAATTAAAATAATCAATAATTGATTTTTGGGGCTTTATGACCTGAGTGATGGAAGATCACTCAAAACTTAGGAAATAGTGGGTCCATGGGTTTACATGGTGCTCTTAGCTTGAAAATGAGCACCTGCATGACTGAAACCGATTATTTGGCCCACTTTTATTACAAAATCAATTTTTCCAGTTAAACTATTAAAAAATAGCCTAAGTTTTGGAAAAATTTAATTTTAATAAAAAACACTGAAAAAACTAAAAAAATGAAAAATTGAAAAACACCTAGGGGGACTTAGACATGTTCATATGACTCAAAAATGATGTCTATCATGTTTATACATTGACACATAGACTCTAATAACCTCAACAGGCCTAAATGCCAAGCCGACCACCCCAACTTTGGAGGTATGGAGTGAAAAACTCAGAAATTATCAGTCGTTTGTTCAACAACCAATAATAACCAAGGGAAAAAACACCATGGGCTGATCGGATTGACAAATGAAGTATAAGAGACCGAGTCTTTTATAGACACTATCATGCTAGAACATTTATTACAATTCCCCCATGGGGTATGAGCATGTGATATAGTACAACAAGAACTTCCTAGAAGTAATTAGAAAGGTCTTTTGTAGTCTGAACAAGTTAACCCTGTCCGGTTCACCAGGCTCACTTGATAAAAACCACTAAGTACAACTTAGGTGGTAACATTCTGGCTCCAACTGCGGGACGTGTGCTCAATCTGGTCTTTAAGGAAAGGAGAGGATACGAGAACACCAGAATCTCTGGTTTATATACCCTGTAAAAACATCTCAACTTGACAAGAAAAAACCTCAGTAGCACAAGTTTTATAGAAAACCAAATGAACCATTAAGTTGATTTATTTACACAACATAAATGTAACTAACTAAAAGAAGCAAAGTTTTATTATAGCTAAGTAGAAATGCAGAAAGTAAATTCTCTTTTTCAAGGATCTTATTTTCCTACTCTAAGCATGATATAAAAAGGGTTAAGTGTAATCAGAAATCCAATGTAGCCACCTAAGCATTTTATTAACATTAAAAAAAAAATTCCTTGTCTTTGGTTACCAGCCAAAGTAAGGATACCTTATTCAGAAAATGCAAACCTGCATGATAATTCAGGATGGGAAAGATGGATGGGAGATCATAGGAATGAACAGTGTCATAAAAATTCTTCCCAAACTTGTATGTGCTCATGCAGGCTGCTTCTATCCATGACTGGATAGGACTGATATAGCAATCAGAACAATGAGGTAGACTGACTACATCATCATACTGATCATCGGGGCTTATCAAATGATAACTTGTTGCACAAGCCCTAAGTAGCTCCAAATCATAAGGAACCTCTATATGCAAAAAAGATGGCTGAGACTGATGTTCCACTGACTGCATTACATTTGACTTTTCACAATACTGTTTCTTAATGTCTTCATTACTAATACCCTTGTGCGGCTCTACATGGTATGACTTTGAATGATCACATGAAAAATCTGAATGCTCCTCTTCCATACTAAGGTTTTCCCAGGCATCCAAATCTGTGCTTCCATCTATGGATGTATCGTAGATTGGACTTCCACAAATTTTTGAATAGACACTCCGATTGTCGGATATATCATGGATTGGATTCTCCATAAGATTTTCACAAGTCAGATTATCTATGAAATTCCAATAGTCATCACTCCCATCCATGTCATATGTGGGGGACTCTTCATCCATGGCATCATGCTCCTACCTATCCATGCCCTCCTTGTATTCATAACAATCTTCTTCAGACAAAATGTTAGAAGGAAACAAACTTTCCAAACCTTCATCAAAATGTGGAGAACAAGGTCTAGTGTCATCACACACCATACTGATGTTATCATAAGTTTCTTTATAGGCTTCCATTATGATATCATGAAAAGGATCTCCAGTCAAGGAGACCTTTTGGACATATTGAATGGGATCACTTGGTATGTGTTGCTCAGTGGATTTCTCTAGAGAGCTTTCTGGAAAGGTATCAGCATTGCAACACACTTGAGAATACACCAAATCTTCAATGTCTTCAGCCATGGTGACATGAGGAGAGTCTTCAACAATGTGTTCCATTATGGACTCCTCCTGAAGCTCTTCAACATGATCATCCTGGATTTTCCCTTCCTCAAAATCTTGTTGTGCATTGGGAGGTACCTCATATTCTTTAAGAAGACGCTTAATTTCTTCTTTTCTTAAATAAATACCATGATGCTTTTTTATGGGAGTATCATAAACTTCCTCTTTACTTAAATGTTCAAGAAGAGATTCCAAGTCTTCAATACTTTGTATCATGGAAAAAGGTCCATCATATGCTTCCGTGTGATACTCTATCCCAGATAGGTAGAAGGTACAGATATTTTCAAGGAACTTTTTTAAACCATTCATACTACCCCTACCATCATGCCACTGCTCTAAAAAAATCCAAAGGAAGTTTGGAAAAGAAGTTATACATTTATTAGGAAGGCCCTGATAGAACCAACAACAAGCCTCACCCCGAAAAGTACTAGCAAACATTTCCATCATATTGTCTTCATGAGGAATATTGAAGTCAGCAATCAACTGAAGGAAAGATTTGACATGCCAGATAGCTGAATCACCATAATTTCCATGGAATGTTGGAAGCCAGTTATATGCATCCTCAAAACCATTACAATAGTTAGGAAAACCTGGGATGTTTGAAAAATCGATAGATTGAAACATTAAGGTTAACTGGGCAGCATATTTCTCCTTTAATTTATCGAACATAGTATCCATTTGATATAACGATTAAACCTTGTACTGAAAAGGTGGAGATGTCAAGTGATGAGATTTAAAGGTTTTAACATGTCACATGGGCTCATCTACACATAACAAAACTTCACAAGTTTATGAGATAACAAGGTTTTATCCCTTCAATGGAGTCTCCATGTGTTATAGCGGATTTCACCACACTAGGTGAATCACACATTGTATGGCCTTCCCCTGTCCCGCTGCAGACTCATTAGCCCCTATGGACCACTGTTTGTCTTTTGATGTATCATTGACCATCCCTAAAAACATTAGAAAAGTGATATACGTGGCTTTTTCCCTGATAACCACGTACATACGCGGATATTCCCTCTATAGTCGCGTACATTAAGATGTGTACATAATCCAAAATCCTTTGGAGCATTCCTTGACTTGGATCCAACTCATATGACTCCTGGCCTTCCATATGCCTTGAGATCGCACGGATTCAACCTTTCAGTATCCCTTTGAAAAGCTATATAAGGAACCTTTGAGATATTGAAAGCATAAGAGAGAATTGAGAGTATCGAAACTATAGTCCATTGTTGCCAGAACTTATGCTTGAGTCTGCATCCCTTTGTCCCTTGGAGCACTGTTGTGTTCTTCCCAAGCTTTCCTTTTGCTAGTAAGCTTGCTATCGGAGTGATGGAGGATTGAGGTGGTGGAGGCCCAAGTGGGGGATTCAGTTTCTCCGGTTCGCAGACGTGCCGTCAGAGGTTGTCACTTGTAATCTCTGATTCATATTAATAGAAATATATTTTCCTGTCCAGTAATGTGTATTTGAATGAATATTGTATCCATTGGAATATGTCAAATGCTTTTACATTATTGATTATATATGCTAGAATAGATCTAACACCATGAAATATAGTATGCTTTTATTGTTTACTTGTTGTTGAGGACGTGCTATAACAATTCAAGCTAAAGATTGGAAAGCTCAACGGGGATCTACATCAACCGTCCGGAATAAGGTACGAGGTTCGATCCTTTAGTGTTAGATGTTTTTATTTCTATTGCATATTGGGAAAGATTGGTTTCTGGAGTCTAGCTATCTATTGTGGTACCCCAAGCCATAGGAATTTCTCTCCGTAACAGAATTGGTGACTCCGCTGGGGAGTTCCTAGTAATTGTCCTTTGGGGGTTGATTTCTTGGCATTCAATGTATTTGAATTGCTCTCTCTCTCTTGTTTCTGTGTCAGGTATGGGGTCATGTATGCCTGGTAGATCCTGATTGGTGTGAATTTAGTCTCAGCCTGTCTATTTGCCTTGAATTTATGCATCTTTTTCTTCTTGTACGTGGGTTTTTCACTTACAGTCGTGTATACACATGGTTTCCCCTGGGATTGTCGCGTATACACGCAGGTTCACTATGCACAGTCGCGTATACTCTGGTTTTTACGTTTTTGTGGAAGATAGTGGATTGCTGGGTGAATTCTGTTAGTTGCTAAGTCTCCTTTGGCACTGCCTGAGTCTGTTAATACCTCTGTTTCTGACTAGAAACGTTTTTTTTTAGCCTAAATTTTTTCTTTTAGGAAAGTTCTTGTCATGGCATCTTTGATTTTTTGTTTGAGATTAGTGCATTAGAGTCCTTTTGCCTTAGTGCTTTGCTGGAACACCGTTTATGTGTGCTTGCAAAGTTTGGGTTGGGTAGAATCATTCTTTTGCTTTTTGTATCTCTTTATTTTCAAAAAATCCAAAAACATTTGCTTATCATCATGCATTGCATTTTGCACTTTGCATAGTACTTGCACTAGATCTAGATTTGCTTTGGAGTAATAGTTAGGACTTCATATAGGGAAATTTGCATTCAGCATTTGAAGAAGAAATTGTGCATTCACGTAGTATGCATACCCTGTTTTCATGGACACAATGCATTTGCATTGATTGTTAGGTGTGCATTTTACTTCTTGTTGTGTCATAACACCATTAGTTGCACGACCATATCCTATTTTTGAGTAATAAAGACAAACTAAAATCAACGCTAATTAAAATGAATTACACTCTTTTCTTTTCTAGGGTGCACCAACAAGCTTAGGTTTTAGGATCTTGGAATAGTTCATTGAAAGTTAATTCTCCAAGATCACTAAACAACAAAAACTAGGTGTCTGTCCACGGAGTGTGTGAAATCCTTGGTATAACCAGCGTTCTCAAGAAGCTCCTCTCAAAAGGGAGTCAAGCACTAGGCAGTGTGAGCGGTTGTTGATCGAGATAACCCCTGGTTGGTAACTGTGTAGTATCGACGATATAGCCAAGATTGTATTCGTATCTGGGGGCTCTTTCAGGAGTTTCAGGATTTTCTACCCTGCCCATACGGTCAATCCCACCTGCGACTATCCGCCTGAGCATTGATTATATTGAGGTGACCTTAGTGACCTTACCTAGGATATCGAGGGGGTACGTGTAGAGGTTATTCTACATGTGTCACGGCCAGGTTGGGGTCGGACAGCACAGTCGCTTTACGCGTTGAAGTTGAGGGCCACAATAATTGGTTTCGAACCTCCGCTTGTGGTGACAAGGGCCTCTCAAGCCTCTCCTAGGTGAGACATACCGGCCACATTCAGGAGCTCACTTATCCAGCCCTTATTTGCTTGCTTTTGGCTTTATATTTTATAGTGATTTCTCTGTGCATGCTAGTTGGCCTAGGGTTGACGTAAATAGAGAGTCTTTGCTTTTTGTTGAGTCGTTGTGGAGTCGGGTGCAGTTCCACACTATTCTCGTCGGTTAACAGGACTTCCGCCTTCCACTTCTCCTCCTCCTTTGGGAGAGGGGCCTAGACGGTCCAAGCGGACTATGTCACACACTGATTCACACACCATGGAGGATCATTCAGAGACTATTCCTGAGCCACCTCCTCCTATTCGTATTGACGATGGAGAACTTACTCCTACATACGATCCCTCACCTGAACTAGCTGAGATCGGTCTTGCTATTTCCCAGATAGGATATTTGCATGATAGACCTACTCACCCTAGGGCAGATTCCCCGTTGACACATTACTGGTATGGAATGTCGGATGATGCCGAGACTCACTTTGACCCTCCTAGCACTAGCTACGGTAGTTATGTTACGACTGGTTTTCCTATGCATGATTTGACATTTCATGTTGAATCCGACTTTGGGCCTAGCACTATGCTTGGGGGAAATCCCATGCCTTACCTTGCGGAGAGGTTTGGGAGTACTAGTCACATTGCACCTTCCATCCCAGCGGTGGAAGCTCCATATTATAAACCTCCTAGGTCTAGAGTTAGTGATCCGACAGGGATACCAGGTTCTAGATGAGTGACGATAGGCACTAGTACATTTCTTCTTACAGATATTCCTTCGTCCTCGCTTTCGAGTTCTTCAAATGTAAACCCTCCACCTTACTCACGTGGTCCTTCGAGTCGGGACGTAGCTACGAGTCAGATCCGTACTGCGATTACTAGACCAATTGTGTCTCAATCCTACATACCACCCATGGTTTCAGGAGGTTATGTTCATGTTTCTAGAGGTCAGATTGCTACTTCCACGACATATATCCCTACTTCTGGTATGTATATTCCTATTTCCGGAACGTATCTTCCTACCTATGGAGTGTCCCATGGGGCATCGCAAGCGATGACCTATGGACCCTACTATGGGACGCAGTATGGATAGGTCTCTCCACCTTATGGAGGAGGGTATTCACAACCTTGTTATTCTCCTAATTATGGCTTTGTAGCTCCTACTAGTCAAGGTCCACCTCATTATGCTACTTCCATGCCACCCTATACGGGTCATACAGGAGGAGGTCACTATGGCCAAGGTCATGGTGGTAATCAATCCTATATGAACCAAGGAGCGGTCCATAGATCTCATCATCCTAGGATCCCTTTCCTCATGACACTCAATTTACCTGACTTATCGAGACTTATGAACGATCCTGTGGCTCATGACCCGGCTTGACCAACTGTCCCTACCAAGCTTCCTTTGGACATCCCTAAGTTCGAAGGAAAACCAGGAGAGGATCCGACTAAACACGTTACGACATTCCACCTATGGTGCTCTTCCAATTCATTACATCAGGACTCAGTTCGTTTGAGACTATTTCAATGCACCCTTATAGGGCCTGCGGCGAAATGGTATATAGAGTTACCTAGGGGTGCCTTTACTTTGTTCGATGACCTTGCGATGACTTTCCTTAATCACTTCCAGCTACCAGTACGCGATGATGTTGGTATTGAACTCTTGTTGACATTTTAGCAAGATAAAGCCACCCATATTTCTGATCATATTCAGGAGTGGCGTAGATGGAAGAGATTAATTAAATCCTTTATACCGCCGGAGCTCCTCCTTGAGTGGTTCCTCAAATCTTTATTGCCATATATCACGGAGGATGTTTCCACATCTGGAGTGCAGAATGAGGAACAAGCAATCTTTAGGGTGTGGGAACTAGACTTGATCTATGCTCAGTCTGGTTTGTTATATGAGATTATACCTAACTCTCCTCGTTCTAGTTTCGATCCCAAGGTCAAACCTGGACCACATGCCGATGGCATTGTGGGTGGTGCAAGTAAGAAACCTGTAGGTTTGGTTGTGAAACAAGTTGCTCAGCTGTCAATCAACGAATTTGCCTTAGGAGAAGCTACGGCTTCGTCTCATCCCGCCCAACCGGTGAATGTACTTGCTGTGCAATCGTCCAACCAGAAGGGTAACCAGAAACCCGGACGGAATAGAAAAAAGGGTAAAAATAATAATAAAAAGGGTGGGAATAAGAATGAGAATGCCAACAATAATGACAAGAACGGTAAAAATGCTGGGGGGGACAAGCAGAATAAACGTAAGGTTAAGTTTCCTTGCAAGCTATGTAAGGATGATCACCTCACTTACTTGTGCCCTAGGATGGATGAAGCTTCGAAGTTCATAGCACAGGGCCCAGCTATGTTAACGAACCCTTTACCACATAACCAGAATATGAACTCAAAGTCCCATGATCAATCTAGTGATGAAGATCCACTTGAAACTAGTGGTCGTGGGTACATTAATATGGTCTGTGTCGCAAAAGTTGTGACGCATGCGAAAGATTATACTTCGTCACAACCCAACCCAGGCAAAGAACTTGATCCACCAGGAACCCCTTTGCGCATTTAGAAACCTGCGGATAAACTTGAGGCTGCACCTCACATTCCTAAGGGGGTACTTAAGCGTTCGGGGCATAATCCAAATGCCCGAGCCGCCCAGAATTATTTAGTTGTCGAGGATTTGGGTCATACTCCTTGTGCGATGTCTACATTGGAAGTGCTTCAGAGTTGTCCGTCACAAAGGAAGGCTTTGCTTTCCGCTCTTGGTGTGAATGGCAATGATTCTTCCTCAGTGATCAAATTTGAAACCACAAGACATCAGCCTCACTTGCCATACTATGTGTCCCTTTTGGTGCATGTAGAATGTCTTAATATGATTGTCAAGCGCACAGTGATTGGCGAGGGCGTTACTACTTCTGTGATGTCTTTGTCTTGTTGGAAGGGTATTGGTTCTCCTGAGTTGTCAAAATCTATGACCATGTTAACTGCTTTTGATGGGAGATCGTTTAGGCCGCACGGTATCCTTCCTTCTCTTAAAGTCCGTTTGGGAGGGAAGACTGTTGCGATAGAGGCTGAGGTGGTTGATGCGCCCCTTGACTACAATCTCTTACTAGGAAGGAACTGGATGTATAGTATGCAAGCCGTTGCGTCTTCCGTATTTTGCATTGTATGCTTTCCTCATAATGGGAAGATTGTAACGATTGATCAAATGGCATTGAAGAATCCGCCTGTTAGTGCATCTTCGGAAGCTTCGGTTCCGAAAGTTGAACATTTCCAGCCGGCAACTGGGAGTGTGGGTGTAGGCATGTATCTATCCCTCATGGGAACCTTTAGTTGTCCTACACCCATCCTCATGATAGGATCTAGTTTCGATGGTGCTTTGACGTCTACGAGATCGGTGCCTTTTCGCACAAGTCATATGGGAGATCCTTGGATTATTCCTTCACCGAGTCCTTCGAGTGAGCCCATTGAGACGAGCGTGCCGTTGCCTGCAGTCATGATAGCTTACCAAGCTAATATTCAGTCTGCTACAGAGCCTTGTTCTTCCTCTTCACGGATGGAGGAGGAAGACCCCTATGTGCTGCTGGCATGGGCAGTACAGTCTTCTCATGCCCACGACTTCCTTGATACGGTTTTCCCTTCAGATGAAGCGATTATCGAGGCTAGGTTGGGATTTGAGCCACCATGGGAGAAATTCTATCATATATTGGACTTTCTTCCCGATCTTGACCATGTGGAGAGTGAGGAGATTCCTTCGTTAAAGTTAGCCATGGAACTCTTACCAGACACTTCACCTTTGGAGGAGCGTTTGGTTCACCTTGAGCAACTCGATGAGCAGCGTAGAGATGCCTTGGTGACTCTAGAGGTTAATAAGCATCGCGTAACGACCCAGTACGATAAGTCTATCCGTCCGAGAGTGTTTAGTGAGGGAGACTTGGTCCTTTTGTGGGATCAATTGAAAGAACCCTTGGGGGCAGGGAAGTTCAATCCTATGTGGCGTGGTCCTTACGTGGTCAAGCATGTGCTAGAAAAGGGTGCCTACGAGTTAGTGGATTACGAAGGCACAGTCTTGGCGGAGCCTAGAAATGGGCTCTATCTCAAAAAATACTATGCATGATCTTTAGCCAAGGCTGCTTGTTGTATATTATTGTACAGCTTTTTTGCATAGTTAGGTCTTGTTTATCGTGATCGGGTTTGTGATTAGTTTCCATTTGTTGTGGCAGATGTTAACGGAATCTTCCACCTACATAGGATTTGCGGATGGTGCAAGACGTCACACTCAACACTCAGCCTCAACTGCTTGGGTGATTTATACTCCTATGGGTCATGTACTGTCTTCAGGAGGTGTATGTCTACGGCCATCTTCCAACAATATTGCTGAATATAGTGCCGTTATCGAGCTTCTACGGGATGCCATTTCGCATGGTTTTCTCTCTCTTGAGGTACGTCTTGATTCAGAGTTAGTAGTGTCATAGCTAAATGGTTTGTACCATGTTAGAGATACGACGTTATTGAGGAGATTCTTACGTGTGACATTGTTAGAATGGCAGTTTGAGAACATAACATATATACACATTCTAAGAAATTATAATCAAATCGCTGACTCATATGCTAACTATGTGTTAGATTGGCATTTGTTTCATTCATCATAAATTAATCATAAACACAATTTTTACACATGTAAATAAATAAATCGATCACCATAGAACTTTTTTATATACATCAAAAATGTGGTAATACATAGTGTCATAATACAAAATTGGGGCTTTGAAAGCCACCATCATATGCACGGTAGTACAAAATAGATACACTCCCAGGTGTCTAGTCCTGTGGAGGTGGATGAGGGTTGTGATCATGTTATGTCACCACGGATCTAGCTAGCCACTGGAATAAACGCACCCATGCGCATGGTACACCCACCACCTGTCTCTGCATAGCCTCAGGCAAGTCCTCAACTTGCGCCATGGGAATCCTATGAATCAGTCGCATGAAGTTGGTATGGATTCTTTGGAGTGTTCACTCTGCATCCACACCGGTGATATCATCTCCTCTTCCCCTCCGTCTATGACGTGGGAAGCCCTTTGGTCGCCGTGGTCCCACATCTGCACATGAATGGTAGATGTCATTATGTATTGTCACCCAAAACCATGCCTTTTTGATTCCATATAATCAAGAAAACACAAAAAAAATTAAATACTTCAAAATTTTTAAAAAGAGTAAGGGTCGAGATTCGTTACCTATGTCTCCATATGCTGATCCTGGTGGTAATGGCATGTCCGAATCTCCCCAAAAATCTATCCCTGCATAAGGGTAGTCCTCTATGGCAACAATCTGTCGTTGCCACCATGGAAAAAAGTCTGCTAAATAAGGGTTGGCCACCCTACCATCCCCCAGTCTGCGCATCACGTCTGCCCAATGTCGTTGGGCCGGATCTCGAACCCCGTGGACTCTAGGGCTCAATCCTAGAACACGCTCGAAGAAAAACGTGCTCAAGATACTGCTGAACCTGAAGTTTCGTATCCTACCTGCCTTGTACTCACTGAGATGATGTTTCATGTTGCTCAGTAGTGAAGTGCTCCAGTCATAGATGGTCGGTGTCATACACTCCACCACATAGAACATCAATGGCCGAGAGGCCTGATGGAGTGATGCTAAGCCTTCTATCCTGCCCAGCATCAGTAGTATGGCCTTTAGGCCCAACACCTGTATAGCGTTGGTGGGAACTTGGCTCCCCACCTTCTCCGTCTCTGGGTAGCAGTACACAGCTATGTACTTGTCGATAGTCAGCCCATGACCTGGCCCTCCTCGGGCACGAAGGTTCACCATCTCACCTCGCCATGATAGAACTGTGATAAAGTAGATATCCTCCACCTCAATGGTGAAGGACATGCCGTCTAGCCGAAAGGACTCTGAGTCCGGATCCCAATAGTCTACAAGCATCTGTAGTAGTCCTGGTTTGGCCCTCAAGCCACCTAGGCACCAAAACTTATAGAGTCTGCATCTTCTTAGAGCTTCTTGAGCAATTCTGTCAGCCCTTACTGCTTCCTCTACATCACCGTGCTCGCGTTCTCACCACTCTAGCACCATCCTGCATGAGAATTTGACCAAAATGTCCATTAGATTCTTGTAAATCTTAGTGCGCAGCATCATACGCGGCTGTTTTGTAAACAACCACGTATGTACGTGGTTTCTAGCCCTTTTTCCGCGTATAGCCAGCCCTATACGTGGAAAAATCCTCGATACTTGCGTGGGCCGCAGCGCTCATGTAAGATTGGCCTTTAAAAATTCATTTAACCATGAAAAATTGTAAAAATTGTATTGAAATGCAAACAGAGAACATGAGTAAATACCTGGAAGAATCAATTGTGAATTCCGTCGGCTGGATCTCCTGGAATTTGTAGTTGAAAATCAGAGCTCCAATGGGTAAAAGTTTCAAATGATTTCTATTTTTTACTATTTATAGAAAAAATTTCAAATAATTGAAAATTTTTACCCCCTTTCCTATAGTTTTGACCGTTTCTAACCATTTTGGACTGTTTCTGACCTAATCTGTGATGTAGAAGACCGTTTTCAGCGTCGTTTTAGCCTTTGGATTGACCCGTTCATACTCATTTCAGGTATAATGTCTACACTGGCATATAGGTTAGGCTCACCACCGTTTGCATTTTGCATGACCTTATGACCGTGTCACTATATCCTTAGGTACGAACCCACTCTATTATGTCACGGAACCTTCTTGCTATTATAGAAGTGGCATGATATGAGTGGTAGAGCCTCACCTTACATGGGTACCCTAGTTAGCACCTTATTTGCATTTGGTGCCCATGTCGATGTTTCCCCTTTAGGGTGTGGGAGTCCATTGTATAGTATTGCCATGACATTTAGCAAGAGCCTCATACTCCTCTTGATCTTATGCTGGCCATGACCCCCCGGAATCCCTTGTATCAAGTTGTGGATGCATTATCATGAGCTTTTCCTGTCTTATTGAGCTTTATGCCGGCTCCCCTGACATTGCATTTCATCCATATAGCCCGAGCTTGTCTCATGTCTAGCCATGCAGAACCTTTATTTATATCCTTCGCAGCTTGATTCCCTTTTTACCGGGAGGGGATTTTCCCTCAAGTGTCGATATCCTACACATGTATCCTTGCATTGAGCATAGGTATGTTCCACTGCTTGGAACTAGTTTGTTTTCCCTAAATGACACTCGTCTCCTCCTAGTTTGTAACTATAAAGCTAGTTTATTCTTTTTTCAAGCTTTTCAAATAACTGAAAAAGACCAAAAAAATAAAAAAAACAAAAAGCCGGACAAGAAAATATATTATCTTTGGCAGTTGTCGAGTCGTGTCGCCTTCGAACAGAGCACTGTATATCACATCCATTGGTTGGGTTATAGTTTGACTTAGGAGCTGTACTCGTTATCTGAGTTTTAACTCCACCGACTGGTTATGCTTCCAGTCCCTATGGAGCCTCTATTGATGCCTCCTGCATCATAGAGATTTCCCAGTTTTTATATCAAGTCTATGCTGCCTTCATTCAGTCACCATATACCGTTATGCTCTTGTTCGAAGGAAGTTGAAACCTGAGTCGGCCATTCCTCAGTTATCTTGACTTTGGATGTCGGCCATTCCTGGTACAGTTACTGGTTCGTGCACCTTATGATCGAGTCCTTCCACATTATACAGCTTTGCTGAGTACCTCGTGTTGGATGATGGGGGATGCCCTAATGCCCTCCTTCCAATGGATTTCATCCCATCGACTTCAGATCATTTATTCTGGGATTGGAATCTAGAGTCATTGTGAGTGCCTTAAGACTTGCAGTCATCAGTGACAGGTTCTCTTGCCATCGACAGTTTTGGGAATACATCAATGTCCCTTAATCGATAGATTCTCTCAAGTGTTCGACCTCAACACATTTATTCACACTTGTTAGTTTGCACTCTAGTACCTTGATTCCCATTTTCATTATTGGTGGGTGATCTCACATCTATTAATGGTATACATCAATGATCGGTAATCAAATGATGGAATACTATGTTTGACCTCGACACCTCTATTTTCATAGTAGGACATGTACTCGTAGCGGTGTGTGTAGAAGACCTTCCAGATTGATGGCATCCACTATATGCTACCTCCTTTATAATGCCAGTGTTCATGAGATTTTAGCTCTCGTTATTTGTTCCAGTATATGTCAGACATTTCCAGCCACTATGGAGATCTTGATCTGTTATATATCTTCAGCCTTTGTGGAGATCATGGTCCTTTGTATATCTTCATCATGGATATTCTGATCTATGTATATTGTACGTGGCGATGACCACATATGTGTTATCATGTTTCATGCCTATTCATGGCCATTGTACTCTTATGTATTCGGGACTGCTATATGTATTTGCAGTTATATGCAGAGTTGTATTATGGTATTATGTTGATTGGGTGGCTGGTCTTCCATTTGGGTACCTTCATCACTTCACTTCTGGGATGGACTTATAATGTATTTCGGCCATCGTATAACCCCTCTGATATCATACATTAGGGGGCATCTGTTATAGCGAATTTCACCACACTAGGTGAATCACACATTGTATGGCCTTCCCTTGTCCCGCTGCAGACTCATTAGCCCCTATGGACCACTGTTTGTCTTTTGATGTATCATTGACCATCCCTAAAAACATTAGAAAAGTGATATACACGGCCTTTTCCCCGATAACCGTGTACATACACAGATATTCCCTCTATAGTCGCATACATCGGGATGTGTACATAATCCAAAATCCTTTGGAGCGTTCCTTAACTTGGATCCGACTCATATGACTCTTGGCCTTCCATATGCCTTGAGATCACACGGATTCAACCTTTCAGTATCCCTTTGAAAATCTATATAAGGAACCCTTGAGATATTGAAAGCATAAGAGAGAATTGAGAGTATCGAAACTATAGTCCATTGTTGCCAAAACTTATGCTTGAGTCTGCATCCCTTTGTCCCTTGGAGCACTGTTGTGTTCTTCCCAAGATTTCCTTTTGCTAGTAAGCTTGCTATCAGAGTGATGGAGGATTGAGGTGGTGGAGGCCCAAGTGGGGGATTAAGTTTCTCTGGTTTGCAGACGTGCCGTCAGAGGTTGTCACTTGTAATCTCTGATTCATATTAATAGAAATATCTTTTCCTGTCCAGTAATGTGTATTTGAATGAATATTGTATCCATTGGAATATGTCAAATGCTTTTACATTATTGATTATATATGCTAGAATAGATCTAACACCATGAAATATAGTATGCTTGTATTGTTTACTTGTTGTTGAGGACGTGCTATAACAATTCAAGATGAAGATTGGAAAGCTCAACGAGGATCTACTTCAACCATCCAGAATAAGGTACGAGGTTCGATCCTTTAGTGTTAGATGTTTTTATTTCTATTGCATATTGGGAAAGATTGATTTCTAGAGTCTAGCTGTCTGTTGTGGTACCCCAAGCCATAGGAATTTCTCTCCGTAACACCATGTGAAAAAGAAAAATAAGCATTTATAAATCTTTTCACAAAAAATATTTTTTGCTTTTCTTTGTAAAAATAAAAAACTGGAAGAAAGTTAGTGGAGTCACCAGATGAAAATTAAAGATCTACTCTAAGCATTCATAAAACAAATAAAAAACAAAAAAGGAATAAAACAAAAGTCGTACTCGGGAATAAAAAGATTTATCCCCGGCAACGGCACCAAAAGATGTTGCCACCTTTCACACACCTGGGTCATGTGGCAGAAATATTCAAGCCACTCGGTGTGTCCTTGGGGGCAAGTCTTGAGTCAAGGCTGTCACCTTGTTCTTGACTCTTCTGTTTAGGCTCAACTCCTAACAGAGCCAAGGGGGGTAGACCCTATTAAGTTACTAAGGAGAATTACTTAGTGTTGTGATGTTTAAACTGACCGAGTTATTTAGTAGTTTACAATTTAACTATAGATAATCACAAATGGCAAGATGTAAAAGATGAACACACAAAAGCACAATACTGAGACAAAATATATATATATAAAGAAATAAGTTAACCAGTGCCTTCGAATGGAGTCAAAAATAGAATCAATATGCTTGCATGTGCTTGGAGTGAATGTTTTGTGATTGCCTCTTGGTATGTTTTAAGTTAAATGTGAAGTATGAGTTGATTAAATTAGGCAAAGGGGGGACTCCAGATATACCTGAGAGTACTTGGAGTATGTCCAAACTAAACCTTCACGGCTACCCGCAAGGAATATGTGGGATAAAATGGAGTCTCTGGGGCTATTGTTCGTAACGCACCCGTTAGGGTGTGACAGAGATCGGTGCCCCGAGGTCACTTTTTAGTAAGTTCCTGCTTCCTTTGGGTATTTTGCCACCGTAAAGGTTTGATCTAGGTGTTGGATTTTCACCTAATGGTTTGTCAATTGGGGAGAGTGAGTCCTAATTATACTAGTAACCCAAGTGCTTTTGATACAGCTTTACTGATTGGTCAAACCATAGCCAAGTGCAGAGCATACACAATGGAGTCTTATCAATTTTAATAAGTTTTAAACTGAGTGTTCTTGTTTAAAAGGAAAACCCTCCAGGAACCTCTTTCGATCCAAGTGGATCTCAATCGGGGAATCGAGGAGGGGTTAATTTTAAAATTGCTGATAAATAAAAATGAAAAAGAAAACAAATACACAATTCTGGTTTTCTGATTAGTCCTACCACGAATCTCTTTCCCCTTTCGGGTCAATTGGGAAATCGTGAGGTAAGTATTATGATTACTTTGAAATGTAAAATATGGAGTATGATATTAATAATGAACTAAATTATACTACCCTGCAGATTATATCAATTCTATTTTAAAAAATAAATAAGCAGAAAGCGACGAAAAGGACACCGACGAAAGGGAATGGGCTTGAAAGAGCCTATTCCAAAAATGATTTTATTTATTAATGGTTACAGTATCATAGGACTGATATATCAGAAACTTCTTGGTCCTTATACAGGATGAAACCAATATTTTACAACTTTGGAAAAATTTTGAGTTTTTTGGTGAAAAGGGAGACCCCTGGGGGGATTTGAACGCTCCTGAGGCCACTTCGGACAGAAGCTTCCTTTATCTTCTGTAATAACTGCTAAAATAAAGCATTCATGTTAGAATAACAAATACCCAAAATAAATTTAAGAGTATCGTTGGATCAGCCTACCTTATCTCAAAAAAATTGAAGTTAAACTAGCTAAACGGGCGAAAAGGGAACCAAGGAAAGAAAGATTTCCTTGGGATCTTGGATTTTTTTTTGTGTATCCAATTAAATATGAACTTATATTGCATAATATTGAAATTTATAACACCAAATGAAACTACCTTAACAGCAAGCTACGAATTTTCACTAAATTGCTTGCGAAAATAAGGTAATTTTAGCTAGATCTCTTAAAATTGAACTTTATGTGCAAAACAAAACTAAGATCTAGAATTAGGAGGGAATATTACTAACTATATCTCTATGTGTTTTTCTTAATGATATATATCAGAGTAATAAGAAACCTTTTAAGTAACCAATTTGAGGAAAATTTTAGATTTTAAAGGAGAGAAAGGGGAAGAAAGGTGCTTGTTGTTGAAGCAGATCTTCGGAGGAAAATTGTTAGTGGAATGTAGAGGGGAAATGTCTTCACAAAACTTTGGATGTGCAGTGGATTCAAACTAGATCCACATCTCATCCAATCCTTGCTACCTAAAATCTAAACACACAATCCTGCACGAAATCTCATGAGATCTGGATATATATATGAAAAAGAAATAAGAATTACATGCAAACAAACTTATTAAACATGTATAATAAAGATCTTCTAACATATATTCTATGAGATATAAGAAAAAAAAGTAACCTTACTTGCCCAACTATACTCCTATTGATTCAGCTAAATCGTTCAAGCCAGACAGGGTTCAGATGCAGAAATTGAGAGAAAAGCCGGCAACATCAATAGCCGTAAGACAATGCTTAATCCACACATATGAGAGCATTACACCATTTGGCCTCCAAATATTCTTTATTTCAACAATTGAAAGATTAAAACAGTATTACAATGGCAAGCCCTTCATTCCATCTCTAACTAGCTTGGAAGAGGGAGCCTCAGCCAGGATATATACAAATTACAGGCCATCCAGCCCAGGGGGGGCACAATTCCTCATGGAATCAAGTGAAATCAACTGATGGAGAGTTCATCAATGCGGTACTGAAGCTGAATTGAGCCTAATTGTCAACCGGGGGCTTGATTGAGCTGACACATCAACCCATACACCGACACATCGGCCCACAGAGCAGCCAGGTGAGTCCACACGTGTGGAGGAGAGAGAGAGGGTGAAATTCCCCATGAAGACAGTTGTAGATCAACTCTAGATCTGATTTGATCCCCTCCTTTAGTCAAGGATTTTTCAAATCCAGTCAGTCTGCTCCAGATCTGATTGATTTCAGTCAAATCGGTTCAGAATCCACTGATTTATTGGTTTTGGATTTTCTCCATTATTCGTCAATTTATTAATTTAAATAATCAATAATTGATTTTTGGGGCTTTCTGACCTGAGTGATGGAAGATCACTCAAAACTTAGGAAATAGTGGGTCCATGGGTTTACATGGTGCTCTTAGCTTGAAAATGAGCACCTACATGACTGAAACCGATTATTTGGCCCACTTTTATTACAAAATCAATTTTTCCAATTAAACTATTAAAAAATAGCCTAAGTTTTGGAAAAATTTAATTTTTATAAAAAACATCGAAAAAACTAAAAAATTGAAAAATTGAAAAACACCTAGGGGGACTTAGACATGTTCATATGACTCAAAAATGATGTCTAGCATGTTTATACATTGACACATAGACTCTAATAACCTCAATAGGCCTAAATTCCAAGCCGACCACCCCAACTTTGGAGGTATGGACTGAAAAACTCAGAAATTATCAGTCGTTTGTTCAACAACCAATAATAACCAAGGGAAAAAACACCCTGGGCTGATTGGATTGACAAATGAAGTCTAAGATACCAAGTCTTTTACAGACACTATCATGCTAGAAAATTTATTACAATTCCCCCATGGGGTATGAACATGTGATATAGTACAACAAGAACTTCCCAGAAGTACTTCCAAAGGTCTTTTGTAGTCCGAACAAGTTAACCCTCCCCGGTTCACCAGGATCACTTGATAAAAACCACTAAGTACAACTTAGGTGGTAACAATCCTCAGGAGTAGGGATGAGGGAGGCATGAAGTCTTCCTTCAAGAAGCTTCATGGAATATTCTCTTTTTCACTTTCTACCTCAGGCACCACTTTTATTCCACTATGACAGAGCATTACCAAGGTGGAACCACTCCTTGAATAAAGGGATAAAGTGGTGGCACCGCTTATTTTCAAGAGACAGTAGGCATTATTGAAGTGGGTAATGCCTCTTGCATTAAGGGCAAAGGAGTTGCCGGAATTTCATATGTAAAATTGGAGTCTCAACTAGTACTCAACTTCACAATTTGGGATTTTTAGGAAATTGCTGATGTTTGTGTTTGAGACATTTACCACCATACACACTCATTTTGGTCAATTTGGCCTAGTTAAAACACTATACTAAGTTTTGTTGACTTAATTGACATCAGAGGAGCACTGTATGACATTAGCATGAGCACACCCACACCCACCTTTAGTGAAGGAGGCTGACTAAGCCTTCTCATACATTCGGGGAGGCTAACTGGAGCACTCCAGGGGTGATCTGAGTGTCATAAATGACCAATATTTCTAACTAATCATTACAATCAGTTAAATAGAGAAGTGAAGGTGCCTTCCTTCATTAAATTAATTATTTAATGATTATTTAATGAACTGGAGTCAACAGGGGTGCCTCCAACCACTTCTGATGGTCAGTTACACTTCAGTTAACCTCATTAGGGTTCATTGGAGTCATTGATGCACTACCACTTATTGGTTGGCTTCTAGTGACATGTGTATGAGCCACTTTTAGTTAGACTCAGTTAGTTATTGCACTCTGACTTCAGTTAGGGCTCAGTTGAGTCAATTAGGGTTTTGATCAGTGGTTAACTTGAGTGTTGAATGTGGCTTACATTCAGTTAAGCTAGAATCACTCATTCAATTCGAATGACCTCCTTGGGAATTAAAATTTTCTTGTCAATCATGATGCCGACATGATCATTGTATTGTATTATTCATTATTCATTTTGATTATACAGAGCTGCTACATCCATTGCAACACCATTTTGCTAATTTTATGCATATTTGTCTATATTCTTTGTGAGACTGTGTTTTCAATTCCTAGACCACTATGACAAATTAATATGGTATCAGATCTCATGGCAGAATGAAGCTCAGATCTCTCAAAAACAAGGTTTTTGATAGATCTTGCATGAAAATTGAGCAAAGCTCAAAAATTCCAGCACTGCACTAGAAGCCAAGGCTTACTACTTAATACCCCAAGTAAGAAAATTGTTGATCAAGCTTGCTTGATTAACTATGTTGGGTGTGATGAAAGCCTAAAATGGGCAGGCTATTTTACCTTACGGTGCCCCTTTTGTTGTGATTTCCAGGGTTTTAACAGGTGAAATCATTCACTCCAACAGTTTCAGATGGCTTCTTTCGTAGAACTCTTGACTTCGATCAATTTCCACTCATGGAAAGGAGACATGGAGATCCAACTACATGCCATAGGAATCTATAGGGTCACTATGGACACTGAAGAAGAGCCTGCTTCTATGACATATAAAGATAGATTCCTGAACAAGAAAGATGGAGCATTCATATTCTTGTGCCTCTCTGTTTCCTGGGATCTTCTTTTCCATCTTTCCGGATTGAAGACTCCAAAGGAAATTTGGGACAAATTGGAAACCCTATATGGAAAGTAGGATTATTTGAGAGTATACCAGCTTGAGAATGAGTTGATGCCTCTCTAGCCTTCCAATTTCGAGACCTTGAATGAATTTTTCACAAATTTCAAGCACATTGTCTTACTGTTGAAGCAATGCAAAGTGGAGAAGGAGGATGATCAGCTCATCCTTGCCATACTCTCCAAACTTGGAGCTGATTATTCAGTTTTTGTCTCTACATTTTGTGTGGGGAAGCTCACAACCCCTAGATGGAAGATGCATTCACTCAATGCCTTCATTGAGTCCCTAACAAGTGAACATGATAATCTTGTCTAGATGGGGATCATCGTATCCTCCTATGATCAAGCCATCCATGTCTCAGGGCCCAAAGATCTGAAGGGTAAAGGAAAGCAACAGAAGAACCCAAAAACTAAATTCGAAGCTCCTGAACCTAAAGTTCAAAACCAGCAACATGATGAGTCTTCCATCTCAAAGAAGAACAAAGGAAAAGGGCATCATGGAAAGGAAAAGGTCAAGTGTTCATACTGTGGGAAGGGCTTCCACCCTGAACATGCCTTCATGAATTAAAAACTTGAATAAGTTACCTCTCTCCTTGAGATAAATCACATCAATCTTCCAGAAATCTTTCGAACGAGAGATCAATAAGATCGGGAACCACAACATGAAAGAGGTGATTCCCTCATGGCAAGCACTTCGAAGTCCAAAGCACTCTTGATAGATTCTAGAGCTTCGAACCACATGATGGCTGAAAGAGACTCCTTCTCATCTTTGGAGATTGGAAAATCAATTCCCATCCACATGGGAGATGACTCCACGATCATCTTAGAAGGACAAGGTAATGTTGATCTTGAGAATGGCTATTTTTCAAATGTTTTGTATGTACCATCTCTGGAATCAAACCTCCTAAGTGTTTATCAAATGACACATATGGGAGTTTCCAAGAGAGTATCCTTCATCCTGAATGATGTAGAGATCATAGAACTTGCATCTGGAAAACTTGTTGCAAAAGGACTTGCAAACCATCATGCAAAATCCTATGAGTTTTCCCATTTTATGGCAGATGCAAATCCCACTACACTGCTGACTCATGGAAATGAAGTTAGTAGTATATGGCATGAGAGGTTCTACCATCTCAAATTCAAATACTTGTAGCAATTACATAAAAACTCCATGGTTGAAGGCATCCTGGTCATCAAGGCAACCACTGGAATTTGCAAGGGCTGTGTTGTTGGAAAGCACCCTGAGCACAAGTTTGATCGGGGGAAGGTAAGCCAAGCTACATGCATCTTGGGACTGATACATTCTGATATCAGTAGTCCCATTCCTATCACATCCATGAATAGATCAAGGTATCTTCTGAATTTTATTGATTATTTTTCTAGGTACACATGGGTCTTCTTTATCAAAACGAAGTCTGAAGTCCGTGAAAAATTCACTAAAATAAAGGCCTTGATCGAGAATGCATCTGGGAAAAATATCAAGATATTGATATCTGATAATGTCAAGGAGTATTTTAGTAGCTATTTTCTACACATATGCTCCTAAATTGGTATTTAGTTCTATCATTCAATTCCCTACACTCCCCAGCAGAACGGTGTAGCGGAAAGGAAGAATCGGTCTCTCAAGGAGATGACCACCTGTATGTTGGAATCAAAGAAGTTGGATGAAAATTTGTGGGCTTAAGCCATGCATGTTGCAGCATACATTTTTAACAAAGTTCCACAATCATCTATGAAATTGAATACCCCTTTTGAATCATACTTTGGACATAAGCCGGATGTGTCGAATCTGCGGGTGTTTGGGTGCACTGCATGGGACCGAATTCCACTTGATAAAAGGAGGGATTTGCAACTGCAAAGCATAGAATGTTTGTTTATTTGGTATCCTTATGAATCAAAATGTTTCAAGCTACTATATATCAAAACAAAATATATCATCATCGAAAGGAGTGTCAAGTTCGATGAGCCTCTTCAGGAGGTGGAACTAGTGATGGAGAAAACTGTTGAATTTCCTTCCTATTCTACTGAATATTTGGATGATGAAATTGGGGGTGATGACCCTGATTTGGATCATATGATTTCTGATATCAGTGTACAGAAAAAATCATATGCTGAATCAAAACCTAAAGTGCAAAATCATCTCCCAACTTGGGCCCAACAGACACTCTCCTTCGCAAGAGATAACATTGGAAATCTAGATGATCCAAGGAGAACCTAGTCTGATTTCCAAAGAGCAGGTATTGCAATCTCTTTTCCTAATCATTTTCTATCCAAATATTGTTATTTGATGATAATTTCAGACCCAAATTATTTCTACCATGCTTGGAAGGATCCAATATGGCAAGTTTCCATGAATGAAGAGAAGGATTCTCTTCAGAAAAACACTACTTGGGAGCTAGTTTCTCTTCCTCCGGGAAGGAAATTGGTTCAATGCAAGTGGGTGTTTCAGACTAAGTTTGCTGCATATTGAATCACCTACAAATATAAGGCAAGGATGGTGGCAAAATTTTTATCCTAGGTCCAAGGTGTAGACTACCGTGAGACCTTTGCACCGGTTGCAAAAATGGACTGCATCCGCCTAGTTTTGGCAATTTCAACATATAAGCACTGGGAAGTGCATCATATGGATGCAAAGTTAGTCTTTTTGCATGGATATATTCATGAGTACATATACATGAAGCAACATAAGGGCTACATCTCTGATCCATCTTTGGTTTTCAAGCTAAAGAAGTCACTATACGGGTTAAAACTGGCCCCAAGAGAGTGGTATTCCAAGATGGATGCCTTCCTTCTCTCGCAAAACATCAAAAGGTGTAGATATGTTATAGATGATTTTACCACTCCATGTGAATCAAACTTGTATGGCCTTTCCCCTATCCCTCTTCAGACTCTTTAGAACCCTTGGCCCATTTTTTGTCCTTTGATGTTTCCTTGACCATCCCTAAAAACATGTGAAAAATGATGCACACAGCTTTTAATCCCTTAATCACGTATATACACAGATTTGACCTCTAAAACCGTGTACATCAGGATGTTTACAAAATCCAAATCCTTTTGGAGTTTTCCTTGACATGGATCTAACTCACTTGACTCCTGGCCTTCCCTATGCCTTGGGATTGCTCGGATTTGACCTTTCATTACCCCTTTGAAAAGCTATATAAGGAACTCTATGGTACATTGAAGGCATAGGAGAGAATTGAGAGAAAATAAACTATAGTCCATTGTTTCCAGAACTTATGCTTGAGTTTACATCCCTTTGTCCCTTGGTGCACTTTTGTGTTCTTCCCAAGCTTTCCTTTTGCTTGTGAGCTTGCTATCGAGAGATGGAGGATTGAGGTGGTGGAGGCCCAAGTGGGGGATTCATTTGCTCTGATTCGCAGAAGTGCCGACAGAGGTTGAATTCATTGTAATATCTAATTTTATATTAATAGAAATATCTTTTCCTGTCCAATTATGTATGTTTGAATGAATATTTCAGCCATGGGTGATTTCAAATGCTTATAAATTGTTGATTATATATGCTAGAATAGATCTAACACCAATATATATAGTATGCTTGTATTGTTTACTTGTTGTTGAGGAAGTAATCTATCAATTCAAGATGAAGTTGCAAAGCTCAATGGGGATCTACTTCAACCATCCGGAATAAGGTATTGGGTCTGATCCTTTAGTGCTAGATATTTAGTTTCTATTGCATATTGGAAAGGATTGATTTCTGGAGTCAAGCTGTCTGTTGTGGTACCCCAAGCCATAGGAATTTCTCTCCATAATAGAATTGGCAACTCTACTAGGGAGAGAAATTCCTATGGCTTGGGTTACCACAACAGACAGCTTCACTCCAGAAATCAATCATTTCCAATATGAAATAGAAACTAAATATCTAACACTAAAGGATCAGACCTCGTACCTTATTCTGGACAGTTGAAGTAGATCCCCATTGAGCTTTCCAACTTCAGCTTGAATTGATAGATTACTTCCTCAACAACAAGTAAACAACACAAGCATACTATATATATTGGTGTTATATCTATTCTAGCATATATAATCAACAATGTATAAGCACTTGAAATCACCGATGGCTGAAATATTCATTCAAACATACATTATTGGACAGGAAAAGATATTTCTATTAATATAAAATCAGAGATTACAATGAATACAACCTCTGCCGGCATGTCTGCGAATTGGAGAAACTAAATCCCCCACTTGGGCCTCCACCACCTCAATCCTCCATCTCTCGATAGCAAGATCACAAGCAAAAGGCAAGCTTGGGAAGAACACAAAAGTGCTCCAAGGGACAAAGGGATGCAGACTCAAGCATAAGTTCCAGCAACAATGGACTATAGTTTCTTTGCTCTCAATTCTATCCTATGCCTTCAATGTACCACAGAGTTCCTTATATATCTTTTCAAAGGGGTAATGAAAGGTTGAATCCGAGCGATCTCAAGGCATAGGGAAGGCCAGGAGTCAAGTGAGTTGGATCCATGTCAAGGAAAACTCCAAAAGGATTTGGATTTTGTACACATCCTGATGTACGCGATTTTAGAGGTCAAATCCATGTATATACATGATTAAGGGTTTAAAATTCATGTTAATAATTGTTCACATGTTTTTAGGGATGGTCAAGGAAACATCAAAGGATAAAAAATGGTCAAAGGGGTCTAAGGAGTCTGCAGAGGGACAGGGGAAAGGCCATACAAGTGAGATTCACCTGGAGTGGTAAAATCAGCTATAACAAGATCAGATCCAAATGTGTATATACAGAAGTATGATGGTCATTTGATTATTATTGTTTTATATTTTTATGACTTACTGATCACAGGTAGCACAGTTGCTTCTATTTCAGCCATTAAAACTGCTCTCCACAATGCATTTGAAATCAGCGTTTTGGGGATCTTAAAACAATTTTTGAAGCTCGAAATTGAGAAAAATTATGATGGGATAATGGTCAGTCAGTCCAAATAAATATCAGACCTATTATTCAAGTTTAACATGGCTGAATTTAGGCTTGCACCATTCCCTTTCCTTTCAGGGATCATCCTTGAGGAAGGAAAAAGCACACCTCCCATGGACTGCACTATTTATTGGTATCTTGTTGTACTTGACTCATTCTCGGCTCAATATCTGTTATTCCATGAATGTTGTATCAATATAAATGCAGAAGCCCCATTATTTTCATTGGAAGGAAGCCAAGAGGATCCTCTAGTACATTTAGGGAACTAGGACCTACAACATTCACTATGCTGTAAACTCTGAGCTAGAGCTAGTTGGATACACAGATTCTGATTGGGTGGGTGATTCTATTGACCAGAAGTCAACTTATGGATATGTATTCATGTTTGGTAGTGGCCCCATTTGCTAGTCTATCAAAAATTAGGCCACCATAGAATTGTCTTCAGCAGAGGCCAAGTATCGAGGAGCGATGAATGCTTGCATCCAAACTGTTTGGTTGCAAGGCATTCTTTCATAGTTTCATCTTGGTAGTACTTTTTATACTATCCTCTTTTGTGACAATCAAAGTGCTATTAATATATCCACAGATCTAGTTACCAGGAAGAGGACCAAGCATGTAGAGATACACATGCACTATATCAGGGAGTTAGTGCATGACAAGACCATCATTCTGCAATACTGCCCGACTGATGAGCAGATTGCAGACATCTTCACCAAGAGATTTTTAGAAAAGAAGTTCACTTACCTCCATTCACTGTTGGGGGTGAGTTCATCAGGGTGATTCTACTAATTTTAGTGTTCAGCTTGAGGGGGGGTTTTTCCCACTGGGTTTTCCCTCTTTTCCTCACTTAGTTTGTTTTTTAGCATTGTTTGAGTTTTAGTATTGTATAGGGTGACCTATGGCCTTAGTTGCTGGGACCCTAGCATTTTTATGCATTTTATGTTTTCTACTCCTCTTGAGTATAGCTTAAGGGGGGGGTGTTGGAGACATTTACCACCATACACACTCATTTTGGTCAATTTGGCCTAGTTAAACCACTATCCTAAGTTTTATTGACTTAATTGACATCAGAGGAGAACTATATGACATCAACATGAGCACACCCACACCTACCTTTAGTCAAGGAGGCCAACAAAGCCTTCTCCTACAGTCGGGGAGGCTAACTGGAGCACTCTGGGGGTTATCTGAGTGTTATAAATGCCCCATATTGCTAACTGATGGTTACAATCAGTTAAACATAGCAGTGAAGGTACCTTCCTTCATTAAATTGATTATTTAATGATTATTTAATGAATTGGAGTCAACAAAATCACCTCCAACCATTTGTGATGGTCAGTTACACTTGAGTTAACCTCAGCGAGGTTCATTGGAGTCATTGATGCACTACCACTTATTGGTTGGCTTGAAATGACATGTGTCTAAGCCACTTTCAGTTAGAATCAGTCATTTATTGCAATGACATGTGTCTTGTTGAGTCAGTTAGGGTTTTGATCAGTGGTTAACTTGAGTGTTGATTGTGGCTTACATTCAGTTCAACTAGACTCACTCATTCAATTCGAATGACCTCCTTGGGAATTTGAATTGTCTTGGAATTCATGATTTCGACATGATCATTGTATTGTATTATTCATTATTCATTTTGATTATATAGAGCTGCTACTTCCATTGCAGCACCATTTTGCCAATTTTATGCATATTTGTCTATATTCTTTGTGAGACTGTGTTTTCAGTTCCTAAACCACTGTGACAAATTAATAGTTTGGGACCTCAACACATGTTGGTGGTGAGATTTATGTGTAACAGAATTCCCCCCAAAGCATGAGGCTAGAGGGATACGATAGGTGAGAGCTTTGAAAGAGAAAGTTATCACTTCGAGGGAAGAAATCACTTGATCAGAGTGCATCATCAACCAAGATTCTGCAATACATCAATACTTTTGACTCATATTCAAATGATTCCTCATCATGGCTGCAGACCAATACAAGGAATATCCATGAGGGAAATGAATAAACATGGCTACTAGAATACAATGTAGGTCCATGTCAAGAAGACTCAAATTTGGACATAGCTACTAGACATACAATGTATATGTCTGCCATAGAGATGCAAATCTAAGCACAACCACGAACACATAAATGTGGATCCATGCTAGGAATCATACAAAATAATCCATTTCAACCTGGGGAAAGCAATGAGTGCTTTAACCAGGTTCTTTGTCTCGTCTTCCACTAAGTACAATTCTATCCATGTGCTTACAATGTTTTGATCTCAAACCTGGTAGAAACCACTTGATTACTGGTCAACAAGTGTGAGGGAGATCACCATTAACGTCAATGATTCCCAAGGTACTCTTGTTGATGTATTTGTAACTTTAGAATGTATTCATCTATGTATCTTATGTCTTGTAACCCGATGTTTATTATGGGATGTATCTATTATGTAATTGAGTCATTTTTTCATGCCCCAATGTTTCGATCGGGAGGATCTATAATGTAAACAAGTCATGTTAAGTCATAGTGGGTAACCCTCCGATTGTCTAAGGGTTAAAGTCCCTGCATTTTCGAGGCACTAGGGTTATTAGACTCTCCTAGTAGAGGTTGGCCCTAGTAGGGTTTTAGTCATGCTAGGATTAGTATAAATAGAGAACTGGAGTCTCTATTTATTACAAAACTCATACACACTCAAGTGTAGCGCATAGTTGAGGAAGGAGAAGACATTGGGGCTAGATAAGAAAAATGATAATGTTGTCAAAGACCACTTACTGTTTTGGGCTTTTCTATTTTGTTGTTGATTCTATCTCTGAGGAAGTTGTGGGGATTCTTCCATTTATGGTCTCCTAGAGGAAAAACACTATGTTCATTGTCTCTTGTGTTTGATTGCTGTGCTTGTTATTCTCTCAGTTAAATATCCTAATAATGCTAGCTTAATGTTGAAAAACTAACATGGAATCAGAGCTAACCTGAGAACAAGACACTATGCAGCTACAGGAACTAGGGATTCCTAGTTTGTGGATATTCCTCCATATATTTTCAGCAAAAGTAAGGTTGAATAGCTCTCCTCCTTAGGGCGCATCTTTCTGTCGAAGTAGAATCCAATTCTGAGGTTTTTCAGTTTTGGACCTGACACTGCTGGCAGAAATTAGGGCTTTTCACAGAAGAGGAATTTTCAGTGATCCCAGGCCTAGATTGATCTCCTCCCCAAAATAAAAGTTAGGGATAAATTTCAAGGCATTTGGGTGGATAGAACTCGAGAAAAACAAAACCCTAATTTGCTCCTAATCCAGTACTCCAGGATTTCAGCTCCAAATCTAGATCCGACATCTTGACCTGGTAAGATCTAAATATTTTGTATTTCCATTTGAGGCTCTCATTTTAAGATGTCTCATCATACCAAGCTTGATGAAAATATTGAGGGATTTGATAACTTCCGAGCCTGGAATTATAGGATCTCCCTGGTCCTGCAAGAAAATGAGTTAGACTCCTACATCCATGAGGAGGTTCCTGTTCCAGAGGGAGATGGGGCTAAGGCCTTACATAAGAATAATATGGTTATGGAAAAGAGGATCATTGTTGATTCTATCAAGGATCACCTTATCCCATAGGTGTCCTCCCTCTAGACACCTAAAGCTATGTTTGATTCCCTAACCAAATTGTTTGAAGGGAAGAACATAATTCGAAAGATGACTCTGAGGAACCAACTGAAGAATGTGAAGATCTAGAATGTAGAGACCATCCAATCTTACTTCACAAGGGTTTCTCAGATCAAGGAACAATTGGAAGCAGTAGATGAAGAAGTGGAGAATGCAGAAATTGTGATGACCACCTTGAATGGTCTCCCTAGTACATGGGACTCTTTCATTCAAGGGATCTGTGCTATAAAGAAGTTAGTCAAGTTCAGCAGACTGTGGGAAGAATGTTCTCAAGAAGAAGCTTGGATAGCAACTCGAGAAGAGAAGATGGGAAGTGAAGATCAAGCTCTCACAGTACAATCCAAGAAATCCAGATCCAGTCATCATAGAAGTAAGTACTCTCATCATAGAAATAACTCTATAAAGCCTAGAGATAGGTCTAAGTACATTTGCTATACATGTGATGAAAAAGGACAGTTTGCTAGAGATTGTCCTAAGAACAAAAGTAGCTCTCACAAGAAGAAGGGACACAAGAAAAGACATCATGCTCATGATGCAAAGGATGATGAACCTTCATCAAAGAGAACCAGATATGAAAGTGAAGATTCTTCAAGCAAGGATGAATATGTTTTGATCTCCTCTCTTCCAGGTAACATTACTCATGGAAGTGATGATTGGATTATAGACAGTGGGGCTTCCAAAAATATGACTGGATTCAAGGAATCCTTTATGAAACTCTTAGAACATGAATCACCTCACAAGGTGAAGCTAGGAGATACTACTAATATCCAATAAATGGTAGTGGGGAATATTCCTATAAGCTAGACTCTGGAAATTCTATAACAATGAAGGAAGTGTTGTTTATGCCAGGACTCAAGAAGAGCCTTCTCTCCATATCAGTATTGGATGCAAAAGGAATGAGGGTTGCATTCATAGATGGTCAAGTAATCATGTGGCCAAAAGGAAAGTCTATTGATGATGCAATAGTGATTGGTGAACAAGAAGGAGTTTTGTACAAATTGAAGGGCCATCCAAAACAAGCTTTGGTCCATGACATAGTAGAGCCAAGTGAAATTTGGCATAGAAGGCTTACACATGTGCATTACAGAGCACTACCTCTTGCAAGCAAAGCTGTAGATCCACAACCATGAATGAAGAAATTCAAGAAGAAGATCGAGAATTTGAAGAACCACAAAGGCCTGTAGATCCACCTCTGGAGAAGAATACTTATAAGAGGAAACCTGCTTGGGTACGAGAACTTATCCAAGGTGCAGAAAGATATGGGGCTATAGAAGAGAATCACAGAGAAAGAAAGAGGACCAGATCCTGCTCCAGGTATGTAGATTTACTATGTGATTTCATTGACAAAGAACCTTCCATTTATGAAGAACTGGCAGAATGAAAAGAATGGAAGGATGCTATGATTGAAGAATATCAATCGATCATGAAGAACGATGTTTGGGATGTTGTCCCAAGACCAGAAGGGAAGTCAGTTGTAACTTCCAAATGGATCTACAAGATCAAGCATGCTGCAGATGGTAGCATTGAAAAATATAAAGCAAGATTTGTGGCTCAGGGTTTCTCTCAGAAAGAAGCAATAGATTATGAAGAAACCTTTGCACCTGTAGCCAGATACACTTCCATCAGATCAGTACTATCTCTGGCTGTAGTGATGAAATGGAAGATACACCAGATGGATGTCAAGACTAATTTATTGAATGGTGTAGTAGAAGAGGAAGTGTATGTGGAGAAACCACTCGGTTTCGAGATACATGAAAGGGAGTCTCATGTATGCAGATTGAAGAAAGCCCTGGACGGTTTGAAACAGGCACCCAAGACTTGGTACAGTAGAATTGACATCTTTCTATCCAGTTTGGGATTTACCAAGAGTAAAGCATATTCCAACCTATACTACAAGATTAAAGATGGAAACCCAGTGATGCTTCTACTGTATGTATATGATCTGTTTGTAACAGGTATGGATGGGTTGATTGCTGATATGAAGAGAAAGCTTGCTACCGAGTTTGAAATGAACAACTTAGGTATGATGCATTATTTTTTAGGTATCAAGGTGTGGCAAAGTATGGATGGAATCTTCCTTGGACAAGGGAAGTATGCAGTAGAGATCATAAAGAGGTTTGGGATGATGGACTGCAAGGCTATGGCCACACCTATGGCATCGAACCTAAAGCTATTGAGTGATGCTTCATTAGAGTTGGTTGATGCTACGATGTATCATCAGATGATTGGGTCCTTATTGTACCTGACGAACACGAGACCAGACATTTTCTTCGCTATGAACACTTTGAGCTAGTTCTTGACAGATCCAAGAAATGTTCACTTGATTGTTGCAAAGCATATTCTGAGGTACCTGAGGGGTACAGTTGATTATGGGCTCAAGTATGAGTCGAATCAAAAGATTAACCTGGAGGGTTATGTCGATTCAAATTGGGAAGGCAGTGCCATCGATAGGAAGAGCACTTCGGGATGTTGCTTCAGTATGGGATTAGGTGTGACCTCTTGGTTTAGCAGGAAACAATCCTATGTAGTATTGAGTACAGCTGAAGCAGAGTATGTCACAGCTTGTTCAGCTAGTTGTGAGGTAGTATGGCTATAGAAGCTACTATCTGATATATTTGATCTCCAGTTGGATGGAACTTGTATACACTGTGACAACCAAAGTTGCGTGAAGTTGTCAGAGAATCCAATGTTCCATGACAAGTCAAAGCATATCAAGATAAAGTATCACTATATCAGGGATATGTTGTAGAGGAGAGCAGTGAAGCTCCAGAATGTTGCGACGAAGGAATAGATAGCTGATGTATTGATGAAGCCATTGGCTAGGATGAAGTTCGAGTACTTCAGGGAGAAGCTTTGTGTTCTACAGATCGAGGTTTCCTCCAAGAGAAAGTGATGAGACCCATAGCCATTCTGACATGGTGAGAAGATTGGTTCCTTCCATGGTTAGATGTAAGGGCTGATCCATTCTATCATGGTGAGAGGATTGGTTCCTTCCATGTCAGATATGAGTGCTAGCCATTTTGACGAGTAGGTCAGATGTAAGGGAAACTGCCATTCTAGGAATGGAGGCACCTAATTAGTTACCAGGTAGCTCAGTCTGGGACTAGGGGCCATTTTGATGTGATGGTAGGATTAGTTCCTCCATGATTAGATGTTAGTGCATGCCCTTTCTGATGCGGTGCTTCATGCATGGTCGGTTTGTAAGTGCAGATCCCTTTCCGATGCGGTGCTTCGTGCATGGTTAGTTTGTAAGTGCTGAGCCTTATCGATGCGGTGCTTTTGAGCATGGTCGATTGTAAGTGTTGTGCCTTTCTGACATGATGAGGTCGGATGTAAGTGCAGAGCCTTTTCGATGCGGTGTGCTTGCACATGGTTGGATATAAGTGCTGATCCTTTCTGACAAGATGAGGTTAGATGTGAGTGCTGGTCCTTTCTGACAAGATGAGGTCAGATGTGAGTGTTGGGCATGCCTTTCTAACAAGATGAGGTTAGATGTGAGTACTGGGCCTTTCTGACAAGATGAGGTCAGATGTGAGTGCTGGGCATGCCTTTCTAACAAGATGAGGTTAGATGTAAGAGCTGGGCGAGCCATTCTGACTTAAGTGTTATATATAAGTGATGATGAAGACCTACATGAAGGGTAGGCCTATAGGATTGACTCTGTAGAACTTCCTGTGACGAGAAGAATTGAGATAGCACCATTATGAGATAGCATATGATGATGATCTAGACTTGATGATGATCCATATCGAGTGATGATTCAGTTGTGATGATGATCCAGACTCAATGATCCAGATCAAGTGATCCATATGAGACGATCCAAACTTCATGATGATCCATATTGAGTGATGATCGAGCAATGATGAGCCAGTAGTCATGATGATGCAGATCCCATGATAAAGAAGGAGAAGATGACTAGAAGACGAAGAAGACTTGAAGAAGAAGATGACTTGAAGACTCAAAGATGAAGAAGACTTGAATACTAAGAAGACTTGAAGATGATGAGATGATCCAGTTGATGCAAAGAATAAGACCAGTGCTGAAAATTGTGTCGAAAGAATACCTTCCTAGTTAAGAGGGAGTGTTGATGTATTTGTAACTTCGGATTGTATTCATCTATGTATCTTATGTCTTGTAACCTGATGTTTATTCTGGGATGTATCTATTATGTAATTGATTCATGTTTTCATGCCTCGATGTTCCGATCGGGATGATCTATAATGTAAAAAAGTCCTGTCAAGTCATAGTGGGTAACCCTCCGATTGTCTAAGGGTTAAAGTCCTTGCAGTTTCGGGGCACTAGGGTTATTAGACTCTCCTAGTAGAGGTCAGCCCTAGCAGGGTTTTAGTCATGCTGGGATTAGTATAAATAGAGAACTAGAGTCTCTATTTATCACACAACTCATACACACTCAAGTGTAGTGCATAGTTAAGGAAGGAGAAGACATTGGGGCTAGATAAGAAGAAGGATACTGTTGTCGGAGATCACTTACTGTTTTGGTATTTTCTATTTTGGTGTTGATTCTATCTCTGAGGAAGTTGTGGGGGTTTTTCCATTTATGGTTTCCTCGAGGAAAAACAGTATGTTCATTGTATCTTGTGTTTGATTGCTGTGCTTGTTATTCTCTCAGTTAAAGATCCTAATAATGCTATCTTAATGTTGAAAAACTAACAACTATAGTACAATATCATGAGCATGAATAGATGATTTGATATCGAACAATCAGTCAAATATTTCGATCAAAGGTCAATGATGTGAACCTATGTTGAGATTGAGATAATTTGTCATTGATGTGTACAGATCTCAAGGTACTATCTTTTTGTTTCTAAGACTAATTCTTGGATAATGATTTGATGTCGACAGGAACAATCTTTTCTAAGGAGGGCCATGATGAATCCCACATCGATGACACAAAACTTGAAACAAAGTTATGGAATTTTGAGTATGTTGTAACCATAGGAATGACTAAAAAGGTACTGACACAAAGGTTGTTTTGACTACATAGGTAATCTTTCAATTTCCATTTAAACATCGAGCAACATGACTAAATACTTGGAAACATTGACTTAGACCAGATGGATACCAATACATAATGTGACGGTAGATGATACATTCTTTGAAAGAATCAAAGGAGTGACATGACTCATGAATGTGGATCAAGTTGGAAGCAAGCTAAATACCCAATTGAATGAATGAAATGTAGACAAGTGCCATGTTCAAAGGTGACTAATAACTGCCATTTATTTGCAAAATGAAATGGTTCCCTTCCCTTAACTTCCCCATCATGATTGATGAGTGCCTCTTTTCATTTTTACGAGTCCAAAGAGGGAAACAAACACTCGTTGTAGCTATTCCAGAGATAAGTCCATTCTCATATATTTTGTGAAGCTAAGAAAGGAGGGGTTCATTCCCAAAAAAGGGTACCTCATTGTTTATTTTAACGATTCCGTTGAAAGTTAACTCGGTATCATTCATGTTTAGAAAGTTTGAACGAAAATGGAAGAATACTCCAAAGGGTCCTTTTTCTTACAATTCAGTCTCTAGGGCCCGAAAAAATATAAAATAATACCCAAGAGTACTCTTCCAGTCATGATTGGATGGAGCGCTCCTTTTTCATAACTAGTCAATCCGAACCAAATAAGGGGTAAAATACCATCGGAAAGACGACTCTTAGAGTACTTTCATGAGCATGAAGAAGACAAGTTTGCTCGATGATCTTTTTACATTTAAGGAGTCCAAAAATAGTATAAAGAAGACTCCATTAGGGTTTATTTTCATGATGAGAGGGTTTAACGATCCTGAAAAGAAGCGAGAACAAATCAAAACTTTGATACTAGGTTTAAAGAGCACGATAGAAGTATCTAAGTGAGCGCTCGATGAATTTTTCCATTTTATGACAGTATGAAAAAGTAAAAAATGAACTTACCCATAGTCAACATCATTTACTTTAATCCTTGCAAGAACTTTTTAAAAGACTATTAGCTTCTCAAAAATATAAAAATTGACTTTTATAACTATAGAAAAGGGCATTTTCTAATGTAAATAATTAAAAAATATTAAAATAATACAAAACCCTAAAAAATATCATATAAAAGTCAACTGAAATAGTTAAAAACAATTCATTTACCATTTACGAAGTTTTGGAGAGCCATTTGGAGTATTGTGTGCATATTTTTAGTTGGAGGTTTTGGAGCCATTACCCATCCATTTTCCAAGCCGTCGGTCTTAGGTAAAAGCTAAAACCTTTCTCATCATTTTCATGGTTGCAATTTTCTATTTTCATCATTTTAATTTATTTTTGGGGATTTTACCCTTGGGTAAAATTTGTTTCTTGGGTAACACGCTTCTCCCATACGGGAAAAGTGGTGCTCGATGAAAACCATGCCAAAAACGCCTGCACAGGTGGTGGCATGAATCTGTCTCAAGGAAATAGAAGTGATTCTAGAAATCACGTCCCTAAAAGGGATGCCCTAGAAAAAATAGTAATTTTTAATCATTTTGGAGGATTGATTATGTGTCTAATTGCTTCACTCATTGCTTTGGGCAGGTAATATTGACCAAAATGGTGGTATGGAAAGAGAGGGAGCATGAGGATGATGATGCTCGAGATGAGGTGGATGCGACTTCTATAGCTACATTATGGTCTTGTGGCCTTATGAAATTTTTCTAGGCTCCCAATATGATATCCCATGTAAAACTACTGGAGCACATTTTGCGAATGTGGAACCTGAAACAACAACATTTTGAGGTGGGGGCCCATATCCTTACTATGGAGGTGGAAGATATTTATTTTCTCACTAGGTTATCTAGGCATGGAGTGCCTATTTCATATACAAGCTTCCGTGAGGGAGACATTACCACAAAAGAACTCATAGTTCGTCATTTCTATCCTGGCATTAAAATGTTGGGAAAGAATACTCCTATCAAGGAAGTGATGGACTTGCCACTTTGGAACATAATTTTTACTATGTAGAGGGTTGCTAGGAGACAATGGCCTCACCAAGCTTCCTAGGCACACATGCTGTATGCCCTAGAGGCTATGACACCCACATTTTTCGATTGGGCCGAAGCATTGCTTGTCATGTTCAAGGATTAGCTAACGAAGTGTTCGTAGGGGGAATTGAAACAATTTGATTATGGGACTATCCACACTTGTTTATTATTTGAGAGGGTACCTCTCCTGAGGCCATAGGTGGTATTTATTGAGATGAGAGATCGAGACCTTTGCATGCTACGGTGGGTGGAAATCATGACCTGTACTGGGGGTGGCAGAGCCAAGGTCAAGTACGGGAATCCCTTCTTCTATTGGTTAGACGATCATATCCTCATTATAGATGACTATGATTATGCTGGGACTGAATTTTGAGGAGATCCAGATCTACCTTTACCAGTTATTACTCAATGGGGTGACATTGGTAAGAAACAAGCTGAAGATGTTGATTATTTTTGTATTTTCATGTTTTATGATTTTTATGAATGATGACGAGACCTAATGTTTTCATGCATATGTTTGATATGCACATCCTGTGGGTTCATCCCCAATGAATAGATCAGCGGGGGCTCGTTTTGTACATAGAGGTGATGATGAGATGACTGAGTTGGAGGAGAAACTTGGTCGGTTGACATTATACATTCCATATGCTGTGATAGATGACCTCCCTAGGAGGTTCTAGAGACACACAGCTGGAGTGACGGGCCCTTCCAACCAATTTCTTCGTAGGGTAGTTAGGGATATTATGTGCTATCATGAGCACCATTATACATTCACATGATGTATACACTAAAAGATAGCTAGCTTCACTATTTTTTGACATTTTGTATATGAAATCCAGAGTGCTTAAGTCGAGGTCTCGTGACCATTAAAAAGACTTTATATATATATATATATATATATATATATATATATATATATAAAATTATTTATGGTGTTCATATTTATTTCAAGTGGAAATGATATTTACATGATTTTTTACATGTCTTCTACTATTTATTTAAATTTATAGTGGACCATGTTTTATTTATATCAGTTATGTATGGGAAATGTACTTGTATAGAATTTAGTTTTCCAATGAGTCGAAAACCATGTTGTAAGACCTAGGAATGTGCCTATAAATGATTAACTTGACTGACCTTTCTAACAGATGTACTCTTCGAAAGAGACGAAGAAGTGTGGGGTTTCAGATGGTATAAACGTGGTTCAAATGACAAACAAGAGGCCGTGAGTCCACGAATACTACGAAATCATGAATTTCCTGAGATGTGGTCTTGGTCAACAAACCTATCACTTTCTGATACTTGACAATTTTACTGTCCACTTTTCCTAACTCACATGACCCATGTTCGACACAGCCCGTTAACCTAGCAAACACCTAAGATACCAACCCAACAGATCAAGCCCCATCAGCAACACCTGTAGAGCAGGTGCAGTCTCACTCGAGATATCTCTTCAGTGGGTAACCACCAGAACCATGTTTCTGTGATGTGTCGAGGAATTATAGTCCCTTGGTGACTAAGCAGCTCGACCAAGTCACAAGGATGGTGTCATTTAGTCCAAACTGTAGCGCATACCGCGCATATATTTTATTAACTACTAATGACATGACACATATTCAGCCTTAGTAACTAAAACATAATGGAATATAAAAGCAAGCTAACAGACAGGTGCAATATACTAGATGTACAACAACAATTGCATCGTAAACATAAACTAATACTCAGAAGCAATGCATAATAACCTATTCATGCATTCATACTTCTCTTGACAGTATAGAATTCATTCAACCATGACAGGACTTGTGTCACAAACATAAGAATAAACATAAACATAAACAACCATACACATTCAATCATCAGAACATATGAGAATTCACGTGGAAATCCATTCGAGAAAAACCACAAGGCGCTCTTCATCTGGCATGAGAAATATATGGCGCCTTCATCCTGTATTTGAATGTGGACTGTCTTAGATCTAGTTTTTTTCTCAGACTCTTTCTTGTTCTCATTCTCTCTATCTTATTTCTCCTAATATGTTGCTACCATCTACTGATCCACACATGGCCTGGATCAATCTCTCTAGCATCCTGCACATGGCCTCTAGCAGAGCTTTTCTCCTACTACACTACCTCCGACTACATCCTGCAGACTTCCAACTGCTCTACCATTCAGATCTCACATCTTCACTCAGCTCCTTTAGAGATATTCCCTCTACTAACCATTTAAAATCAACTAACAGTGATCTAAAAAGCCACCACAGAGTAATATAACAACAACTACCAATCTAAAAGTAACCTTCTAACTATTGAATCCCTCTTATTTATACTTTTTTTGCATGACCATGTAGAGTTGATTGCATACAGGAAGTCCATTAACTATCACCATCAACTACCCCTTAGGCTACAACCATGTCAATCATGACTTGACATGAGGCAATAACGACCTTACTTACAGCATGCGTTCACTCGTGTGGCATCCGCCGACTTAATCTGACTTCAGCACCCACGATTTGACTATTGCTTTCAGTCGTTATTCTGCACTTGTGCTACTGTCTTACCCTACAGCATCTTCCTTCCATGTAGTTTCCATTTTTCGTGTAGGTGACATCTCTTGCACATATTCCTTCTTCTACGTAGATGTCCTATTCTGTGCAGTTTTCCCTTTTCCAGTGCAGATTTCCTTGTCTGCACAAATTCCTTCTGTTCTTGCCGCATGCTTCCTTTTCCTTCTTTGTACTTGCATAGTAGATTGATTCTTGCATGTTTTTTTGTTTATTCTTATTTCTTGCGTGCTATCCCTAGGCCCAATAGGCCCCCAACACTCACATGTGGCTCATCCCGAGCGACGAAGCAATGGACAGAGGAGGTGGCGCAACATACGTGGCCACTTCCATGCAATTTTTATTTTTTTTGGTGGTGTTTCCTACACCACGGGCTCATCCCATCCTTAAAAAGTGAAGTTACACAACTTCTTCACTGGCATCATCTAAAGATTGTACTTACAGAGGTTTTCCTTCTTCTTGCTGTAGCTCATCTTTCTATTGTTCTTCTCAGTCCTCTTCATCCTCCTTTTCCTCTTCATCTTCCTTTTCCTCTTCATATTCTTTTTCATCTTCTTGTCACAGTATTATGGCTCATTCTTGAGCCACATTAGGTAGATAGGGAGTCTATTTCATGGGAGTTGCACTAACATCTTTCACCATTTTTGCTAGAAGTGACCAACTAGTGATCACATGTGCGTAGCTATTTCTCACCCCCCCNAGATAGGGAGTCTATTTCATGGGAGTTGCACTAACATCTTTCACCATTTTTGCTAGAAGTGACCAACTAGTGATCACATGTGCGTAGCTATTTCTCACCACCCCCTTTGACCAAATTCATCTTAGCATCATGGTCTACAAGCCATACCTGGCCACCTATCCCTTCCTGGAAGTCGGAATCTTCCCACTTGGTCCTTCTTGGAAGTCAGCATCTTCCCACTTGGTCCTTCCTGGAAGTCAACATCTTCCCACTTGGTCCTTCCACTGATTCAGGAATTGCCTAGACTGCCAGAAGTTGGGCCTATTTGCTATCCTTGCATACTTAGTCAAGTGGGGAAAGAAATCAAATCACCACTGGATTGCTTCCTAGTGCTGTAGCAAGGGATGCTAACCAACTGAAAAAGAAATAGCAAAGGATGACTTCACCAAAGACTTCTAGCTTGGTCAAAATAACTTGTAGAGTGATAACGTTCTCATTATTCCCATCTTCAGAGATAACCCACACATTGAAGGTTGCAACAACTGCTTTATTCGGCAGAGCTACTCACCATGGCGTACCCCTACCCATCTGTAATTGGTGCTCAAGCAGCATGACCAAGTGATTTTGGCTCTAGGGGCACCCTTATTTTATAAGAGGGGAATTGGTTCACATTCCATCCTGACTTATCCAGGTGCATCATTAGGACAAGACCCTCCTCTGGTGCATCAAATCTACCTCTCAGATTTTCTATGATTAACCCTTCCACTGTTTTCTTGTACTGAAAGTCATGATTGAGTATTGATGTGATGGCTGGTCATCATCAAAGAGTTTCCCATACATGATGAGCTAGTTGCTCCATTTAGGGCGATGTCCTGTCGGGCATCTAGGCAGTGATTGGACACAATCATGGGCCATCTAATGGGCACAAGGGCTTGTCCTTTATCACCTTTGCACACTTAGTTTCAGTTATGTACTTTTTAGAGAATTTAAGGTTAATACGGTAGATGGGACTAAAAATCACAACGCCATTATCCTTGAACTTTCCAAATTAATGCTACTAAGCTATCACGGGCACCAAATATTTTTTGAATCCTCATGCATTTAACGGTCTATCAGTGTCTGCCCCTTCCCACAAGTTGTCTCTTAGCTGGTTTATTGGTGGGTTGAGAGTGCACCATTCTTCAGTGCATCTTCCTTTTTCTACACGAGGTTGCACTAGAGATGCCTCTTTCACTGCGATCCTCCCTTTAGATATTTTTTTGATGCATGCCTCGACCTTATGGGACTACGCTGTAGTCATTGTGGTATGTTTTTAATTGTCTTCCATTGATCATATGCACAACTGGTGTTCCATCCAGCTTATTTATTTTTACCATGCCTGCTTCAATAATGTGCACAATCACATATGGGCCTAGCCAGTGCATTTTGAGATTATCTGGGTGCTAGAAGAACTTGCTGTCATACATCAAAACAAGTCTACTGACCTTGAAGTGTTTTGTTCTGATGTGGTGGTCATGCCACATTTTCTATTGTTGTTTTTCCACATTTTGATGGAAGCTTGCAATGAAGCGTTATTCCTCCATTTGAATTAGCTGCGCAAGTCTTTCTTCTCCGACGTTTGTATCTATCATCTCTGTTAGTGCAACAATTCATAGGCTCGACAAAATGTATTCCATGGGAATGACTACTTTTTGGCCATAGACTAAATGGAAAGGATTGTATCCGGTTAGTCATTTTCATGTTGTTCTGTAAGCCCATAGTACCGCTAAGACTTTTTGGTCCCAATCATCTCTACGCACATTACAGACCTTGGTCAAGGAATTCTCCAATATCTTGTTAAAGGCCTCAACAGTTCCATTTGCTTGAGGATAGTAGGGTGTTGTATTCTTGTGCTGGATTTGGAATTCTGCAGTCAATTCAAAAATTAATTTATTTAAAAAATGCATACCTTGGTCACAGATAAGGATCTTTGGGAAACCAAACCTTGTCAACACATTTTCAAAAAGAAGCTTCGCTCTAGTTGCGGTAGTGCAATATTTCACAGGTGTCTTTTCCACCCATCTTGTCAAGTAATCTGTAGCAGTTATAATCTAGGGCACACCAGCCATTTCCATGGAACACTAATAGGGCCAACAAAATCCACTACCCATGTATCAACGTCATGTAGTGTAATTTGTGGTGCAAGTGGAATTTCATCACGTCGTGATGGTTTCCTTGTTTGTGACACTTATCACAGTCACGCCAGTATTTCCTTGTATCCATATGTACAATTGGAGACCAGATTCAATCTTCCAAAATCTTGCATATCGTTTCCTTCCCGGCGTAGTGTCCTCCTGAAACACCTCCATGTGCTTCAACCATTACCCATTTCCTTTCATGGTGAAAGACACATCTGTGCAATATTTCATCTGGTCCCAACTTATACATTTGTCCCACGATTAGTGTGTAGTCTGTGGCCTTGAAAAACTAGTTGTTTCTTTTTCCATTTTGTATAATATTCAGGCGCACATCCTGTATTCAATAAGTGTATAATGGCATCAAATTCTTTATTGACAATGTCTATAGAAAACAACTACGCATCAGGAAAATTATCTTCTAAGTTATTTGGTTCCTCACAAATTTTAATGCGTGACAAGTGGTATGGCCCAACATTCAGTCGGTCTGGCTTCACAATGACTTCCAATTCAAATTCTCAAAATATGAGGAGCCACCGATAGATATTCCCCCCCAACACTGGCTTATTGACCAAGTACTTTAGCGCAGAATGATCGGTGAACACTTTAATGTGTTCACCCAATAGATAATGTCTAAACTTTTATAGTGCATAGACCATTGCAAGCCCTTCTCTTTTAGTTTTTGTATAGTTTTTGTTTGTTGTTGACAATTTCCTTCTTGCAAATGCAATTGGGTGGTCAATTGCACCCTCTCCTGGTTGGGTTAATACTATAACAAGCGCAATTGATGATGCATCAACATGTACATTGAACTCCTTCTTCTAGTCTGGGAATATTAATATTGGCGTAGTGGCCATTTTGTGCTTCAGCTTATCCAAACTTCCTTCACAGTCTTTGTTCCACTCGAATTTGGCGTCCTTCTTTAGCAGCTTCTCCATTGGGGAATTTACCTATGCGTATCCTCTTATGAATTTTCTATAATATTCATTATGTCCCAATGTGGATCTGAGTTTTGTGACTGATGTGCGTGGTGGTAGTTCCATAATAATTTCCACCTTAGCGGGATCAACCAAGATCTCGTCGCAACAAACTACATGGCCCAATCGTACACCAAATGGTGTGCAAAATATGCATTTTCTCAAATTCAACACAATTTGATATTGGCGTTACCTTTCCAGCATCATGCACAAATTATCAATATGGTCTCTTACTAGACCAAAGACTGTCCAATCATCAAATTATACTTCAAGAAACTTATGAATGAAATCTTTAAAAGCAGAAACTACTATTCTAGATAAAATAGCAGGGGCTTTTTTAAGGTAAAAGGGAATTACCGTGTATTGGTAGCATCCCCATTCTGTTACAAAGGTTTTCTTGTGGCGGTCCTCTTGTGCAATTCTGACTTGATGATAGACCGAGAATCCATCTGTGAATGAGTACATTTCTTGTCTACCGACACTCTCCAAGACTTCATCTGTAAATGCTGTTGGGAATGGATCATGTAAGAAGGCATATTTTAGCTTCCTAAGGTCGACGCAGATCCTGACCTCGCCTATTTCCTTCTTGTCCTAAATCACTATAGGGATTATCCACTATGACTCTTCAACAAGTTCAATGATTGCTACTTCCATCATGCGATCCAATTCTGCTTTCACTATTTCTTTATAGTGCAAATTTAGTCTGTATGGGCATTGTTTTACCGATCTTGTGTCGGGATTGAGCGGAATTTTCATTTCGCCCAAATATCCTACTATACCTTTCATTTCCCTGAAGTTCGTTAGTAATAGGTCCTAGAATTCATGTAATAGATCAGCGATTTTGGCTACTGTTTCTTCGTCCCAATAGTGTCTGATGTTAGCAATTTTTGGACTGTCCTCCGACCCAATGCTATCTTTCTTGATATTTAGCGGATTGATGAACTGTTCACTGGAAATGTTGCTTCCTTCTACTGTGCATGATCCTTTTCACTCTGGAATATTGATGTTAGTTGGATCATCCTTTGGGTCTTCAGAGAGGTTATAGCATGTCATCAATTACTGAACTTTCTCACAGCATGGCTGGGAATGCGCAGTGCAGGGTTGAGAATATGCAACCTCCAGTGGGATCTCCACAAATATCTTCTCCTTAAGAGTCTTCAGTGCAATATCAAATATTGGTTTCTCTTCTATGAACTGGAATGTGTACATGAAATTATGCGCAACCTTTTCCCATTCCCTTATTTCTTGGTGTAGTTCTGTAGATGCGTACCAGCCTCTAGGCACCATTTCAAGAGTATGGATGAAGTGGTGAACACACTCCTACGTGGGTAGTTCGAGAATGTCGTGGAACACTAATCCAAGTGTTCAACAGGGTCTGATAACCCTGTACACCTTTGTGTCACCGTTGTAACCTCATCTTTGAACCTTACTTCCAATAGCCGTCTGCACTGCGGTCATTCAGTTATCGAGCTTTTGTGCATACCCGATCATCGCACGGGTGTATATTTTAATGCAAATTCCAGTCCATATATTCACTGTGGCTCTGTTATTGATTCTTCAAAATCGTCAAGAATGTTTCCAAGTTAAGCAGTCCTTCGTATGTAGGAAGCGGCCGCAACTAAGTTCCTACTCATCGGATAGACTTAGTTATCCTGGCACATATACTCATAGAGACTTCATGCAATCGCTTCTGCCAGTTCTCAAGTGCCTCTCTTGAGTCTGATGTACATGAAATTGTGCATCTCCAACTCAGGTTACCATCCACAGTAGGATTAATGTAATCCTCCTTAAGGGTAGTGATGTTATAGATGTTATCAAGGTTATCACCTTTCCCTTCATTGAACACCGGTTCAACGTATCTCTTCCCTTCCAGTGGATCGAGGGGTGCAACTACCCTCATCTCATCATCTTCAAAAGATGAGATCCTTCTTTTGAAGTTTATAATGGTTTTATTTCACATCGCCCAATTTATCCCCAATAACGTGGGATACAAGTTAGTATCATCTACTATATTGATGACCTCAAAGTCCGCAAAAGTGCACAATCCTTCCATATCAACTTGGACCTGACTCAATCTACCAATGGGCAGGACCTTTTCCTCATTAGCAATCCTTAATTTAATTGGGGACCATTCTAGGGGTGGCTTTTCCATTATTTGCCACGTATGGTGTGTTAGAATGTTAACATCGGATCCCAGGTCGAGGATGATATAATCCATGTCATAATCACCAATTTCAACAGACATCCTGAGTTCATGTCCCATTTTGAACTTTGTCTTGACACTGTTAACCTTATTTTCTGGTTGGTCTTCCTCCGAAAGGGTTTCTATAAGTGCTTCCAACTCTGCAAGTGCATCCTTGTCTTGGATTAGCACCAAACAACTTGACAGGAATGGTTTGGGATTACTAACCTTATCTGCACTCTTGTTAGCAAGCTGTTGTTCGAATATATTCTAGAATCTCTCAGGCATATCTTTCACTTGGCATTAGGTAGGTGGTTTTCCCGTTCCTACAAAATCTATGCGTACATCCATGAATATGTTCTTCTTCTTTTGAACATCAAGTGGTGCTTTCTTTTGCGCGGCAGGTCACACCTACGGTTGGGATTGCACCACAAGCTCTTTCTGTGTAGCTTGATATGCACCCGTTGTAGCACCTACCCTTGTTATCATAGCTACACTTGGTTCTCTTGATTCTATGACTATCATCTATATGTTGGCATTAGCATTTGGGTTGGGAGCATTCGACGCAGGATTTGGTGTTGGGTTAGCTACTCAAACCGTTGGGGCTTGCCATATAGCGATAAGTTGCAGACATTGCTCCACATTGTGCTCCTTTTTGCAATATGAGAAAGTCTTCACAGGTTTAGGGTAGTCTCTAGCATAGTGGCACTGCACTCCAAAATTGTAGCATACTACTGGCCCTCTTCCTTGGCCAAATCCTCCTCCTCCTCATCCCATGTAATTTCCACCGCCCTCAACTGAGGTTGAGGTGGTTGCAGCAGGTATCATGGTTACGCATGCTACTGTTGATACAGGTTATACGGGGCCATATTCAGAAACTGTGGTTCCATCCAAAACTACTACACAGGTTGAAACTAAGGCGCAACCTAAAATTGAGGTACAACCTAGAACTGAGACCCAGCCTAGAACTGCGCTTGTGCCTGTTCAATATTTATTTGCTCCTTAGTCTTCATTAGATATGCATCTATCATTTTTTGTCTCATAATTTGGTAGGACCTACAATATTTTTTATCATGGCCTATAGATCTACCAAATTTATAATACATACTAGCTGGGGTACATAACATCTTTTGCAGGAACATGCAATCTATGTCACAGTGTCCTCTTGTATGGAATATGTTGCACTAGGGAAGCCCCTGGGTAATCAATGGGTTTGGCACATCGGATGAGATGTAGTTCATGTAAGCCGGAAAGTCATATTTGGTATGTCCATTGGTCTGACATCGCGTACACCAGAGGTCTTACTGCACCTCTTTTCCTCTTTTTATGTCTTAGAGTTGAATTTTCAGATTAGTCAATTGGGACTAAATCTGTGTCATTCCTACTGTGCCATCTCCAATAGGTGAAGCCTCAAGCTTCATCACCAATTCTAGTGCCTCCATTTGCATCGCAATATTTTCCTGCAGGAGTGGTCCTCTAATGTGCGGAAATAGAGCAACAATAAAACACTCTTTATGTTGCACGTTCAACATTTGGAATATTACTTTGGCCATCAGTGTCTTGAACCACTGTTGGTTGCTGGGTAGACCCAGGTTTACTGTATTTAACCAACAACACCCCTAGCTCACTCTCCCTTTCGGCGACAGACCGCAGAGCGGCCTGAAGTCTCACCCGAAGTGATTCTAATGGGTTGGCAAACGACTCAAGTGTCTTCAACTAGGTTCTGTGGTAGCCTGGGGATCTCGCAGCACTTTTAGCCTGCGATATTTCTCTCTGTGTAATGCATACTTCCTCTTACTCGTGATGACTCCAACCCTTACCGCATCGCCGCACCTCAGACCACACGTAACTCCCTCCTACGCTAGATCCTCAACCGCAGCGCACCGCAGCTTCTCTGCTCGTGTGATATCGCCTCCCTGCGATATCCTATTACTGCGGCTCCGTGTACTTAGTTCTACTTGCTCCGACTTACGGGGCTCAACATACAAGGCTGCTTACCTCTGCAATTATTAACTATAAGAACTGAAACATAGGTATACTTTTATACCAAGTTCTTAAGGATTTCAACTTGCAATTACTTCTATAGTGCTGTAAACTAAATAATGCATACATACATTAACTGTAAGCAAGGTTCATGAAATAACTAATACATGCAACTATTAAACACAACACATAAATCAATCACACAACACTGGATTTTAACGTGGTTCACCTCCAGGATGGAAGTTACGTCCACAGAACTGTGTTTCTATTATAGCTCAGGGGAAGGTAAACACAGTTCTGTTGCATCGCATATGCAGCTCGAGATCTTCTGGGTAACTCCACACACAACCTGGAGCCCTTCTCTCTTAGATCTCTTCTCTTCTATATATTGCACCTCTTACAATATACTCTTCCCTCTCTGTCGATCCCTGCGGATCGTTACAGGCATGCTCAATGATCCAGCTACTGGTTACAGTAAGATAACTACAGCTAATAACAGAACCATAGCTCGACTCCTATACAATTGTCCAACCAACTAACTAACTAACCAACGAACCAACCCTTTACAATACAAAAATACATCCCTTTATAGGCGGCCCGAAGGTCACCATTACAACACTATGGGCCTATCCCAACAGTAACCCAAAACCCTAACTAGTGATAGTCGACATATCTGTACTTGAGGTAGCTACTTTTCGTCACACCACAGCTCTCTGCGGTCTTCCATGCTTCCCGGAACTGATCATGGGTACTGTGCACTGCTTCCCTTTTCTGTCCTTAGTCTTCAATACCTTGGCCTCATTGCTTATTTTCCTTTATGAGGGTAGTTGATCCCTCCGGTCTTCCGCCGCTACCTTCAATGCAGTGGGTGAGCTCTTTCTTCTCGGCCACTCAGGTACCGTCGTCTCCTTTGAATTTTCTATCCCAACAGTCATGGTTTCTGGCTCTGATCTGCAGATGGAAACATGCTATGGCGTCATAGCTCTACCTTATCTTCCCTCTGCCAAAACTGTCTATCCGCTAAACTGGCAGCTTCTGTAGCTGCGGGACCCTGCTCCAAAAGTCCCCTAACACTTACTTGTGGCTCATCCTCGAGCCACTACCAGCGGGCTTCTCCTGCTGTAGCTTCTCCTTGGCTTCTTGCGAAGTCCATTGAAACTTATCTCGAAGTCCTGTGACTTCGTTCTCCATAGCTTCGACACGTTATTTTTAGTTTCTGTAACTTAGTTCAATGGGTTCTCTTATATTTCCTTCCTTTAGTTATGCTCTCACTCTCGTCGCTCCTGAGACCTTTTAAAGATCTCCAGGTCTTGAGAAGTCTTCCACAGATATCCTTTCCTTTTTATCTGGGTTAGAACTTTTATCACAAGGAAAATCTATATCTTCCATCCTTCTCAAACATTTCATTCAGTCTGGAGCCTAATTATACGAAAGGTATACAAACTAGGAATTCCATTCTGAGAACAAGCCTTTGTCTGCATCTTGAAGTTCTGCTTGTTCGGTTTTTTTTCCCTTTCACTTTTCTTCTCAGCAACTTGCTCCAGGTATGTATGCTTCTTGGGTTCCGCATATTTTCATTCCTGACCTTCGGAACCTCTTGTTCTTCTCTTAGCTGATGAGATAGGTCATCTTCCTTCTCCCATTGCTTTCTTTTTCTCATTTTTACTTTCTTCCTAGTGGGAGATTTCTTCTCATCATTCCGCCGCTCTGTTTTCTTATCTTCAGTGATCATCTCGGATTTCTTCTTCTCTTCAACAGAGATTTTGATGACTTCTTCTACATCCTGCGCTTGACTCCTCATCCTTGGAAATTGTCTTACCTGTGATATTCCTAATTTCACAACTCTGGGCGGCGTCGTCATAGCGGACATACGGCCACCAGGGTCGAAGCATCTCAGCATGTCTTCTAAAGGTTACTCCTCGGATAGAACCCACTCGGTGTAAAACGCTAGATCTGCAATGGCTGTAATTTCTGGGAATCACAGCACTTTGTAACGGGATTAGCTCTGCACAGGGAAACTGATCGATGCACTCTATAACTCTCGGCTCTTGAATTCTTGCAAATGTAACCCTCTCAAATGAATAATTTCTACTTTTATGGCAAAGACGATAATCCTGGATGCAACGGTCATCTAGAATGAACCCGTCGGTCATATTAATTGCTTGGACGAGACCACTCCCATCATTTGATCCTCAATAAATGCTGAAATCCGATCAAATTTCTCTCGGAGTGTGTGTGTACAGGCGTCGGTCTCGTCGAAGATTTACCAAATCTGGAAAAATTGATTACACTGCTGCCAAATCCATGGCAATATATACCGGTCATTTCTTCATTAACTGCCTGTCAGAAGGTGACTTGACTAGCCCTCTCTTTCTTTGCAAAAGTGGGTATGTGGCACAGGGAGACATCGCCTTGCTGCGATGCAACACCGCATCCTCTGCTCAAAAAAAACTTAACCGTCCTTTTTTTTTTCCAGCCACTGATGACTTGCGCAAAATGAACCGTCCTTATGCGATTCCTCGTACTTAGAATACCTGCCGGTGTAGACTAATTCTCGGTACGATGCCTCCTTTCAACTACACTGGACATCTGCACCTCTTGCAATTCTGAGTTAGGGTTGAGAGGTGGGGTGGCTGTCACTATAAAGCTTGAGCCTACTTCCATTAATCAATGTGTGAAGAAGCTCCCCATCTAGTTTGCTGAGCTAAATGGATCCTCCCTCTGTAACTTGCTGTATCTGATATGGCCCCAGCCAATGCGTCTTGAACTTCCCTGAAAACTTAATAAACTTACTGTCGTAGAGGATTACTAGGTCTCCGATCTAAAAGGTCTTGCTCTTAATGTGTCTGTCATGCCAATATTTTTCTCTTTCCTTCTGCACTTTCTGATGGAAGACGGCGATGAATCTGTCTTCCTCTAAGGCAAGCAGCTGTGCTATCCTTTCATCCACTGTGTCTGTATCAGCCATCCCGGTGATCTGAGTGATTCTTAAATTGGGAAGAATATACTCCATGGGCATAACATCCTCCTGTCCATACACCAAACTGAAAGGTGTATGTCTTGAAAGTTTCTTGCATGTGGTCCTATACGCCCATAATACAACGTTAAATATGAGGTCCCAATCATTCCTTTGGCTATTGCAGATCTTTGTAAGAGCATTTTCTAAAATCTTGTTAAATGCCTCCACCGTACCATTATCCTGTGGGTGGTAGGGAGTGCTCTTATGGTGCTAAATCTGAAATTCTTCCGTCAAGGCCTCAATAGTGTGGTTTAAGAATTGTGTACCTTGATCGCTCATCAAAACTACTAGACATCCAAATCTACTTATGATGTTTTCAAAAATAAACTGTGCGGCTGTAGCAGCATCACAATTTCTTACTGCTTTGGCCTCTGCCCACCTGGTGAGGTACTCTGTGCCAATGATGATATATCTCGCACCAGTGCATTTTCCTGGTGGGTTGATAGGACCCACAAAGTCTATAGCCCACTTGTCAAATGTGTGTAGAGTGACCTGTGGTCGCAGCGACATTTCATCTCATCGCGAGGGTTTTCCTACCCTCTAGCAGATATCGCAGCATCTGCAAAATTCCTTAGTGTCCTTGTGCAACATAGGCCACCATAATCCTGCAGCTAGGATTTTCTGCGCAGTCGGCTTTCCTGTGAAATGACCTCCTGTGGTTCCTGAATGTGCCTCTCTGATGATAGCATCTTTTTCATGCGGCATCACACATCTGCGCAGGACTTCATCTGGACCTGACTTGTATAATTGTCCTGCGATCAGGGTGAAGTCTGCTGCTTTAACAACTAACTGCTTCTTTTGATTCTTAGTAAACTCATCAGGTGTTAATCCTGTAGTGAGAAAGTGAATGATATCAGCATAGTATTCGTCTGTGATCTGAATAGAAAACAACTGTGCATCCGGAAAATAGTCCTCTAGGTTACTCGGATCTTCTCTTGAGTCTATCCTTGACAGATGATTAGGTCCAGCGTTCATTCTTCCTGGTTTCACAATGATTTCAAAATCATACTCCTGAAAGAGGAGTAACCATCTACAGATTCTCCCCCCTAACACTGATTTATTGACCAGATACTTCAATGCGGAATGGTCAGCAAACATCTTGAACGAGGCACCCAATAGGTAGTGCCTAAACTTCTGCAGCGCATACACCATAGCTAAGCCTTCTCTTTCTATCGTGGTGTAGTTATTTTCTGCTGTCGATAGCTTTCTACTGGATTATACGATAGGATGATCAATATCCCCTTCTCCTGGTTGCATTAAAACAACCCCTAGTGCGATGCCTGATGCATCCACATGTACATGAAACGAATTAGTCCAGTCTGGAAATACTAAGATGGGTGCTGTGACCATATTCTCTTTAAGTGTGTCTAGACTCTGCTGGCATTCCTCATTCCATAGGAATTTTATATCTTTCTTTAACAATTTCTCCATCGGTGCTGTGATCTTTGCGTATCCCTTGATGAATTTTCTGTAGTACCCGGTATGACCAAGTACTATTCTCAATTGTTTGACTGAGTTGGGTGCTGGAAGATTTACGATGATGGCAATCTTTGCAGGATCTACCATCAAGCCTTGTCTGCAAACAATGTGACCCAACAAAATACCAAATGGCGCACATAATATACATGTTTTCAAGTTCAGAGAAATCTGGTACTGTCTACATTTCTCTAACATCAGTCTTAAATCTCCTATGTGCTTGTCAATTAATCCAAATACAGTCCAATCATCAAAATAAACTTCTAGAAATTTATGGATGTATTCTTTAAACACAGCAACTACTACTCTAGAAAAGATAGCTGGTGCATTCTTAAGAACAAAGGGCATTACCGTATACTGGAATGAGCCCCATTCTGTTGCAAAGGTGGTCTTGGATCGATCTTCTGGATGGATTCTGAACTGGTGATAGCCTGAAAATCCATCAATGAAGGAGTAGACCTCCTATCCTCCGACGTTGTCTAACACCTCATCAGTGAACGGTGTTGGAAATGGATCATGAAGCTATGCATCGTTGAGTTTACGTAGATCGACATAGATCCTGATGTCTCCTTTAGTTTTATTTTCTTGTACGACCATGGGACTAGCCCATTCCCTCTCTTCTACGGGCTCAATGATGCCTGCTACTAGCATCTTATCAATCTCATCCTTAACTTTTTCTTTATAGCGTGGATTTAATCTATATGGGCGTTGCTTGACTGGTCGAGCATCCTCCTTCAATGGTATCCTCATTACTCCGAGGTCTCCGACTATTCCCTTCATCTCTGTGAACTTGGTGGGAAATAGGTCCTAGTAGTCATGTAGCAAGTCTGCAATCTGTCCGACTGTTTCATCATTCCAATAGTCTCCAATAGAGGAAAACTTTAGTTCTGTGTCTGTGCCAATATTGATATTTTTAATATTGACGGGCTCTGTGATTGCTGGAATTTCTAACTGTGGTCCCTCAACATCACGAGTCCCTTCTGACTCTGGAATGTTGGTGTTGCGAGGATCCCCATCCTCATCCTCTGGTTCTGCTCCAAAGTTATAGCACTCAAGTGCATCTTTTAACTGGATGGCCCACTCAGGTTGAGTCTGTACTGATAAGGTACAATCCTCAAATATCTTGATATTTATTATATCTAGGGCCTGGTCAACACTTGGGTACTCAGATTCAAAAGCGAAGGTGAGTAGAAATCTATCTATCATAAGTGGCCATGTATTTGTTCCCTTGCGCAGTTCAGTCTCTGTGCACCAGTTCCTTGGAACTGTGTCCAAAGTGTGAATGAACCGGTGAACCCATTCATCCTTGGGAATGTCCGACCAATTCTGTTCACATGTCTGAATATGTGACCTGGGGTCACTTTCTCCTGTATATTTATGCTGGACATACTCTCCGTCGATAGAAAATCTGATTGCCATTAGTCTCTTAATATCATCCCATGATGCGATATTCTCTTTATGTGCATACCACCATCTTGCAGGTGTGGCTCGTACTGCAAGGTCCATAGTTGCGATCCTCTGCTCGTGAGGAATTTGTTGTTCAAACTGCTTGAGGAAGTCATGGATATCTGTTAAACCATGAAACGATGGAATCTCATTGATCTCTGCACCAATCCATCGCAGTGACTTAGTCAAGTATGCGCATCTGCGCGCTAAGACTTCGTGAAGTCTGTTCTGCCAATTTTCTAGACCAACATCTGAATCTGATGTGCATGAGCTATCACATCGCCAACTAATGTTCCCTTCTATGGTCAGATTGATGTAGTCACTCTGGTTCGTAGTCATCTGATAGAGACTTTCTATGTTATGTGCCTCTTCCTCTACTCGGATAGGTTCAATATATCTAGGACCCTGAAAAGGATCCAACGGTGCGATGACCCGGATTTGCGCATCCTCAAAGGTCATTTGTCTTCTCTTTAGGTCGATAACGGTCATGTTACCGATCACCCAATCAATGCCTAGTAGTGCTGGATATGGTCTACTATCGCCAATAATTTCTATAACTTCAAAGTCCGTAAAGCTGCGAACTCTGTCAATGTCAACTGTCACCTGCAGTAATCGACCCAGGGGTGATACTCGCTGCTGATTAGCTAATCTCAGATTAATAGGCGATCTAACTAACTTAGGGCTACCCATATGTTTACATGTCTGCTTAGTCAAAACATTTACGTCTGATCCTAGATCTAGGATCACCTCATCCATTTCGAATTCTCCAATCTGTGCTATGAGTCGCATCTCTCTTCCTGTTCTTGTATGTCCTATAATATTATGAATAGCACGCTATGTACTGCTCATGGAAGAAGATGGATGACACTGATCTATGATGCATTGAAGTTCTCCAATATCTTGCTCATTTCTTACGAGTTTTAAACAACTCCGCAGGAAGGATTGTACACTTCCTGTCATCTCGTCCTCATCGCATGTGCCCGATGTGGTAGCCTGTGGTATCTGTACATGGATAACGCCACAAGGTGCTTGCTGCGGTAAGCCCCTAGGCGGCAGTACCTACGATCTTGATTGCATAGGATCATCAAAGAAAGTCTTAGCTTCCTGAAATGTCTGTTTATTCTTCTGCAGGTCAATTGGTGTTGCTTTGTTAGGGGCTTTGTGCACCCACTCCTGACCTGTGTTCTCTTCGGTATCCTGCGATGTCCCACTGGTGGAAACACCGCTGTGAGTCCCAATGTTGACTCTCAGTTCTGGCTCTTCCTGCTCAGCAGCAATAAGCTGGATGTTCTGGTGTACTGCTGGCTTAGGTTCCCTGATCTTAGCTATCAAGGTAGGACATTCCTCTATAGTATGATCATAAGATTTACAATAGTTACAAGTGGTGGTAGGACTCTGACAGTCCTGAGTGTAATGTCCTACAACTCCATAGTTGTAGCAAGTAACTGGTCCGTGACCACAACCAAAGCCTTCTCCATGGCCAAAGCCTTCTCCACGGCCAAAGCCTCCTCCACGTCCAAAGCCTCCTCCACGTCCTCGTCCTCTGAATCCTCCTCCATGGCCACCATAAGCCAGATCATGCTGTGGTCCTGCTACTGGACCCTGTGTTTCTGATTGGACTCTGTACATGTCTTGCTTGCTCCCGACCATGAGATCATAGGCTCGACAATCGTGTTTGTCATGGCCTACAGACTTGCAGAAGACGCAGTATAAGTTCTTAGGTGTCTGCACGTACTTTTGAAGTAGAGGGCACTGCTGAGGTAGATGTCCTCGTGTTTTGCATATTTCACACCACGGCCCATGGGTCTGTGGTAAGGGGTTAGGAGCCCCTGTTGCTATATATTCTACAAAGACTAGACAGTTGTCTTTAGTATGGCCTTGTGCTTTACACCTTATGCACCATATGTCTTGTGCAACCTCTTTCCCTTTCTTAAGCTCATGCAACTGTAACGTGAGATTAGCCAACTGGTTTTGAAGATTTGTCATGCCTGTGTTGGTTTCCACTAGAGGTAAAGCCTCTAGTTTCATCGCCATCTCCAACGCGTCATCCTGCGTCTGGAGTTTCTGCTGCATTAACGGTAGTCTGATGTGAGGGAGCAGCGCTGCGATAAACCATTCCTTATGCTGCTCTGGTGCAAACTCAAAGATGACTTGGTCTATAAGGGCTTTGAATTTCTGATCAAAGTCCCACACTGACTTTGTAGGTAACTGTCTAATTTCCTTGAGCTCTGTAATGCACTGTGACTCATACTTAGGTTTCTTAAACTCTTTAATCATGGCGGTCTTGATCTGGACAAGTGTTCTGGGTACCGTGGTATACTTCATATACCATGTTAAGGCTCGATCTCTTAGTGTGGTGACCAACTATACAAGTTTAATATTGTCGTCATTGATGGTTTTAATGGTCCACATGGCTTCACAGAGAATCCAATGCTGTTCCGGGTCCTCTGCCCCTGTACCCTTAAAGATAGGTAGCTTCATATCATCCCCCATTCTATTTCTACACGGTGGATGTTGATTTGCTGTGCTACTACCACTCGACGGTGTAGCTGAAGGTGATGTAGCAGTAGTAGGTACTGTCTGCAAGCTACTGGCTGGAGTTCCTATGGGATTGTTCTGAGTCCCGGTCTGTTTCTGTGGGGTGTAAGGGTGGTAAGGGATACCCCCCTCTGTTCCTTCTATGGTACTATGACTCTATTGCCTAGTATTATCTGGACTATCTTCAAATATGGGAGATCTAAAATCTACTTTATATTTCTTTCCACTACATGCTCGTCCAATGTCATCAAGATCACTTTGAAACTATTGTGACATTACTATCTTTACTTATTCATCTAAAACTAGATCCATTGTTCCTTTTTCATGTAATAGCATCTTAATGGACAAGTTTAAATATTTTAGGTACTTACCGCGATATCCTTTGAAGATGTAGCGCTCATCCTCGCTGAAGCTTTTTCTCTGGTCAACTGTAAACTCTGTGATGAAGCCTTCTAGCACACTTGCAAGCCAGAAGTCTACTGCTCTCGTAATGGGATTATCAGGGTTCTTCATAGTATGAATCAGCTCCGGTGTCCAGATAATGTTTCTTTTCTTCTTGAGTATGCTTGTATCAGTCAACTTTGATAACCAGTTGTAAAGCTCATTTCCAAAGGTTGCAAAAAATATCACATGCAGGTCTGTAACGATATGTTTTTGTAACCAGGCCTCTGTACTCAGTCTAGGACTCTTGTTCTCTCGTTCGGAAAACTCTTTCTCGTTATACCAAACCCACTTGTTGAGTTCGTCTCTAGTAGGCCGCCACCAGAACATCAATTCTCAGTTTATTCAAAACTGGCAATGGAACCATTTGTTGGTTGCTGGGAAGACCCAGGTTTACTGTATTTAACCAACAACACCCCTAGCTCACTGGCCCTTTCAGCGACAGACCACCGAGTAGCCTGAAGTCTCACCCGAAGTGATTCTAATGGGTTGGCCAAAGACTCAAGTGTCTTCGACCAGGTTCTGTGGCAGCATGGGGGTCTCGCAGCTCTTCTAGCCTACGATATTTCTCTCTGCGCAATGTGCACTTCCTCTTACTCATGATGACTCCAACCCTTACCGCATTTCCGTGCCTCGAACCACACGTAACTCCCTCCTACGCTAGATCCTCAACCGCAGTACACCACAGCTTCTCTGCTCGTGCAATATTGCCTCCCTGCGATATCCTATTACTACGGCTCCACGTACTTAGTGCTACTTGCTCCAACTTACGGGGCTCAACATACAAGGATGCTTACCTCTACGATTCTTAACTATAAGAACTGAAACATAGGTAGACTTTTATACCAAGTTCTTAAGGATTTCAACTTGCAATTACTTCTATAGTGCTCTAAACTGAATAATGCATACATACATTAACTGTAAGCAAGGTTCATGAAATAAATGATACATGCAACTATTAAACACAACACATAAATCAATCACACAACACTGGATTTTAACGTGGTTCACCTCCAGGATGGAAGTTACGTCCACAGAACTATGTTTTTATTATAGCTCAGGGGAAGGTAAACACAGTTCTGCTGCATCGCATATGCAGCTCGAGATCTTCTAGGTAACTCTGAACACATCCTGGAGCCCTTCTCTCTTAGATCTCTTCTCTTCTATATATTGCACCTCTTACAATATACTCTTCCCTCTCTGTCAATCCCTATGGATCGTTACATGCATGCTCAATGAGCCAGCTACTAGATACAGTATGATAACTATAGCTAATAACAGAACCAGAGCTCGACTCCTATACAATTGTCCAACCAACTAACTAACTAACCAACGAACCAACCCTTTACAATACAAAACTACATCCCTTTATAGGCAGCCCTAAGGTCGCCATTACAACACTGTGGGCCTGTCCCAACAGTAACCCAAAACCCTAACTAGTGACAGTCGGCATATTTGTACTTGAGGTAGCCGCTTTCTGTCACACCACAGCTCTCTACGGTCTTCCATGCTTCCCGGCACTGATCATGGGTACTGTGCACCACTTCCCTTTTCTGTCCTTCATCTTCAATACCTCGGCCTGATTGCTTCTTTTACTTTATGAGGGTAGCTGAGCCCTCCTGTCTTCCACCGCTGCCTTCAATGCAGTGGGTGAGCTCTTTCTTCTCGGTCGCTTAGGTACCGTCATCTCCTTTGACTTTTCTATCCCAACAGTCATGGTTTCCGGATCTGATCTGCAGCTGGAAACATGCTATGGCGTCGTAGCTCTACATTATCTTCCCTCTGCCAAAACTGTCTATCCGCTAAACTGGCAGCTTCTTCTATAGCTACGGGACCCTGCTCCAATAACCACTAATCAAAGTCCAATATTGTTTATGCCGGAGCCTTCTTAATCTCCTTGATATCGGTTATACATTAGGACTCAGATTATGGCTTTCTGAATTATGATATCATTGCACATCGAATCTCCTCAAGATTCTTCTACAGCTGTGCGAGTGGTACTACATAGTACTTCATATAGGAATCAAACGCGCAAACCCACAGAGTCATAATCATCTGTGCTTTTTGAATGTCATCATTGTTAACAAGGTGGATCATCCATATCACCTTGCAGAGGAATCCGTGTTTTTCTCGATCCTCTGTTCCATTCCCATTGAATGTTGGTAGTCTAACATATGTCCCTTCCATTAGGGTGGCACTAGGGTTGTTCATTGAATTCCTTGAATTTGATGGATTTACTAGGGTCACTAATGGGATTCCTTGCACACTAGTCCCAATAATAGGACTACTAGTGTTCATAAGTGGTTCAGGTGAGGAACTTCTAGGTCTCTCTTTAGGGGATCTTCTTGGAATGTTCTAGATATCGATATATCCTATTCTTAGGGCTTAGCCGTGAACCCTCGCTTTCATTCTGCACGAATATCAATGTCTTTGACTCCAGCCAATCCTCAACTTCCCTCTTAGTCAGGTGCCACAACATTTCCTTCGTTTTGATAAAAAGGGTCCTGGAAACAGAACCATTTGTTGGCCTGTCTTCCTAACTCGTGCAACCTAGGTTTTGCACTTCCCGTCAACCCAACAAACACCTGAGATACTGGAACGATAGAGAAATACCCATCAGAAACACCCACAGAGCAGGCACAGTCTCATCCGATATATCTCTTCGATGGGTAGTCGCTACAACCATGTTTCCACGATTTGTTAAGGGATTATAGTCCCTTGGCGTGCAAACAAGGAGCTCGACCAAGTCACTAGGATGGAGTCATTTATGTCGAGTTGTAGCACATACCATGCATATATTTTATTAACTAGTAACAATGAGACATAGATTCATCCTTAGTACCTTAAACATAACATAATATAAAAGTGAGCTAACAAACATGCACAATATAACAGACACACAACATCGATTGCACCGTAAACTAATACTTAGAAGCAACTCATAATAACCTATTCATGCATTCAGACTTCTCTTAATAGTACAACATTCATTCAACCATGACAGGACTTGCATCATAAACATAAGCATAAACATAAACATAAATAACCATACACATTCAATCACCAGCACACAGGAGAGTTCATGTGGAAAACCATCTGGGAAAAACCACAAGGCACTCTTCATCTAGCATGAGAAATATATGGTGCCTTATACCTACATTTGACTATAGACTGTCTTAGATGTAGCTTTATGCTCAAACTCTTTCTTTCTCTCATTATGTCTATATTATTTCTCCTAATCTACTGCTACCATCTACTAATCTGCACACTGCATGCATCGACCTCTCTAGCATCTGCACCTCTCTAGCATAAATTATCTCCTACTACACTACCTCCAACTACATCCTATAGACTTTTGACTACTCTACCATTCATATCTCACATCTTCACTTGGCTCTCTCAGAGATATTTCCTCTACTAACCATTCAAAAGAAACTAACAGTGATGTAAAAATCCACCACAGAGTAAGCTAACGGCAAATACCAATCTAAAAGCAACCTTCTAACTATTGAATCCCTCCTATTTATACTATTTTTACATGACCACGTAGGGTGGACCGCATATAGGAATTCCATTAACTGTCGCTGTCATCTACCCCTCAGGCTACAGCTATGGCAATCATGAATTTACACAAGGCACTAATGACCTTACTTACAATTTTCATTCACTCATGTGGCATCTGCTAACTTAAGCCGACTTGAGCACCCACAATTGTCCTCTCTCTTTCATTTGTTATTCTGCACTTGTGCTATTTTCTTACCCTGTGGAATCTTCCTTCTGTCTAGTTTCCCTTTTTCGCACAGGTGACATCTCTTGCGCATATTCCTTATTCTGCGCAATTTTCCTCTTCTGCGCAGTTTTCCCTTCTCCGTGCATATTTCCTTTTCTACGCAGATTCCTTCTATTCCTTACGCATGCTTTCTTTTCCTTGTTTGTTCTTGCACGGTGTGTTAATTCTTGCGTGTTTCTTTAGTTGTGATTATTTCTTGCGCGATATCCCCAGGCCCAACAAACTTTGTTGGTATTTGGACCAATACAAACTTCCCTTGAACTAACTAAATCATGTGCTGAGGAATAAAAACCCAAGAAGCTGATGCGAGGTTCAAGGTATGATGACAAGCAACATCAGCGAAACCATAAAAAGCCATTGGAATTGCATAACCAAAACGTGGTATAAACAGTATTGACAAGAAAGTCAAAGCCATATTGAAAAGATAAAAACATGCCAAAATGTCAAAAAATATACATATATACAAGGTACCATACATAAATGACTTCAAGCATAGTACCTATTCATGTACAACCCATTGTGAGTTTTCCTAGAGGGTATCCCATCATAGTATACAAGGTCGTAGGCCCCTTTTTCTAATACTTTACTGACGATAAAGGGATCGTACCACATAGATTTTAACTTTCCCTTCCCTAGCTTATCATGTCTCTGATCATAAATTGGGACTGGGTCACCTTCATTGAATACATGAGGTCGAACAGACTTATTGTACTGGGCCTTAACGCATTTTTTGTGTGCCTCATTAGCCAAGGAATCATCTCTTCTATTTTCATCAAGGTTTTCTAAGTACAAAAACTATTCTTCCTCCGTGGAAGTGTTCGGGAGAAGTTCTACTACAAGTTTAAGTGACGGGATTTGACACTCGATAGGGAGGACATCTTATAGTCCATAGACCAAATGAAAGGGAGTGAAACTAGTTTTTTTTTAACTTAAATCCTATAATCCCACAATGCAGAATAGAGAGTCAAATTCCAGTTGGATTTGTGATCTCCAACCATCCTATGTAGCATAGTTTTCAAAACTTTGTTAATGGCCTCAACCTAACCATTAACCTGTGGGTATTACGGAGTTGAGTTTTCATGACAAAAACCTATCTTAGCACTCAAATCAACCATATTCTGATTAAAGAACTGAGATCCATGGTCAGTGACTATGGATTGAGGGACTCCAACCTAGATATCACATGATTAAATAAAAAGAGGGAAGTAGTATTTCCATCCTCCGCATATGTATGCATTGCCTCACCCCATTTTGTAAATTAATCGATGGCTATGATGATGTAACCATGCCCCCCTAGCTGAGATAGGATTACAATGAATAAAATTAATACCCCACTTGGAAAATGGGCCAACAACAATGACGAGATGTAAAGGAGCGGGGTGGGTGCACTTTTTAGGATAAAAGTGTTGATAGGGTGGGCATTTATTAACTACCTCATGACAGTCTTTAGATATTAACGACCAAAAATACCCAGCGCGAAGGATTTTATGAGCTGTCTCCATCCCAGAAAGATGACCGCCACATGCTCTAGAGTGGAAATCATTCAAAACATGTTCAACCTCTTCATGTGTAAGGCATCATCAAATAATGGATTCAATACCAAGTCGATACAACATATTGTTTAAAATGAGATAATACTTTGTGTGGTGACGGATACGATGACGATCATCACGAGATATGTTGGGTTCAATTATCTGACTCTGGATATAGATGATCAAATATCCATACCATGGGTCTGTTGTGCTGATGAGGAACATGAATTCATCTAGAAATGGATCATTGGGCTCAACTTCCATCATAGCATAGGGAAGGTCACACATCAATTCCACGAAGACCAAGGACTTCTTCGAAGTAGCCTTAGCAAAATCAAGATCAAATTCCTATAGGATAACAATCCAACAAGAATACTTTCCCTCTAGTACCTGATGATTCAGAATGTAATACATGGGGTTTTGATCTGTGAGTACCATAGTGGCATGAAGTAAGATCTATTGACAAAATTTCTGCACAACAATGATTGTAGCCAAATCTATTTTCTCCACATGCGAGTAATGGGTTTTAGAGTCAAGAAGACTCTTACTTGGGTAATAGATCACGTGTTCTTGGTCGTTGGGATCTTCCTACACTAGAACCATAGCAATAATTGTAGCGGAGGAAGAAACATACAACATGAAATATTTTGAGTAATCTGGGGGGTGTATCACTGGTGAATGAGTCAGAGCATGTTTCATATTATCAAAATCTCATTGGGCCAGGTCATCCCAAAAGAACAGAGTGTCCTTATTCAGGAGACACATATAACCATGTGTTTTTTATGTGAATTTGCATATGAGATGAATAATAAAGTTTTCCTTCCCTTGCAAAATTTGGAGTTCAATGATATTTGTCGGGGCAAGTAAGTCCAAAATAGCAGCAATTTTCAAGGGATCAATCCAGATGCCATCTTTGGAAACCACAAAGCAAAGAATACTTTGAGTCTCAACACAAAATACACATTTGTGTGAATTAAGTTGAATATTATAATGATGACACCTAAGGAAAATGTCTCTAAGGTTCCCTGGATGGTCTTCCTGTTTCTATTGATGAGCAAGGAGATCGTCAAGATACGACTCTATGATGTGCTTGATATCGTGAAAAGCATAGGACATGGCACACTAGAATGTAGCTATGGCGTTTTTTAGACCAAAGGGTAACTTCCAATATGAAAATGTTCCCCATGGGAAAATGAATTCCATTTTATGCTGATCAACGGGAAGAATCTCTATCTGATTATAGCCAGGAAATCCATCCATAAAAGAAAAGAAGACACTCCCAGCAAAGTTATCGATGATTTGATTGATGCGTGGAGTAGCGAAATTGTCCTTAGGACAAGCCTCATTTAAATATCAGAAATTGATACAAACCCTAATAGTTCCTTTCTTCTTAGATAAAGGGACAATATTAGACATCCATTCCATTAGTGGTATGGGATAAATAAATCCTGCCTTCAGAATTTTTTCCAGTTTAGCTTTGATAGCCACAGCCTTTGTTCGATTGACTTGACATAATTTTTGTCGGACTGGTTTTTCCATGGGATAAGTTTTAATCTCCTATACGATGATAGACGACAGATCAATCCTCGAAATTTCTTCCTATGTCTAGGAAAAAATATCACATAATTCCTTGAAAAGAGCTTTATAACTTTCAGTTTCCTCTGTTGAACAGTTCTGTCCTACATGAACGTGCTCAATAGTTCTGGGATTGAATTATATGTCAATAGGGGTTGTCTAAGTGATGTTTCAAATATTCCCTTCATAATTTCCACCTTGCAACAATACAAGTGTTTGAGGATTGCTGACTATATCAATGTTAATAAGAGATAAAAGGTCAAAGCCTACTGAACTAGCGTTGGGAAGGAAAGGAGATATATGATGATGATCTTCCCAAACAGGTTCATCAGACTCATCCAATGGAAAATTCTATGTGAGACAGTCTAGAGTGGGGAGAGAGGGTTCTAGCTATTAGGCAAAATGGTAAGGATCCAAATCCACTAGTTGAAGATCATTAGGCTGGAGATTGCAAGTAGATTGAACAGAATCATAAACTGCTTCATAAGGGTCTAAAGAGGATGACTCAAAAACTTCCTTTCCTCAAGGACTATGGCTAGTTGTGGAAATCATGTTAACAGTAGCTACTTCTGTACTAGGAGGGGTCAAGGAAAAAATTCCCATTAGGGTTGAATTCTTCAACATAGCTACCCCAATCGAATGATAAGGAGGAGGAGACTGACATAACATATGGATGTTATTTGCAGTGGGGGTAGAAACATCTGGTGAACAAAAATTGAGTTGATCGATGGTCACAATATTCCCCAAATGAGGGAATTGGAGAGTTCAAAATATTGTTGAAGTGACACCCATCACAGCTTAGAAATAGTTTAACCCCAATAGAAGATTGTATTCCAACGTGGCATCGACTTCCTCCACCTGAATGGAAACAATCTTTCCCCCAAGCTCGACCAAAAGGGATGGTAAAAGACCATGAGGTTGGAAACCTTATGCATTGAAATATTTCAAGGTCATGGGGGAATTCGTTAGTTCGAGAGAACCAATGGCTCTCCAACAAGCCACAGATAAAACTAAGGTGGAAGCTCCCTCATCCAGAACAGTCCTATGGACCTATATCCCAACTACTCTTTTTGTAATTAGAAAAGTAAGATGGTGGGGTAATATAGACTTATAGTTCTCCGAATTAAAGTGGATCAAGTTGGTGTTGTCTGGGTCTAATGCCCCCAATGTAGTCAAAAAAAATTTACGCTATGTGGGACATATTTGGAGCAGCTATAAGGTAGACATTGCATAACGTGCTTGAGCTAAATATTCAACAATGATGTAGAATTGTATAGCTCGACCATTTGGATTAAAAATAGAATTCCTGAGGGTACTCTTGGGTGGATGAAAAATCAAATCGATATTAGGTTTCTTGATCATAAGGGGACCCTTAGACAAAGATGGAGGAGAATTAGTGGAAGGAGTTTTCTCGGGAGAAGGATTCTCATCCGTCTTCTTTGGAGGTTTTTCATATGACTGAATACGAGTATTCAACCTGATATTTTTGGAGGACATCATTTCGATTTCTTATGTTGAATTAGAGGGTCCTTGATTAGACATATGATCTATCAATTGTTGTTGAGATGGAAAGGGGTTGGTAAGCACTGCAGGTGTAGGGTTACTCTTTAAAAATTTACTAATCTAATCATGATGAGGGAACCCCTTTGTGAAATAGTCACCACCACACAATAGGAAGGGATACTTATCCTTCCTCTTGCCTTTATTATCATTCTTTGAGGTCGTAGCATTGGGATTCTCCTATTGGTTTCTAGGTTTCTTATTTTTCCCTTTACCTTTCTTCTTATTACTGGGTGTTTACATACTTTGGATAGCATTCACCTTGGTGGAAATCATAGGAGCATAAGGAGTAGCAGCAGAAGTACTTTGTTTCTTGGAATACTTAGTTGCTGATGAGGGCTGGATTGAACCGACAACCCCATCAACAGGAGTTTCTGCTAGTGTCTTAGTAGGGTCAGTGTTGGGGAAAGGATTTTGAGGGATTAAGTCATATAGAGTTCCAAAATTATAATAAACCAAGACCAGATACTGAGCGCGGTTGATAGATTGCTCTTCAGTAATAGCACAACCCCTAGCCACATCTCGGGCAATGGGAGGAAACAAGGATTTCGTGAACCAATATTCCAACAATTGATCTAGAATAGGGGCCTTAATAAGTCTTCGTCGTCTCCTCCATTCATAGATATGATCTAAAATATGTGTAGAATTATTTTGATGAAGGGATGTCAAAATATTTGTACCCATTTCACAATGAATGGGTAGTTGGAAATGAGTTAGAAAAACTATCACCAATGGGATAAAGTCCACAAACAAATGTTGTGGAAGTTCAATGTACCACTTCATGGCTGTACTCATCAAAGTTCGCTGAAAAATCCTTAAACGGACAGAATCAACCATCAAGGACTTGGAAGAACACCATAGATGGAAGGTCATAACATGGTTTTTGGGGACTTTTCCTTGCTTCCCAACAAATTTCAGGATATATGATGGTAACTTTATTGGAATTGTTGGCCACAAAGGGTTGTGTTGAATGGGGTCATTAATCATCTTGGACAGACTAGGAAAGTCCAAAGTTTCCAAAAAAGGAAGTTGCCAGTTAGGTTGAACATACCGGTAGTACTGGTAAGGAATTGGTATGTACTAGTAGGACCATAGGATAATTGATACACCGGTTGTTGGGAATTTTGACTTGTAGACGATGCTCCCAAAGATATGCTTGATGGAGGCGGGCCTCCAGGAGGAGGGTTTTCTCTAGGTGGTGGTGGTAGTGGTGCTCCTCCACTAAGAGGGCCTCCACCAGGTGGCCCTCTGCTAGGTGTACCTCCAAAAAATAGTCCACTAGAAAGTGGTCCGCCAAAAGGTGGCCCTCCAGGAGGCAAACCCCAAGAGGTGGACCTCTGCCAGGTGCACCTCTGCCATGAGGTCCTCCACCAGGTGGCCACTGAATAGGTGGACCACCATATCCTCCAATAGTATTGATAGGTATCCCCTTAGGAATGGGAATATACGAACAATTGGGTTTCCCCCAAGGTGTAAACATGTTCCTAGGGTAAGGCATACTAGAATATACCATTCCTACAAACGTAGGTTGAAATTTTAGATTACTTACGGATGGTATATTTATTGGGTGAGTATATCCCCAAGAAGGTTGGTTGAAATCAGGTTGTACCCATGAGGATTGGTCCGTACTAGAAGGGGGAGTAACTTATTTAGTTTTTGTGGGAGGGACTACAACTGCTACTTTTATTACAATAGGGGTATGTCTTGTATTGGATGTGACTCCACTGAATACTGATGCAACTTGAGCTGGAGATTCCCCCCCAGTTGTAGAAGTTATGGGAGGACTAGAAGAAGACCCAGGATTTTGAATTGTAGTGATAAGGTTGGAGGGTTTTCCTAGATGTTGGGCTATAGGGCAGACCCAGGTTTTATACCATTAACTTCGCACCAACAAAAGACCCATGGTGTTGGTCCTTTCGGCAACAACCTACGAACAGGTTGAAGTCTCACCCGAAACAGCTATGGGGTGCCACAGAATCAGGTTTTCAGCTACAGATCCCTTCAAGTCCTCAAAGCCACGCACACAGCTACAGATCTTGTTAATCACCCAAAAACCCTATGCGCACACAGCTACAAAGGTCATCCACACACATAGTTGGGACTTAACCTTCCTTACAAACAAGCCTTAGCTTCGCATTAATTCATCTTACATCAAAAGCCTAAACTAACTTCTTTACAAGAGTGCTTATTTATAGTGCACTTATTGCAAAACCATGGGCTTAAACCATGGGCACCTCGAACCCTAAACCCTGGACTTAAACCATGGGTTTATTACAAAAAGAAGGTTTTTACTCAACCCCAACACCCCTAAGACTATTTTGAGTCACAACTCCGCTTACAAACTTCCACAAAAATCGTGGAGTTACCAAAATTAGGGACCGTTAAGGTGCGCGCCCCAACAGGCCCCTAAGACTCACCAGTGTCCCGTCCCGGGACACTCTGCTACTTTTCTAGTGGGAGAATATTGTTGGCGAAGACAGAAAATGGCTTGCTATAGATGCATCATCGTCCCTTCTGCTATTGCTACCATGGCTGCGGCTTGCTTGATCCTTCATCCTTTCATCCTTAGTAGAATACAACCATCTCTTATGATGTTGTTTGCCTCTGTCATATTTATGATGGTCATGGGGTCATTGGGCCTTTTATTAGCGACCCCATCCTTTGAACTAACTCCCATTCATGTCCTATCAAACATTTGACCATCCATGACTTTGGGTCCTTAATAGGCAGTGCCCCTGTGATTGCATGCCACTGTAATTTTGCATAAGACAAACAACACGCCTCCATTCTTCAGGATCCTCTTGAGTCTTTCTTGAGGGGTTGTGCCTTTCTTTGTTCCACTTAGAGCGAACTTCTGCCTTAAATTTCTTTCTGGTTGATTGTATCTACATTGGCTGGTTTAGCGCTGGAGACGCCTCCACACCAGGAGGATTGCTCATAAGGTTCTGCAGACCTCTCTCCCTGAACTCTCATAACAATTCCTGGACTTCGCGATCATTCGACATGGTGCTAACTGTAAACTCAAAGAAGTGCACAATGTAGGAGTTGGAGGCTAGTGTAGCTTATTATAGAATCCCGCAACAAAATATGTCATCATGGTGCATTAATGACACCAAATCTGATGGAACAGCGGTAAATCCAGTCCACACAATGCTAGATTTTCCCAAAACCTCATCATGAAAGGAAATTCATGTGCCGATGCTGCCAAGTCGAGTTTGTCTCGTGAGTCACATTTTTAGGCTGCAACACACCTTTCTTCTTCGACACCACCACTAACTTCAGCTTCGCCTCAATGAGTACCCTCGACATAATATTCACCTTCGACCCATCTTGACCTACATGGCAACCAAACTTCAACCTTCAAACTTTGACAGTCTTCAACACTTCGTAGCTTTGCGAACAACTTCATTATAGTCTAGTACCCAATTCCAACTGTTCTTGTTACTTAGACTATCCTTCTTCCTGTTACTTCAGGGGTCCCGGTTTGTCCCTGTACTTCTTTAACCTACTTCCATTAACCATGGAAGGTAAAATTTCTCCATTCAATTTAGCTAACTAGACTACGCCACCATCAGTAACTCTCTGCACTATGTATGGTCCTTTCCAATGTGTCTTGAACTTCCCCAGGAATTTCATGAATTTACTGGCATATAAAAGCACAAGATCACCATTTTGGAACTACTTCTTCTTAATGTGTCTATCATGCCATGCTTTTTCTCTAGATTTATGTACTTGTTGCTGGAATCCTGCAATGAATATATCCTCTTCAAGTTCTAGTATCTTTGTCAGCCTTTCTTTCATCATATCTGGGTCATCCATCTCTATGAAAGCAGATATTCTGAGGCTAGGAATAATGTACTCCATGGGCATGACTGCTTCTTGTCCATAAACCAACCTAAAAGGTGTATGGCCTGTCAACTTCTTGTAGGTGGTTCTATAAGCCCATAGTACTGCTAGAATTCTAAGATCCCAATCATTTCTGTTAGCATTGCAAACCTTCGTTAGGGCATGTTCAAGGATCTTATTAAAGGATTCGACAGTTCCATTTGCTTGAGGATGATAGGCAGTACTCTTCTGATGATATACTTGAAATTCTTCAGTCAATACTTCAATAGTCTAATTGAAGAAATGTGATCCTTGATCACTCATAAGAATTCTAGGACACCCAAATCTTGACAAGATGTTATCGAAGATGAACTTCGCGGCTATTGCAGTACTACAGGTCTTGACTGGTTGAGCTTCGGCCCAACGAGTAAGGTAGTCAATTTCTGTAATAATGTATCTTGCTCCGGATTTCTTTGCAGGGGGGTTGATAGGTCCAACAAAATCAATAGCCCATTTATCAAAGGGTTGTAAAGTTACATGTGGAACTAGAGGCATCTCATCCCTCCTGGATGGTTTTCCTGTCCTCTGACAAATTTCGTAGCTGTGGCAATACTCTCTTGCATCCTTATGAATTGTGGGCCACCACAATCCGGCTGTCATAATATTTTGTGCTGTATCTTTTCCTACGTAATGACCTCCTGCTACTCCAGAGTGTGCCTCAGCCAAAATTAATGTCTTTTCATGCTCTAGGACGCATCTGCACAGTATTTCATCTGGTCCCATCTTATATAGCTGTCCTGCTATTAAGGTAAAGTCAGTTGCTCTAACCACCAGTTGTTTCTTCTGCTGCGTTGTCATTTCGGCAGGTGCAAAACCTGTAGACAAATACTAAACAATATCCTGGAAATAATCATCAACCATCTATATGGAAAACAACTGGGCATCAGGGAGACCTTCTTCCAAACTAATGGGCTCTTCTCCTGACTCGATCCTCGACAAGTGATCAGGACCTAGGTTCAGTATTCCATGTTTGACTATGATATCAAAGTCATATTCCTGAAACAGAATCAACCATCTGCATATCCTTCCACCTAACACAAACTTGTTAACCAAATACTTCAAAGCACAGTGGTCAATGAACATCTTAAAATGAGATCCTAACAGATAATGTCGAAACTTCTGCAATGCATAAACCATAGCTAAAACTTCTCGTTCTGTAGTAGTATAATTTTTTTCTGCTGTGGACAGTTTTCTACTTGCAAAAGAAATAGGGTGATCAATATTACCTTCACTTGACTGAGCCAATACTATACCCAGAGCAATGGAGGATGCATCGACATGCACATGAAACTGCTTATTCCAGTCAGGGAATACTAAGATAGGAGTAGTTACCATCTTTTCCTTCAAAATATCCAAGCTTTCTTGATACTCAGGTGTCCATTCAAAACTAATATCTTTCTTCAATTGCTTTTCCATAGGGGCTGTTATCTGAGCATATCCTTTAATGATTTTCCTGTAATATCCAGTATGACCAAGCATAGTGCGCAGTTGTTTAACAGACTTCGGAAGTGATAGGTTCACAATAATGGCTATCTTCGTAGGATCCATCATCAATCCTTGTTTACATACAATGTGACCTAGTAGAATTCCAAAAGGGGCACATAAGATGCACTTTTTCAAGTTCAAGGAAATCTGATGCTGTCTACATTTGTCGAGCATAAGTCTTAAACTAGCTATGTGATCTTTTAATAACCCAAAGATAGTCCAATCATCAAAATAAACTTCTAAGAATTTATGTATGAATTCCTTAAAAGCAAAGATGACTACTCTAGAAAACATGGCAGGTGCATTCTTCAATCCAAAGGGCATAACTGTATACTAGAAGGATCCCATTTCTGTAGCGAAGGTTGTCTTATATCAATCTTCTGGAGCAATTCTAATCTGATGGTACCCTGAAAATCCATCAGTAAAAGATTACACTTCTTGACCTCCAACATTGTCTAAAACTTCATCTGTAAAGGGAGTGGGGAAAGGATCATGCAAAAAGGAATCATTTAGCTTCCTCAGATCGACACAGATTCTGATTTCTCCCTTAGTCTTCTTTTCTTGCACCACCATAGGACTGACCCATTCGGACTCTTCAACAGGATCAATGATTCCTGTAGCAAGCATCTTATCCAGCTCCATTCAGACTTTTTCCTTATACTTAGGGTTCAGCCTATAAGGGCGTTGTTTCATAGGCTTCGCATCAGGTTTCAAAGGGATCTTTATCGCTCCTATATCACCAAGGATACCTTTCATCTCTGAGAACTTCGTCACAAATATATCCTGATATTCATGGAGAATTTGGGTCACCTTGCTTACCATTTAGTCATCCCAATAATATCCAATGGTATCATACTTAGGGTTTTCTTCTGACCCAATGTTTACGGTCTGCATCTTCAGGGGTTGAGTCACTTCGGGTGCTTCAACTGTTGGTCCATGTACTTCACAGTGTCCTTCTGACTCAGAAATGTTAATGTTGCACGGATCATCATCCTCGTCAATTGCGAGGCTATAACATTCTACTACATTGGCTTCTTGTTCCTTCCAATTAGGTTGGTATTCAGCTATTTCTTGATCATCAAATACTTTAGTATGGATCAACCTAACAGCTGCGTCCAAAGCAGGAGAAACCTCATTAATAGAAAATGTCAGTACAAAACTATCAACAAGACTATCCCAGCTTACACTACCGTGGCGAAGCTCGACCTCCGCATACCAGTTCTTTTCTATAGGTTCCAGGGTGTGCACAAACCTATGTACCCATTCTTCATGAGGTACATGCCTCCATGCTTCATAGCATTGCTCCAAATGTCCCAGAGGAATGGTCGTACCATTAAACCTACTTCACACCTCCTGATTTTGGTCCCTGAATCTTAGGAAAAGGGACTTCTAGCACGCTTCCCAACTATGAATGTACATTTTGTGACCATTCCACCATCTGGCTGCTATGGCTCTGAATGCTGAATCCAGAGTCTCCATTTTTTGTGAGTCTAGTACCTGCTCTGAGAACTGCACAATAAATTCTTCTAGGTCTGTCGAACCATAAAAAATAGTTACGGTTCTTGTCTGTGAACTAATCCATCTGAGGGACTTGGTAATTCTTGCACATCGATGTCCATGTAGCTCATACAGTCTATTCTGCCAATTCTCTAGGCCGTCATCTGAATCTTTCATGCCGGAGTTGTCACACTGCCAATCCATGATACCTTCGGCAATAGAATCAACATAATCTTCTTCCTTCATTGTGATATTGTAGATATGGTCCAAAACATACTGGTCTTCATATCTTACTGGCTCTGTGTATCTCTCTCCTTGAGAAGGGTCCAATGGGACTATGACTCTCATTCCTTTCCTTTTGAAAGTCATCTGTCTCTTCTTCAGGTTGATTACTACATCATTATCTATGGCCCATTCAATTCCTAGCAGTGTTGGATAGGGGTTACTGTCATCAATTATTTCAATTACCTCGAAGTCTGCTAAGGCACTGACTCCATCAATATCTAGTGATATACTAGGGAGTCTTCCTAGGGGCACAATCTTCTGCTGATTGGCTAATATCAACTGTAGAGGGGACCATTCCATAGTAGGTTTTCCCATCTATTCCCATGTCTGCTTAGTTAAAAAATTTACTTCTGATCCTAGGTCCAGGATGACATCAGTCATGTCATATTCTCCTATCTGAGCATTCAATCTCATTTCCCTACCAGTTCTTCTGACTCTATGAACAGTTTTTTCCTTACCAGAACTTTGCTGAGGTTTGCAAGAAGTAATAACTTTCTGCAACTCATTTAAATCATTCTGATTTCTCAAGAGCTTCATACAACTCTGTAAAAAGGAGGACAGTGTACTTACTTTATCTGTCGAACCTTCTTGTGGCTCTGACTGCTACTGAGGTTGTTGTGCATGTACTACTGAGGTGTTTGGGTCAGCAAAGTCTCTCTTGGCTTCCATAAATGTCTCTTTTTCTCTTTCGACATCAAATGCTGGGATTTTTTCTGGGGCCTTACGAACCCAAGCCTCGGCAGGATGTTTCTCCTTGTTCTACACTTCTGTCGTAGCTCCACTCCTGGTAACAACATTAATGGCTGGGACAGGTCGTTGCTCCACAGCAATTAGCTGAATATTCTGAGTAGGGGCACTATTTATTTCTTGAATCTTCACTATCAGCTGTAGGCATTGCTCAATCACATGGTCGACAGCTCTGCAATATCGACATGTCGTAGTTGGGTTTTGACAGTCTCTAGCTAGATGTCCTTCCTGGTTACAGTTATAGCACACAACCTAGCCTCGACCTCTGCCAGCCATACCACCATGACCACGACCTCCAAAAGCTCCATGACCTGATGTACTACCATGGTAACCATATCCATCATTTCCTTAGCCATCATTTTGTACCTGATAAGCATCGTAAGTTTGTTCTCTCATGAGGTCAAAGCTGCGACACTCATCTTCGTTGTGTCCCACTGATTTACAGAACTTACAATAAGGGTTCTTATGTACTTGCACATACCTATGCAGAATATAGCAGTCTTCAGGTCGATGCTGGCCAGTTTTCCTACAGATCTCACAATATAGAACACTAGGGTTGAATGGGTTTGGTGCACCTGAATTCAGGAAATTTCTTACCGCAGGACACTGTTCCTTGTCATGACCCTCTATCCGACATCGTGTACAACAAACCTCTTCGCAACTAGCTTTCCCTTTTTTCATATCGTGAAGCTCCAGAGCCATCACTGCCAACTGCGCTTGTATTTGAGTGATACCAGAATTATCTTCGACAGGGGCTGTTTCAAGCCTCATAGCGATTTCCAAAGCCTCCTGCTAATCCACAACTTTCTGTTGCATGAGTCGAGTCCTGATGTGCAGTAACAGAGCTGCGATGAACCATTCCTTATGCTGTGCTGGTCCAATGGTGAAACTGACTTGATCTAGCAGAACTTTGAACCTCTGGTCAAAGTCCCATACTGATTCTCCTCGCCTCTATTGGATTTCCTTTAGCTCAGTGATACACTGCGACTTTGATTTCGAATTCTTAAATTCCTTTATCATTGCTGCTTTTATATCAGCCAAGACATGGTTCTGAGTGCTGGAAAACTTCATGAACTAGGTCAAAGCGCGGTCTCTAAAAGAAGTAACTAGCTATTCTCTTTTTGTATCTTGATCCACAATGTTCTTAGCAGTCCACATTGCTTCGCATAAGAACCAAAACTGCTCTGGATCCTCTGATCCAATTCCTTTGAAAATAGGGAGCTTAATGTCATCATTCATATGGGCCATCGTGGATCTAGGGGGTGAGGGAGGGGGACTGGTAGTAGGAGGGGGGGAACTTACTGGGGTAGACTGACCTATGACAGGAATACTCGGGCTAGGGTTAATTTCAGACTGCGATGGGTTCTCAGGGATAATAGGTCTTCACTATGAGGTTACCGGAGGGTTTCCAACAGAAGGGTTTTCTTCGGGCTCTGAGGCTGCTGGACTTACGGGGTTAGGCTCGGTATTCTAACCTAGGGTATAGGACTGAAAATTTCTCTTGTACCTTTTGCCACTTCACAGCAAACCACTTTGCTCATCGAAGGTACTTTCACTTGCAAACATAGGTTAGTAATACTAAATCCAACAGTCTGATTCAATGAGCAATATACCTTTTTCAGCCAATAGCATTTTAATTCTCAAACTAAATGAATTCAAGTACTTACCCCTTGGTCCTTTGAATAAATACCATTCGGCTTCACTGAAGGACGTACTTGTGTCAATGGTGAACTCCATCACAAATGCTTCAAGGGTTCCTGTTGTCCATAAATCAACAGCGCGGGATATCTCGTTGTTCACCCTTTTCAATATATTAATTCTTGTGAGGGTCCACTCAGGAAACTGACCTTCTTGGAAGTTTGTCCTTCTCTCTGTTAACCTGGATAACCACTGGTGCAAATCTATGTGGATACTACCAAAGAAAATTTCATAAACATCAGAAAAAACATACCTTTGTAAAAAGTCATTTGCACTATGACACGGATCTTTGTTCTCTTGTACAGCAAAATTCAGATAAGTCTCATCAATCCAATCACTGATTTATTTCACTGAGGGTCTCCAAAACATAGCCCTCGAGGTACAATGTAAACCCCTCTTGAGCAGATACTGAGTTCAACCAGCAACGGAACCAATTTGTTGGGCTATAGGGCAGACCCGGGTTTTATACCATTAACTTCTTACAAACAAAAGACCCATAGTGTTGGCCCTTTTGGCAACAACCTGTGAATAGGTTGCAGTCTCACCCAAAACAGCTATGGGGTGCCGCAGAATTAGTTTTTCAGCTATAGATCCCTTCAAGTCCTCAAAGCCACGCACATAGCTGCAGATCTTCTTAATCACCCAAAAACCCTCTGTGCACACAGTTGCAGAGGTCATCCATGCACACAGCTAGGAATTAACCTTCCTTACAAACAAGCCTTAGCTTCAAATTAATTCATCTTACATCAAAAGCCTAAACTAACTTGTTTACAAGAGTGCTTATTTATAGTGCACTTATTACAAAACCATGGGCTTAAACCATGGGAACCCCGAACCCTAAACCCTGGACTTAAACCATGGTTTTATTACAAAAAGAAGGTTTTTACTCAACCCTGACACTCCTAAGACTATTTTGAGTCACAACTTACAAACTTCCACAAAAACCGTGGAGTTACCAAAATTAGGGACCGTTAAGGTGCGCGCCCCAACACTAGATTAGGAATTATTGATCCTTGATATGGTGATGAAAAAATATGATTATCTTGAGATGTTGAGAGTGAACGATATCCATAAGGGACTAATTCCAAAAGACGGGGTAAAATAGCTGACATGGGTTCTTTATGAGGAAGAGGCGAAGCAATGATGCTCGCAAGGTGTTCTTGAAAATTTTGTAAATGGTCCATCCTCCTTGTATACATATCCTGATTCGATGAAGGGTTAAAAATGGATGGTCTAGTAACCCCAAATTCAAAAATTGCTTGACCCATAGAGGTTATCCAAAAAGGATCATTAGGGCCATAGTTTGTCCTCTCAGTGTCATCAAACAGGCAATCAACCCAATTTGATGAATCGACATGACCTTCCATTGGAAAATGGAAAGTGTTTTCGGTCATAGGAGGCTATTCGATAAAGGGGTTGTCATATGTCGTGAATTCTTCCTCCACTTACACAGCTGGATTCTCTTCCACATGAGAATCAACTGTGGCTCCTTGGTTAGTGGCTTCCATTGGTCTTTCTCCAACAATAGAAGTAAAATCAAGAGGAAATCCTTGAGCCCTTCTCTATCATCTCAGAGGAAACTAAGACAGATTATTGGTCACTAAAATCCTAACCTAGGGATTGAAAACTAGAAAAAAACACACAAAATATCTCCTACACAAGCTAAAGGCCACATACAAAACTTAAGCGACAAGAGGGGCTTATAAAATCCATTTCCTCACTAGGATTATCAATTCTTTGTAGCTCACTCTATACTACAAGGTCCAATAGTAAAGTGCGACACTAAGGATTGAGACCGTCCCTTGCCTGAATACCCGATTACCTGGACGGTACGTGTGTAGTAGTCACCCGAAGTGTTATTCTCAGTGTATTGCGCTGACAAGATGACCAAATTTTTTTTTCTCTGATGGTTTAGGTAATCCTAGAATATTCTCCCAATATACACAAGGTACGTGGGAGCTCAAGTTCATGCTAGTGTTGTCTAATGCACAACCGTTCAAAAGGGGCCTTCCAATATACAATCGAGTACATGAAGTACCTTTCGATATACCTCAAAGGTATGTGAAAGGACGTTCTATATACCGACAGTACATGGAAGAACCACATAATTCTTGGGTTTCAATGCAGGAAAATAATGACAACTCCTATGTTTAAAGACATCATAACACGTGTCTATCCTGTCACTCAAATTACTAATAATTTTAGCCTAAAGCTACCGTTAATTTTATCTTGAACAATTAGGTGGATGCATGAAATGTGTACAAAAAAGTAAAACCATGTAATAACGGATGCAAATATTTCACTTTATGATTCAAAGTATTCCCTATTTACGAGAAGGAGAGAGTGTTTCAATTCTATTTCAAAACAAAAATATTTTCCCAAACAGTTACACTGAATTCAAATTTTTAAAAAAATTGCAAATGCGCAACACGCTTCTTCACTGACCTTTGAAATCAAGAACAAAGAGAGATTTATTTTCCTAAAATAAAGACAATAGCACTAAAATGCACATTAATTTCTTTTTTAATTTTCTTCAAAAATGAAAAGATCTAACTTAAAACTATGATATAAAGAAAGAACATGGATACCTGTAATCTTATGAAGAACATGGATATATGAAATCTTATGAAGCTAATCATAGGTCCAATGATTCACCCTTAAGAAAAATTAGAATTAAATCTCAACAAAAAAAATATTCTTTTAATTAGAATCAAAAGAAGTCTTTCATAAACTAACGAAGAACGGAAGTGAAAGTCAACAAGCAAAGATTCCTTTTCAGTTTAATCAGTAGTAAAAATAGATCTAACTCACCTAGATTTGAAGCACTCCTTTTGAAAGTCAAACCAAGTATACAAGAAGATAAAACAATGGATGTAACCTAGCTTTTTGAACTGAAGCAAAGCAAGCATTTACCACTATTAGACTCTAAATTGAACTGTCCAGATCTCAAGCATAAAGTGTTACTGAGAGAAATTCCTATGGCTTGGGGTACCACAACAGATAGCTTGCCTCCAGAAATCAATCCTTTCCAATATGCAATAGAAATTAAATGTCTAACACTAAAGGATCAGACCTCATACCTTATTCCAGATGGTTGAAGTAGATCCCCGTTGAGCTTTCCAATCTTCAACTTGAATTGATCTGTTACTTCCTCAACAACAAGTAAACAATACAAGCATTCTATATATATCATGGTGTTAGATCTATTCTAGCATATATAATCAATAATGTAAAATAATTTGACATAATCCAATGGATAAATTATTCATTCAAACACACATTATTGGACAGGAAAAGATATTTCTATTAATATAAATCAGAGATTACAAGATACAACCTCTAATGGCACGTCTGTGAACCGAAGAAACTGCATCCCCCACTTGGGCCTCCACCAATTCAATCCTCCATCTCTCGATAGCAAGCTCACAAGAAAAAGGAAATCTTGGGAAGAACACAAAAGTGCTCCAAGGGACAAAGGGATGCAGACTCAAGCCTAAGTTCCGGAAACAATGGACTATAGTTTCGTTGCTCTCAATTCTCTCTTATGCCTTCAATGTACCAAGGGGTTCCTTATATAGCTTTTCAAAGGGGAAATGAAAGGTTGAATCTGAGCAATCTCAAGGAATAGGGAAGGCTAGGAGTCAAATGAGTCAGATCCATGTCAAGGAAAACTCCAAAAGGATTTGGATTATGCACACATCCCGATGTACGCAGTTTTAGTGGTCAAACCCGCGTATGTACACGCTTATAGGTTTAAAAGTCGCGTATAGCATTTTTCATGTGTTTTTAGGGATGATCAAGGAAACATCAAAGGACAAAAGGTGGTCCATAGGGTCTAAGGAGTCTTCAGCAGGAAAGGGGAAGGCCATACAAAGTGTGATTCACCTAGAGTGGTGAAATATGCTATAATGGATGCCCCCTAATGTGTGAGGTCAGAGGGGTCATACGATGGCTGAAATACATTATAAGTCCATCCCATAAGTGGAGTGATGAAGGATCCCAAATGGAAGACCAACCACCCAATCAGCATAGTACAATAATACAACTCTTCATACAACTGCAAATACATATATTAGTCCCGGATACATAAGAGTACAATGGCCATGAATAGGCATGATACATGATATCACATATCTGGTCATCGCCACGTACAATATACATAGATTAGAATCTCCATGATGAAGATATACAAAGGACCATGATCTCCAAAATGGATAAATATATACAATAGATCAGGATCTCCATAGTGGCTGGAAATGTCTGACATATACTGGAATCAAGTCACGAGAGCTGAAATCTCATGAACACTAGCACGATCAAGTAGGTAGCATATAAGAGATGCCACCAATTTGGAAAGTCTTCTACACAAACTGCTACGAGTACATGTCCTACTATGCGAATAGAGGTGTCAAGGTCGAACATAGTATTCCATCATCTGATTACCGGTCATTAATGTATACCATTAATAGATGTGATATCACCCACCGATAATGAAAATGGGAATCAAGGTACTAGAGTGAAAACTAACAAGTGTGAATAAATGTGTTGAGGTCGAACACTTGAGAGGATCCATCGATCAGGGGACATTGATGTATTCCCAAGAAACTGTCGATGGCGAGAGAACCTTCCACTGATGACTGCAAGCCTCAAGGCACTCAAAATGACTCTAGACTCCAATCCCAGAATAAATGATCTAAAGTCGATGGGATGAAATCCGCTGGAAGGAGGGAACTAAGGCATCCCCCATCATCCAACACGAGGTACTCAACAAAGTTGTATAATGTGGAAGGAATCGATCATAAAGTGCATGAACCAGTAACTGTACCAGGAATGGCCGACATGCAAAGTCAAGATAACTGAGGAATGGCTGACTCAGGTTTCAACTTCCTTCGAACAAAAGCATAACGACGTATGGTGACTGAATGAAGGTAGCATAGACTCGATATACAAACTGGGACATCTCTATGACATGGGAGGCATCAATAGAGGCTCCATAGGGACTGGAAGCTTAACCGGTCGGTGGAGATAGACTCAGATAAACGAGTACAGCTCCTAAAGTCAAACTTTAACCCAACCAATGGATGTGATATACAGTGCTCTGTTCGAAGGCGACATGACTCAACAGCTTCCAAAGATAACATCTTTCCTTGTCCGGATTTTTTGGTTTTTTGATTTTTTTGGACTTTTTCAATTATTTGAAAAGGTTGAAAAAAGAATAAACTAGATTTATAGTTACAAACTAGGAGGAGATGAGTGTCACAAGAGAAAACAAACTAGTTCCAAGCAGTGGAACATACCTATGCTCAATGCAAGGATACATGTGTAGGATATCGACACTCGGGGGAAAATCCCCTCTCGGTAAAAAGGGAATCAAGATACGAAGGATATAAAAATGGCTCTGCATGGCTAGACATGAGACAAGCTCGGGCTATATGGCTGAAACGCAATGTCAGGGGAGCTGGCATAAAGCTCAATAAGGCAGGCAAAGCTCATGATAATGCATTCACAACTTGACATGAGGGAGTCTTGAGGGAAATAGGCCAACATAAGATCAAGAGGAGTATGACGTTCTTGTGAAATGTCATGGCTATACTATACAATGGACTCCCACACCCTAAAGGAGAAACCATCGGCATGGGTACCAAATGAAAATAAGGCCCTAACTAGGGTACCCATGTAAGGTGAAACTCTACCACTCGTATCATGCCACTTCTAAAGCAGGAAGAAGGTTCCATGACATAATAGAGTGGGTTCATACCTAAGTTCATGGTAATATGGTCACAAGGTCATGCAAAATGAAAAAGGTGGTGAAACCTAACCTATATGCCAGTTTAGTCATGATACCTAAGATCAGCATGAATGGGTGAATCCAATGGCTGAAACGGCACTGAAAAAGGTCTTCTACAACACCAATTATGTCAAAAACGGTCCAAAGTGGTTAGAAAATGTCGAAACTATAGGAAAGGGGGTAACATTTTCAAATATTTGAAATTTTTTCTATAAATAGTAAAAAATATAAATCATTTGAAACTTTTACCCATTTGAGCTCTGATTTTCAACTGCAAATTCCAGGAGATCCAGCCGACGGAATTCACAACCGTTTCTTCCAGGTATTTACTCATGCTCTCCTCTTGCATTTCGACATAATTTTTATAGATTTTCATGGTCAAATGAATTTATTAGGCCATCCTAAAATGAGCGTTGCGGCCCACGTGGAAATCGAGGCTTTTTCCTCGTATAGGGCTGGATATACATGGAAAAGGGCCTCAAACCCACGTACATACACGGTTGTTTTCAAAACAGTCGTGTATGAGGCCGCGCATATGATTTTCAACTAAACTAATGGGCAAATTTTCAATTTATTTTGCAGGATGGCGCTAGAGTGGAGAGAGCATGAGCATGGTGAAGTAGAGGAAGCAGTAAGGGTCGACTTAATGGCTCAACAAGCTCTTTGTGCATGCGGACTCTACAAGTTTTGGTGTCTTGGTGGTTTGAGGGCCAAACCAAGACTGCTACAGATGCTGGTAGACTATTGGGATCCAGACTCGGAGTCCTTTCACATTGATGGGATGTCCCTCACCATAGAGGTGGAAGACATATACTTTATCACAGGTCTTTCTAGACGAGGGGAGGTGGTGAACCTTCATTCCTGAGGTGGGCCAGGGGGTGGCCTGACTATCGACGAGTAAATTGCAGTGTACTATTATCCATAAATGGAGAAGGTGTGGATTCAGGTCCCTACCAATGCTATATAGGTGCTTGGCCTAAAGGCCATACTATTGACACTGGGCAGGATAGCCGGCTTAGCATCACTCCACCAAGCCTCATGGCCTCTGATGTTCTATGCAGTGGAGTGCATGAGACCCACAATCTATGACTGGAGTACTACACTACTGAGCAACATGAAACACTAGCTCAGTGAGTGTAAGGCAGGAAGGGTACGAAACTTCGGGTTCAGTAGTATCTTGAGCACGTTTTTCTTCGAGCATGTTCCAGGATTTAGCCCTAGAGTGGATGTTCCTCTCCACAGGGTTTGAGATCCAGCCCAACGGCGTTGGGCAGATGCTATGCGCAGACTGGGGGGTGGTAGGGTGGCCAACCCATATCCAGTTGACTTCTTTCCATGGTGGCAACGATAGATAGTTGCCATTGATGACTACCCCTATGCAGGGATAGATTTCCAGGGGGATCTGGACATGCCATTGCCACCAGGATCGGTGTATGGCGATATAGGTAATGAATCTCGACCCTCACTCTTTTTAAAAAATTTTGAGTTATTTTATTTTTTTGTATTTTCTTGATTTTATGGAAGCAAAAAGACATGTTTTTGCGCAACAACACATAGTGAAATCTACCATTTATGTGCAGATATGGGACCACGGTGGCCAGAGGGCTTCCCTCATCATAGACGGAGGGGAAGAGGAGATGACATCATGGGTGTGGATGCGGAGCGAACACTCCAGATAATTCATACCAACTTTGTGAGACTGACTCATAGAGTTCCCATGGCGCAAGTTGAGGACTTTCCTAAGGCCATGCAGTGACAGGTGGTGGGTGTACCACGTGCATGGGTGTGTTTATTTCAACAGCTATATAGACCCATAGTGACGTTCCATGATCACAACCCTCCTCCTCCTCCATATGATTAGACACCTGGGAGTGTATATATTTTGTATGACCATGTATTATATGATGGTGGCTTAAAAAGCCCCAACTTTGTATCATGACACTATGTATTATCACATTTTTTGATATATAAAAAGTTTTATGGTGATCGATTTATTTATTTACATGTGTAAAAATTGTTCTTGTGATTAATTTATTATGAATGAAACAAATGCCAATCTAACACGTAGTTAGCATATGAGTCAGCAACTTGATTATTATTTCTTGGAAAGTGTATATATGTTATATTGTCAAATTGCCATTCTAAAAATCTCACACGTAAGAATATTCTCAATAACGTTGGATCTATAACATGGTACAAACCATTGAGTTGTGACACTACTAACTCTAAATCAAGACATACCTCAAGAGATAGAATGCCATGTAGAATGGCATCCCGTAGAAGCTCAATAATGGCGCTATATTCAGCAACATTGTTGGAAGATGGCCGTAGACATACACCTCCTGAAGATAGTACCTAACCCATAGAAGTATAAATCACCCAAGCAATAGAGGCTGAGTGTTGAGTGTGACGGCTTGCACCATCCATGAATCCTATGTAGGTGGAAGATTCCATTGACATCTGCCAAAAGAAACAGAAACTAATCACAAACCCGATCATGATAAGAAAAAGACCTAACTATGCAAAGTTGTACAATAATATACAACAAGAAGCCTTGGCTAAAGATTATGCATAGTATTTTTTGAGATAGAGCCCATTTCTAGGCTCTTCCAAATTTGTTCCTTCATAATCCACTAACTCATAGGCACCCTTCTCTAACACGCGCTTGACCACGTAAGGACCATGCCACATAGGATTAAATTTCCCTGCCCCCAAGGGTTCTTTCAGTTGATCCCACAAAAGGACCAAGTATCCTTCACTAAACACTCTTGGACGGACATATTTATCATACTGGACCTTAACGTGATGCTTATTAACCTCTAGAGCCACCAAGGCATCTCGACGCTACTCATCAAGTTGCTCAAGGTGAACCAAATGCTCCTCCAAAGGTGAAGTGTCTGGTAAGAGTTCCACAGCTAGCTTCAACAAAGGAATTTCGAATTCAATTGGCAATATCGACTCCACTCCATGTACAAGCTAATATGGAGAAAAACCAATGGCATTCTTAACCGCGGTTCGATATGTCCACAAAGAAGGATATAACATAATGTGCCAATTATTCTTGCTTTGTGCAATGGTTCATTGGAGAATGGATTTGAGTGATTTATTCAATGCTTCTACCTATCCATTCGCTTGGGGGTAGTAAGAAGAGGAGTGCTCTTTCTTATACCCTAACTTTGATGCCAACTCTTCCATCATATGGTTCTGAAAGTGCGAGCCATGGTCAGTGACAAGCTCTTTTGGAATCCCGAACCGAGTAATAATTTGGTTGAATACAAAGTGAGCGGTTGTTTCACCATCGTATTTTACTGTAGGAATACCCTCAGCCCATTTCATGAAATAATCAACAGCCACTATAATGTGATGGTGCCCCCTAGCTGAAGCTAGGTTTCAATCCATAAAATCGAGACCCCACTTGGGGAAGGGACCGGCGGTGATAATGGGATGTAACGAGGTAGGTTTTGAGCACATATTACGTGCGAACACCTGGCAAGGGTGGCACCTCTTGACTGCATCAACACAATCCTTGAAGATCGACGGCCAGAAATGTAGAAAGCCTAGATAAATGACCACCACACGCCCCTCTGTGGCAATCATTCAGCACAACCTTAGCCTCGTCATGAGTTAAACAACGTCGTAAAATGGAATCTAATCCATGGTGGTACAAAGTGTTGTCCACTATGAGGTAGTTCTTAGAGATGTGATGTAATCGACGTCGTTCATCTCGCGAGAGGCGAGTAGGGGTCTTCAGTGTTTGTAAATATATTATGATATCCCCATACCATGGGTCTAATGTAGAGATTAAGAAGATGTGTTCATCGAAAAACGTATCTTCACAAACCAACTCCTCATCCATCGCTCAAAAAATATGATATAAGCTCTGCAAAGATTAAATATTTCTTTGATTTTTCTGAAACAAACTCGAGATCAAACTCTTGCATAATGAAAATCCATTTATTATAATTTCCCCCAATCATCCTTCAGGTGAGGATGAATTGAAATGGATTTACATGGGCCACAACCAAGGTTTGGCGAAGGAGAATATAATGTCTCAAATGCTGAACCGCATGTACGGTTGCTAAAGCAAGCTTCTCGACATGAGAATAACAAATATTTGCGTCAATAAGGTTTCGACTCAGATAATATATGACATTCTCTTGGAGCTCCTCATCCTCTTGAACCAATACCATACCAATCATCTCTAAAGACGCGGCCACATATAATAAGAAATCACGGCTATAGTCTGGGGGACTAATCACCGGGGCTGATGCTAGGGCTCGCTTGAGTGCATCAAAGGACTCCTGGGCTCGCTCATCCCAATAAAAGTGAGTGTCCTTCTTCAAGAGATGCATAAAGCCTCTAGTCAAATTGGCAAAGTTGAAAACAAATATTCGTAAGAATTTTGCCATGCCCTGCAAACACTAAAGATGACGAATATTCTTCGGGGGAGACAATTGAAGTATTGCCTCAACCTTCAAAGGGTCGACTCTTATACCCTCTTTTGAAACAATGAATCCTAACAAACGACCTGATTTCACACAAAAGATGCACTTATGAGGATTTAGTATAACTAAATAGTGCCGACATCTTTTGAATACCAATCTCAAGTGATAGGGATGATGCATTCTCATACGAGAATGAGCAACGAGATCATCCAAAAATACTTCGATAATTGACTCGGATCATGGAAAATCAAGGTCATTGCCCGCTGAAATGTAGCTCTAGCATTTTTAAGGCTGAAAGGCATTTTTCAATATGTGAACATTACCCAAGGACAAATAAATGTAGTCTTGTGTTGGTCCTCAGGTTTAATTTGTATCTGATTATACCTGAAAAAGCTGTCCATAAAGGAGAACACCTCACTACCCACACACTCATCTAAAATCTGATCTATAAATGGTGTGGGGAAGTTATCCTTAGGACAGGCATGATTGAAATCGTGGAAATCAGTGCATATGCGGATCGCTCCCTGCTTCTTATCCACTGGAACGGGGTTTGAAACCCACTCCATTAAGGCAACGGGATAGATGAAACCGACTTTCAACAATTTCTCTATCTCTGCCTTAATGGCAGGTGCATTCCTAGGATTCACCGCATGTAAACGTTGTCGAATAGGCTTAGCATTGGGGTAAGTCTTAATCTCATGCTCGACAATACGAGGGTCAATACTTGGCATCTCATCATAAGACCAAGCAAAAATATCATGGAATTCCTTGAATAGCTCAGTATATTCCAGAATCTCAGCATGGGAACATGCCACCCCAATATAGACATTCTCTATTGTGCCAGGATTGCGAGATATGTTGATAGGAATTGTTGAAGATATGTTTGCCATGTTTCCATCAGCCATCAAACCAGGAGAGATTAATGAAACCACAAGACTACCAACTCTCTGACTAAGAACCACCCTAAAATCCTCATGATCCAAACGGTCAAGCTATGGGAGAAAGTATGATCTATGATGAAGTTCCTCCCATGGTGGCTCAACTCTCAACATAGCCTCAATAATCGCTTCATTCGAAGGGAAAACTGTATCAAGGTAGTCATGGGCATGAGAATACTGTACTGCCCATGCTGGCAGCACATACGGGTCCTCCTCCTCCATCCGTGAAGAGGAAGGACTAGGCTCTGCAACACTCTTAATATTAGCTTGATAAGCTATCATGGCTGCAGGAAACGACACACTCATCTTGGCAGGCTCACTCGAAGTACTCAGTGTAGGAAGAATCCAAGGGTCTTCCATATGATTCATGCAAAAAGACACCGATATCGTAGAATTCGAAGCCTCATCGGAACTAGATCCTATCATGAGGATCGGTGCAGGACAACTAAAGCTTCCCATGAGGGATGGATACATGCCTATACCCACACTCCCAGTTGCCGGCTGAGAGTGCTCAACGATCGGGATTGAAGCTCCCGAGGATGCGGTAACAGATGGATTATTGAATGTCATCTGAATAATCGTTACGATCTTCCCATTATGTGGAAAGCATACAACGCGAAACAAGGAAGAAGCAACGGCTTGCATACTATACATCCAGTTCCTACCCAGCAGGAGATTATAGTCAAGGGGTGCATCAACCACCTCAACCTCTATCGCAACGGTCTTCCCCCCCAAATGGACTTTAAGGGAAGGAAGGATGCCGTGCGGCCTAAAAGATCTCCCATCGAAAGCAGTTAACATAGTCACTGATTTTGACAGCTCAGGAGAACCAAGGCCATTCCAATAGGCCAAAGACATCACAGAAGCAACAGCGCCCTCGCCAATCACAGTACGTTTGACGGTCATACCAAGACATTCTACATGCACCAAAAGAGACACATAGTAGGGAAAGCGAGGCTGATGTCTTGCGATTTCAAATTTGATCACAGAGGAAGAATCATCATCGTTCACACCAAGGGTAGAAAGCAATGCCTTCCTTTGCGAAGGACAACTCTGAAGCACTTCCAATGCAGACATTACAGAAGGAGTATGGCCCAAATCCTCGACAATTGAATAATTTTGGGCGGCTCGGGAATTTGGATTATGCCCTGAACACTTAAGAACTCCCTTAGGAATCCAAGGTGCAGCCTCAGGTTTATCCATAGGTTTCTCAATGTCCAAAGGGGACCCTGGTGGATTAGGCTCTTTTCCTGGGCTGGGTTGTGACGAACTATAATCTTTCGCACGATTCAAAACTTTTGCAGCACGGACCATGCTAATGTACCCACGACCACTACCCTCTGGTGGATCATCATCAGTAGACTGGTCATGGGACTTCGAGTTCATATTTTGATTATGCGGTAAAGGGTTAGTTAGCACAGCTGGGCCTTGTGCTAAGAATCTTGAAGCTTCTTCAATCCGAGGGAACAAGTAAGTGAGGTGATCGTCCTTACATATCTTGCAAGGGAATTTAACCTTACGTTTCGCTTACTTTCCCCCCCCAGCATTTCTACCGTTCTTGTCATTATTGTTAGCATTCTCATTCTTATTCCCACCCTTTCAATTATTATTTTTACCCTTTTTTCTATTCCGTCCGGGCTGTTGGTTACCCTTCTGGTCCGATGATTGCACAGAAAGTACATTCGTTGTTTGGGCGGGTTGAGTGAAGCCATAGCTTGTCTCGAAGCAGATTGGTTGATTCACAATTTACTAGTTTGTTTTGAAACCGAATATATAGGTTTCACACTTACACAACCCACAATTCCATCAGCATGTGGTCCAGGTTTGACTTTGGGATCAAAACTGGAACGAGGGGCATTGGGAATAATCTCATACAACAAACCAGACTGAGCATAGATCAAGTCCAGTTCCTGCGCCCTAAAAATTGCTTAATCCTCATTCTGCAATCCGGATGTGAAAACATCCTTCGCTATATATGGCAATAAGGACTTGAGGAACCACTCGAGGAGGAATTCCGGCAGTATAAAAGCTTTAATTAATCTCTTCCATCTACGCCACTCTTGAATATGATCAGAAATATGTGTGGCTTTATCTTGCTGAAATGTCGACAAGAGTTTAGTACCGACGTCATAGTGCACTGGTAGCTATAAGTGATTAAGAAAAGTCATTGCAAGGTCATCGAACAAAGCGAAAGATACCTTAGGTAACTCTATATACCATTTCGCAATAGGCCCTGTGAGGGTGCATTGAAATAGTTGCAAACAGACTAAGTCCTGATGTAACGAATTCGAAGAGCACCAAAGGTAGAACGTAGTAACATGTTCACTCAGATCTTCTCCCAGTTTTCCTTCAAACTTAGGTATTTCCAAAGGAAGCTTGCTAGGGACAGTCGGCCAAGCCGGGTCATGAGCCACAGGATCGTTCATAAGTCTCGATAAGTCAGGAAGATTAAGCGTTGCAAGGAAAGGGAGCCTAGGATGATGAGGTCTATGGACCACTCCCTGGTTCATATAGGGTTGATTACCACCATGGCCTTGGCCATAGTGTCCTCCTCATATCTAACCCGTATAGGGTGGCATGGAAGTACCATAGTATGGTGGACCTTGACTAGTAGGAGCTACAAAGCAATAATTAGGAGAGTAAGCAGGTTGTGGATACCCGCCTCCATGAGGTGAAGAAACCTATCCATACTGGGTCCCATAATAAGGTCCATAGGTCATCGCATGCGATGCCCCATGAGACACTCCGTAGGTAGGAAGATACGCTTTGGAAGTAGGGATATAAGCCCCGGAAGTAGCAAGATGACCTCTATAAGCATGAACATAGCCTCCCAACACAGTGGGCAGTATGTGAACTTGAGACACAATTGGTCTAGTAACCGCAGTATGGACCTGACTCATAGCCATATACCAGCTTGAAGGACCACGTGAATAAGGCAGAGGATGTACATTTGAAGAACTAGGGATCGAGGACGAAGGAACCTGAGTAGTGATATATGTATTACCACCCATCGTCACTCGTATCGGATCGCTAACCCTAGACCTAGGAGGGAGATACGATGTAGCTTCCACCACTGGGACAGAAGGTGGAATGTGGCTAGTGCTCCCAAACCTCTCCACATGGTAAGGAATGAGAGTGCCCCCAGGCATAGTGTTAGGCTCGAAATCGGATTCGACATGAAATGTCAAATTGTGTGTAGGGAAACCAGACGTAGCATAACTACCGTAGCTAGTGCTGGCAGGTTCAAAATGAGTCTCGGCGTCCTCTGACATTCCATACCGGTAACGCGTCAATGGGGAATCAGACCTAGAGTGAGTAGGTCTATCATGCAAGGGTCCTATCTCAGAAATCACAGGACCTAACTCAGCTAAGTTGGGTGAAGGATCATAAGTAGGAGTAAATTCCCCATCATCTACATGAATGGGAGGAGTGGTTCAGGAATATCCTCTAAACGGTCTCCCATGGTGTGTGAATCAATGTGTGAAATAGTCCACCTGGACTGTCTAGGTCTCTCTCCCAAAGGAGGAGGAGAAGTAGAAGGTGGAAGTCCTGCTAAACGACGAGAACGGTGAGGAACAGCACTCAAATCCACAATGACTCAAAAACTAGCAAAGACTCTCTATTTACGTAAACCCTAGGCCAACTATCATGCACAGAGCAATCACTAATAAAATATAAATCCAAATGCAAGCAAACAAGGGCTGGATAAGTGAGCTCCCGAATGAAGCAGGTATGTCTCTCCTAGGAGAGGCTTGAGACTCCCATACACAACAAGCAGAGGTACGTAACCAATTATTGTGGCCCTCAGCTTCAACGCGTAAAGCGACTGTGCTGTCTGACTCCAACCTGGCCGGGACACCCACAAAATAACCCCTGCGAAGTACCCCCTCGATATCCTAGGTAAGGCCACTAAGGTCACCTCAATATAATCAATGCTCAGGCAGACAGTCGCAGGCGGGATTGACCGTATGGGCAGGGTAGCAAAGCCCAAAACTCTTGAAAGAGCCACCAGATACGAATACAATCCTAGAAATATCTCCGGTGCTACTCAATTATGACTAGGGGTCATCCCAATCAATAACCGCTCACACTGCATCGTTCTTAACTCCCTTTTGAGAGGAGGATCCTAAGAAACACTGGTTATACCAAGGATTTCACACACTCACCTGGACAAACACCTAGATGTTGTTGTTTAGTGATCTTGGAGAATTGACTTACAATGAACTATTCCAAGATCCTAAAACCTAAAATGAACACCTAACAATCAATGCAAATGCATTGTGTCCATGAAAACAGGGTATGCTACTACGTGAAATGCACAATTCTTCTTCAAATGATAAATGCAAATTTTCCTATATGAAGTCCTAACTAGTACTCCAAAGCAAATCTATCTAGTGGAAGTACAATGCAAAGTGCAAAATGCAATGCATGATGATAAGCAAATGTTTTTGTATTTTTTGAAAATAAAAGAGATGCAAAAAGAAAAAGAATGATTCTACGACCCCTAGACTCTGTAAGCACACCCAAACAACACTCAAGTAAAGCACTAAGGTAAAAGAACTCTAATGCACTAATCTCAAACAAAAAATCGAAAATGCCATGACAAGAACCATCTTAAGAAAGAAAAATTCGTCTAAAAAAAATGTTTCTGGTCAGAAACAGAGGTCAAAACAGACTCAGGCAGTGCCAAAGGAGACCCAACAAATATTAGAATTCACCCAGCAACAAATTATCTTCCCCAAAAAGGAAAAATCAAGGGCATACGTGACTGTTCGCAGTAAACCCGCGTGTATATGCGGAAATCATAGAGGAAACTGCGTGTATACGTGACTGTAAATCAAAAACCCGTGTACAGGAAGAAAGGTGCATAAAATCAAGGCAAACAAATAGGCTGAGACAAATTTCACACCAATCAGACTCTACCAGGCATACATGCCCCCAGACCCAACACAAAAACAAGAGAGAAAGAGAAATTCAAATTCATTGAATGCTGAGAAAACAACCCCGAAAGGACAACTACTAGGAACTCCCCCGCAAAGTTTCCAATTCTATTATGGAGAGAAATTCCTATGGCTTGGGGTACCACAACAGACAGCTTAACTCCAAAAATCAATCCTTTCAAATATGCAATAGAAATTAAATGTCTAACACTAAAGGATCAGACCTCGTACCTTATTCCAAATGGTTGAAGTAGATCCCCATTGAGCTTTCCAATCTTCAGCTTGAATTGATCTGTTACTTCCTCAACAACAAGTAAAAAATACAAGCATTCTGTATATCATGGTGTTAGATCTATTCTAGCATATATAATCAATAATGTAAAAGCATTTGACATAATCTAATGGATAAAATATTCATTCAAACACACATTATTGGATAGGAAAAGATATTTCTATTAATATAAATTAGAGATTACAAGATACAACCTCTGATGGCACGTCTACGAACCAGAGAAACTGAATCCCCCACTTGGGCCTCCACCACTTCAATACTCCATCTCTCGATAGCAAGATCACAAGAAAAAGGCAAGCTTGGGAAGAACACAAAAGTGCTCCAAGGGACAAAGGGATGCAGACTCAAGCATAAGTTCTGGAAACAATGGACTATAGTTTCGTTGCTCTCAATTCTCTCTTATTCCTTCAATGTACCAAGGGGTTCCTTATATATCTTTTCAAAGGGTAAATGAAAGGTCGAATCCGAGCGATCTCAAGGCATAGGGAAGGCCAGGAGTCAAATGAGTCGGATCAATGTCAAGGAAAACTCCAAAAGGATTTGGATTATGCACACATCCTGATGTACACGTTTTTAGTGGTCAAACCTATGTATGTACGCACTTATAGGTTTAAAATTCACGTATAGGATTTTTCATGTGTTTTTAGGGATGATCAAGGAAACATCAAAGGACAAAAAGTGGTCCATAGGGTCTAAGAGGTCTACAGCCAGGACAAGGGAAGGCCATACAAAGTGTGATTCACCTAGAGTGGTGAAATACGCTATAACATAAAGCCCAAAAAGACACAGAACAAAAAGAAAGTACCTACCTTTGAAATCACACAGGTGTAAAGTACCTACCTAGCACCGCTTGATGAGTATTGATGACAGAGCGTTACCAACTCAGCACCGCCTTTTGTACACTGTGACAGAGCAGTGACACCACTTAATGACTACTAAGTAGGGGTGATGGAACCGCTTATTTTCCTTTATGCATGTGCAGTGACTACTGTAGATGATGCTAGTAGGGGTTTTGGTAAGTGAGTTGTGTAGCGTCACTGCAGCTACACAAGCTCACACGGTACTGCGCAAGGCCAGATCATCATGATGGGCGGTGAAATAACTATTTTGAATATTTTATATATTATTTGACCAAGTTTTGTTGCAATAGGTCATTAGTGGTTATAAGTTAGTTAGAAGTGGACCTTCAATGTAATGGAACAAACCTATTTATAGAGCTAGTTTTGCAATTAAAAAGACAAGTTTGGGGAGAGATGAATATTTAGAGATCTAGAGTCTATGATTATCTCATGAGATCTAGTGCGATCTGATCTTAGAGAATTTCCTGTTGTATTTATGACCTATCTGAGTTGCATTTTTTTATGTATTCAGCCTCCCGTTTTGGAGAAGAATTGTCTGGTATTGGATCTTTTGTGCAGGGCTAATATATATGACAGTTGGTGCATAAATCTCTTCTTTTGTGTTACTGTTCTCTCTGCTACGATCTATCTTGTTATGATGCTGTGACAATCTAGATCTGATATGATGTTGTGATTTGTTAGGATGTCGCTGTGGTTTATTTTATTCTTGTTATATTGATGTTGATGGGATCTATTTTAAGTCTGTAATGTTTTTGTTTCATTATGAGGTTGGATAGTTTAAATGTTGTTGTGGTGACAAATATATGATGTACTCTGAAGTCATGAAAACGAGCTAGTGTCGACTGCATAGTTATGGATCTCTTAGTCATGCTATTTTCCTGTCAAGTCCCCATATCATCCATCCTCACTATTGAAAACTTGGTTTCGATAGCTCTCCCTTGAACATATCGGGTGAGAATTCATCCGCTCTATGGATGTTGCTCGATAGGGTAAAACCTGTCTCAGCCAATTCTGAGGGCGATAATATTGGTCAAGCATTGACAGAGTGAGAACCCATGTCATCAAAGCTTTATTGGTGGGTGTTCTCCAACAAATGGTTTCGTTACCGGGACCATTTTCTGGTGAACACCCACCAACAAAGCTTCATCAAGAGGGGTTCTCACTCTATCGACGCTTGACCAACACGATCTCCCTGAGCACTGACCCAGACAGGTTTTACCCTGGCCAACAACATCTGCAAATCGAATGAATTCTCACCCGAGATGTTCAAGGGAGAGATGTCAAAATTGAGTTTTCGAAAGTGAGGATGGAGGATATTGGGATCTGATGAGAAAACGACATGACTAAGAGATCCAAAACTATGCAGTAGACACTAACTTGTTTTCATGACTAGAAATTACATCATATATTTTTCACCGCAACAGCATATAAACTATCCATCCTCATAATCCAATAATAATATTACAGACTTGAAACAGATCACATCAACATCAATATAACAGGAATAAAGTAAACCACAGTGACATCCTAACAACTCACAGTATCATACAAGATCTAGATCTTCATAGCATCATAATAAGATAGATCATAGCAAAGAGAACAATAAAACAAAAGATGATATTTATGCACCAACTATCATATATATTAGCTCTGCGCAAAAGATCCAAAATCATACAATTCTTCTCCAAAACCGAAGGTTGAATACATAAAAAACACAACCCAAATAGGTCGCAGATACAACAGGAAATTCTCTAAGATTAGATCGCACTAGATCTCATGTGATACTCATAGACTCTAGATCTCTAAAGCTTCATCTCTCCCCAAACTTGTCTATTTAATTGCAAAAATAGATCTATAAATAGGCTTGTTCCATTACATTGTATTAGAATATAATCCGTCGGGATTATTGTAAATAAATAATTAAATAGGAATTTGAATAGTTGCCCGGGAAGGTGAAAAGGCTGGTTCTCAACCGCCTCATTGTAATCTATAAATTAATGTTTTAGTGGTGAATAGAACATTGAATCGGGAGTTATTACCAACAAGTGGTATCAGAGCAGGGCTGTCTGCCATAACTCCTGCTGCATTTCTGCCCATTCCAGGCATTCTGCTTGCCAGTCCATTGCCAGACTGCTCCATCAGTCTGCCAGTGGAGTCGCATGCAATGTATGTGTTACTCTATCTGCCTGAGTTTATTCTCTGCGTGCATGCAATACCTAACCCTAATCCTAAGTTATTCTTCTGCTGCATTTTCATCCTGATGGACACTGAAGCCTTGCTTGAAGGCTGCGACCTGTGATTGTTTTGAAATTTTATCCATTGATTTTCTCTAGTCTGCGTTGTGCTAGAGTTTGAGACTGCACTGTGACTGCGCTGAAGACTGATATTGTATATTGAGAGTCGCGGCCTTCAAAAGTGAGCGACCTCCCTTTGCTGTACTGAAAACCCTAAATTTACCCATCGTAAATTCTGCAAACATTTTTCAAAGTGGCTGGTGAATGCTGTGCGTGGAGCTGTAAAGACTACATTGGCGACCACAGTGGGAGACTTCCTGCGTGAAGCTCGTATATATATGGTGTAAGAGCTTCCACTGCATTTCAAGATTTCTGCTCGCTGCGTGCTCTCTTTTTTTTTTCTGAGCCTCCCAGTTATCGATTTGCGTCCCGTCAGAGTGAAGGATGAGTTGAAGGGCGTAGACTGCAACCTCATCAAATGAAACCTTGAAGACTGACTCCTCCAGTTCATGAAAAGACCAGAAAATTGGTGTGAATACCAGCTCGTCTTGGTGTGAAGACTAGCGTGGAGAATGCTGGTATTGATCAGCTGAAAACCAGCTCATCTTGGTTTGAAGACCAGCTCGTCTTGGTGTGAAGACTAGCGTGGAGTATGTTGAAGTATTGATCAGCTGCGAGCCTGCGTTGTAGTGTTGATCAGCTGAACACGCTGGAGACTGCCTGGTGGGGTGATAATGTATATAATACTTCCTGCGTGATGGTATATGACACTTGCTGCGTGATAATGGCTGCGTGATGGTATATAATACATTGTTTATATATATCTGTACATTGATACTTGCTGCGTGATAATCTGCAAGCTTGTCTAATTTCATGGAGAACGCTGTGCGTGGAGTTGTGCCATCATATATAAGTATCTGATATATATCTGCATTGAATGGTGAAGCTACCTGAATATTTTGATATTTTTTGAGCAAACCCTAATTTTCTGAGTGAAGTTTCCTAGTGCTGCCTGAGTGGAGCTGCTTGTAGAACCTGACTTTGTTGATGGTGCTGTCAATGAGAGCGTGGAGTATGAATCCCCTCTTATCTTCATGAAACTAGCGTTGAATACCTATCAGTGCTGACTGATATGTAAAGATTGCTTCCTGCTGCGTGTGCTATGGTGTGGCTGGAGCCAACGTGGAGAGTTGAGAATAATGTTGCGTTTGTGAGAAGACTGCTACAACTTGAAGCCTACATTCTTCGTCGGAGAATTAAGATTATTGCCTTGAATTCAAGAAGCTACGTGAAGAATTGATTGAAGACTGCTTGGTTGGTGAGTCGTGCAATTTTAAATATAAGCTGCGACATCTAAAAGGAAATTTTTGCTGCAAAGGAATGTGAAGGTATATAGACAACCCATACATATGAAGAAATCATTCTCATATGTTCCTTTGAAAACTAGCACTGTCATGAAAATATTGTTGTAAACGGTTACAAAGCTTATAATTTTTAGGTTTTGAACAGCACCATATAAATTGTATTGCTGCTGCAAAATTGTCTTAGACTGATACTATGACAGAGACATAGACTTGCATAGTGAATAGAGCTTGTCGAAAACACTGTTTATACTAGCTAGTGCAGCTATAATTCTACATAGACTGTATTGTAAAAATGAGCAGAGACTTAGAACTGCTTCTTTCATATAGCTGAGATCGTTGACTGGTGCTAAAATTTGCTTATGAACTTGTTGACAGCATATTAAGATTGTAAATTACCTTGGCAGAGGTTGTATACCTGCAAGGTTTTGTTTTACTATCATCCCATTCTCGTTAAGTTCATTATTGTAAATTACACTAACAATTGTAAAGATGCACTCTTTGGCATCTAGTATTGGTGCTGCCCTTGCCGGCAAAGACAAATCCAAAGACCCTTCCAAGGGAGATTGCAGCAAAGAGAGAGGCAGAAGAAGAAGAAATTTCAGAGGCAGAGGGGGCAGAAGCAAAAGATCAGACTTGCAGTGTAAGCATTGCAGAAAGACTGGGCACACATCAGATCAGTGTTGGGCTTCATGGGATTCCATCAAAGACAAGCACAATTAGAAGACAGATGACCAAGATGCTAGTAAATTTTCTGATTCTTGTATTGTTGCACATTGTAATATTGGATTTAATGAAATGACTTCTCTTTCATCTTATAAAGATTGTTGGCTGCTTGATACTGGTGCAACATCACACATGACATTTAGAAAAGATTGTTTTGAAGAACTGAATGAAACAATCGATGGCATAGTGTACTTTGCAGATAAGTCAAGTATTAAACCAAAGGGAATGGGAACCATTCATCTGAAGATGCCTGGATTCCCTGATTTCTTGTTGAAGAACGTTCTCTATCTTCCAGAGTTGCAGAGAAGCCTACTGTCCATGGTGGAGATTC
>LPNX010072959.1:68469-231536 GCA_001517045.1 Pseudotsuga menziesii | reverse complement strand
GTATCATTTGATTTGACATCATGTAGAGGCCAAGACAGTCCATCTTCGACATTGTTCCACAAATGATCAAGTTGCAGACATCTTCACCAAAGCGCTTGGATGACAAAAGTTTGAAAGATTCAGAAACATGCTCGGACTTACGAACACCCCTTTGGATTAAGAGGGGGATTGTTAGAATATAATCCGTTAGGATTATTGTAAATAAATAATTAAATAGGAATTTGAATAGTTTCCCGGGAAGGTGAAAAGGCTGGTTCTCAACCGCCTCATTGTAATCTATAAATTAATGTTTTAGTCGTGAATAGAACATTGAATCGGGAGTTATTACCAACACATTGAAGGTCCACTTCTAACTAACTTATAACCACTAATGACCTATTGCAACAAAACTTGGTTAAATAATATATAAAATATTCAAAAAAGTTATTTCACCACCCATTGCACTGATCTAGCCTTACACAGTACTGTGTGAGCTTGCGTAGCTGCCGCGATGTTCCGTAACTGAGGGCTATGTCCAGCCACAAAGAGCAGTAGAGAAGTTTAAAAAAGAGGCAGAAGAGCTGCATAAGGTCCGGGTGCAGCTGGCAGAAGAAAAAGTGTGAGAGATCGAAGCCTTGAAGGCAATGTGGGCTGAGATGCAGTGAAAGGCTATCAAAGATATTACTGAACTTAAAAAGGTGCAAGACCGCTTGATCGTTAAACAAGCGCAGATGTGTGCCAGGTGCAGCAAAGTCGAGCAAGTTATTTCTAAAGTTTTCCAGTACATTTTTTAGAACACTGCCGAGCTCACCCCAGTAAAAAATTCCAAGCTATTGGGGGAAACTATTGTTCAACTTGAGGATACCAACCTGATGCTCAATTCCCTGGTACAACCTTTGACTCCGCCAGAGTAGGTTGCAGAAATGAATGCTTCCATTGAAGAAATCGCAACTCAGTTTGAAAGCATGGAGAAAGAGGCCAAGACCATTATGGAGGCGACAATGTAGTTTTGGCAGAGAATTGTCTAGGACAAGCAGCTTGATTGGCTGACTATGCAAGTGCAAGCAGCCGAAGGTCAAATGAAAACCTTGAAGACATCACTGAGGGCCATGCCACTGATGGTACAGATCACACAAGCCGAGGAACTGAAGGAACTACAACAGAGAGCCACCCATGCACAGGAATTCCAAAAAAAGTGTTTCACTCAGCTTGATGAATTTCAATAAATCGATGGATAGTTGGAAGTTAAAGCAGTCGCCACACTGCAAGAAGTACAGGAGAATCGACAGATGGTCAACGACAAGGTCAAAGAAGACCACCAAGTGCAGCAGGATTTGACTAATCAACAGAGTGTTGCCGACAAAGTCTAGCTTCAAGTTCATGAGATCGCACAACAATTTGAATATTTTAAAGCACAAACGTTGGGATACACCCTGTCAACCTAACATGGCTTGGGGACGAGCCACAAGACTATGTTGGGGGCCTGTTGGCAGGGGTTTTGGTAAGTGAGTTGTGCATCATCACGGCTACTGTGCAAGCTCACGCAGTACTGCCCAAGGCCAGATCAACGCAATGGGCGATGAAATAACTGTTTTGAATATTTTATATATTTTTTGACCAAGTTTTGTCGCAGTAGGTCATTAGTGGTTATAAGTTAGTTAGAAGTATACCTTCAATGTAATGGCGCAAGCCTATTTATTTATAGATCTAGTTTTACAATTAAAAAGACAAGTTTGGGGAGAGACGAAGCTTTAGAGATCTAAATTCTATGATTATTGCATGAGATCTAGTGCAATCTAATATTAGAGAATTTCCTGTTGTATCTCTGACCTATGTGGGTTGCGTTTTTTATGTATTTAGCCTCCGGTTTTGGAGAAGAATTGTCCGGTTTTGGATCTTTTGCGTAGAGCTAATATATATGACAGTTAGGGCATAAATATTGTCTTTTGTTTTACTATTCTCTCTGTTGCGATCTATATTGTTATGATGATGTGATGATCTAGATCTTGTATGATGCTGTGAGTTGTTAGGATTTCATTGTGGTTTACTTTATTCCTATTATACTGATGTTGATGCAATATGTTTTAAGTTTGTAATATTGTTGTTGCATTATGAGGGTGGATAGTTTATATGTTGCTGTGGTAACAAATATATGATGTATTCTCTAGTCATGAAAATGAGTTAGTGTTGACTGCATAGTTCTAGATCTCTTAGTCATGGTGTTTTCACGTCAGATCCCCATATCCTCCATCCTCACTATCGAAAACTCAGTTTCGACAGCTCGCCCTTGAACATCTCAGGTGAGACTTCATCCGCTCTATGGATGTTGTTGGGAAGGGTAAAACCTGTATGGTCTAGTGCTCAGGGAGATCATGCTAGTCGAGCGTCGACAGAGTGAGAACCCCTATCCATGAAGCTTTGTTGGTGGGTGTTCGCCAACATTGGACAAAACCAAAAGGATGCAAAAAATGAGAAAGTTAGGTACTATAATACTAGCATGAAATCATGAATTTAATAGGAATATTAAGTATAGAAAGTAGAAATGACTCAGATCTGCAAAGATATGGTTATACCGAACGAAGATATCACTAGAACAACTAGTGGATATGATCACTGAAAAGTTGGAATTTGGATTTCAGACAAGAGTTTGAGAACCAAGGAAGATCAGATGTGTTGAAATATCTTCCCTAGTGGACTCACCATATTTGTTTCTAGGAATATTGCACCTCTTGTGGACAAGAGTTGTTCCTCTTATCTGAATGGTTCATATCTAGAACAAATGGGTAAACAAAAAGGATGGAAGACTTCCCTTAGAGCTTGTAGATATCTGGAATAAATCATTTGGTTGTTCTGCCGTATGATGTAAGTGTCTCCTATGGTGATGAATCTCCACATATGTACCTGCACAATCACATCAAATAGACAAGCAAGATCAAAGGTACCAAAACATTATCTACAGTTCTATACTAGCGACTGAGGAATCCAGTAATAAAATGAAATGATTCAGACATAACAAATTTTACAGGAAAGGAACCAACTTTGCATTAATAATGAAGAAGAAATATTACAACCTTCTCCTTAGTGTTTTGATTCTCCTTCACATGCCATGAGTTGTCCTCAAAAGCTCCAACTTGCTCCTCCTATACTCGCCCTAGATTAGGCCAGAATCTCAATTCAGCGGCATAATGTTTCTCTCTCCCAACCATGGTGTATGAGCTAGGATTTATAGGCCTTAGGAGGATAAGGATGGTTGAGTAAATGGTGGCTTAGGTGGAAGGGATATCCCAAAAGGATGGACCTCGAGTCCAAGTGGTCCTTGGTAGTAGGGATGAGGGTGCCACCAAGTCTTCCTTCAAGAATCTTCATGGAATCTTTTTTTTTTCACTTTTTACCTCGGGTACCAATTTTCTTCCACTATGACAGAGTGTTACCAGGGTGGAACCAGTCCTTTATTAAGAGGATAAAGTGGTGGCATCGCTTATTTTCAAGAGATAATAGTCATTAATGAAGAAGGTAACGCCTCTTACATTAAGGGAAAAGGCAGTGATGGACTTTCATATGTAAAATTGGAGTCTGGGCCAATACTCAACTTCAAAATTTGGGATTTTAGGGAAATTGCTGATTTTGGGACCTTAACACATGATGGTGATGATATTTATGTGTAACACCCTCTTTCTGAGAGAATCCTCTGGACACAAATCTTGCTTTGTACTTTTCAATACTTCCATCAGTAGCATGTTTTATCTTGTAGATCCATTTCGAAGATACCACACTCTTTTTTTCTAGTTTGCGAACTATATCCTAGACATCATTCTTCATGATTGACTGGTATTCTACTGTCATTGCTTCAACCCATTCTTTCTTTTGTGCATATTCCTCATAGTTGGTGGGTTCTTGATCTACAAGGTCAAACATCAAAGCTACATAACTAGAATATGGCTTTGATCTTTTGTTGGTTCTTGTGGAGCCTTCTAGAACTCCATATATTTCTACTTCTTATATGACTTCTTTTACCCAAGAATATTTTCTCTTTCGAGAGATATCCATAGTAAGGGGATCTTGAGGTTCTAGATGTAACACCCCAGTTTTGACCCTGTTTGCATTAAAATGTATATGATGTATATATTGTAATTAATCGTGGTATGGAGCTAAAGGAAAAATACCCACCATTGACTTGGTTTTTTTATGTTTCGGTGATTAAAATTGTTGCCGATGGTATATCATTCTATTCGGCACATATTAATTCTGGCAGCATGTAAACATGCATTTTAATTGAAAAGGAACACTAACCAGCTACATCAATGCAACCATAATGAAAAGGGCATGATTTTCCTAACGATAGGGAGGGAAATTATTTAACCCTTGGGGTCTGTTAAGTCTGAATTTTGTTTCTTCAATTTTGGTTTGATTTGCTTTACTTTATTTTGATTTTTCTCTCTTTTAGGAAATTGTTTTAGTGTTTTTATGAAATTTTGAGCTTGTTTTCGAAATTTTCAATTTTAAGCCATAGGTTTCTTTTTTGTTGAAGGAGTTTTAAAGTCATTTTATCAAATCATGGATTCACAAATGATTATTCTGAGCTTAATAATGCATGATCACTACTCAAGAAACTTTTAAACCTCACACAAAATGCCAAAAAGCTGAAAAACCGCGAGAAAATAGCACTAGAATTATTCGTGTAGCGCTGGGGTAAAAAAATAATGAAGGCGCGCTACAAGAATATCGTGACCTTCATTATTCCCGGTTTTCTAGAAAATTTTTGTCATGATTTCAAATGATGAATGACTAATCCCATGCTGTGAGTTGTTTGCTATGTGTGAACTCCAGAATTATTATGATTCCAAGTGTTTCCAGGTCGTGAAACAAATCATGGCTATCATTACTCATAATGCGGTTTGGTTTAACAGGTAGCATTCATATACTGTGGTTTATTATACATTGTGGAGATGGTCAGTGACAAGTGGTTTTTATGACAGTCTTATTGATGATTAAATTTCACTCACAGGCTTGATGAAGAACAGTGAATCCTCAGTAATCTAAATCATTCTACCTGGTGGAGATATTTATTTTGCTTTGAAAACAAGTATATCAGTCAAGCAGATTGGAGGAAGCGAGGAGTTTAAAGCTTGAGAATAAATGAGAACTTAGTATCATTTTGATATTTAAACTGTTGAGAGCTGAAAGTGATAAGTTTGAGATTATTTTTGCCTTATATTCCTCTCATTCAACCTCTGAACAGTCTGCAATTAATCTAGAAGGTTGATAGCCAAGATTCTTCTTGTGAACTCTTATTGTGCAGAGATTATCTATACAGGATTCAGGCAGGTTATGGTACCCAATACACAGGTTTATGCTACATTCTGGAGATGAACAGCCAATAGAACAATTAAACTGCATGACAGTCACCAGTTGCAGTGAAGAATTTGGAAGATTTCAAATGACCTAAGCCTCTTATGCTTATGATAAACCTATTCTTTATTAGGAAAACAAAGCAGCAGTCAGATAAGATTAAAAGGAGCTATCAGTGAAACCTAAGAGATTTGAATGCAGCAGGTATCTGTCAGATCAGAAATTGAAACCTAAAGCCATATAGTTTCCATCCCTGGAAGAAAAAGATGGGTAAGAGTGGTAAAGTGAACAGAGTAGAACCAACTGATGTAGGGTGGATTGAAAACCTCCCTGGATGTGTTGAATTGTTTCAGCAAGCAGGTTGGATGGACTTTTTAAAGAAGATAGATGGGCATAATACAGAGGTGTCCTGTAAGTTTGCTCAAGGTTTAAAAAATGACATGGTGACCTTTGATACTCTCAAATTTAAGCTGACAGTAGAGCTGATCTCAGAAGCCACAGGGATTAAAAATGAGGGTGAACCATGGTTTAAGAAGCTACCTTTTGACTTTGAGCCACAGAGATATCTATTACCCAGTGTCACCCCTGATTGGAATAAAGGCATCCTTATTCAAAATTTCAGAAAGGAGTGGGTTGAGCCAATCAGGATACTGCAGAGCTATGTTACTTGCGAGGGCAGGTATGCTTATGTATACAAATACCACTTCAGATTCCTTCAGCACATGGTGGGGGTGTCAAATATGAACCTGCCTTTCTGCTTTTTGAGAAGCTTGCAGAAAATCTCCAGTAGGGTTAAGCAGCATGAAGACCATACTTGTCAATCAATCTTTCATCATGGGCTAATTAAGCTGATTATTATCACAGTTTTGCAACATGAAGGGAAGACTTGGGACTTTTTCATCTTTTGGTCTGGTTTTCAAACCAAAGAAGAAGATCAGAAACCTAAGAGGCAAGTAGACAAGGGTAAGGTTTTGATGAGAAAATTAGGACAAAAGCCTAAGCTTGAGGATAAAGAAGAGGTCAAAGCTAAGAAAACATCAGAGCAGGTGGAGGAGGATAGTAAACCCAAACCGTTTTTATCCAGTCTTAAAGGAAATTACTCACTATTTGTAAATGAGAAAGAGAAACCTGAGCAGTACTTGGCACTTACAGAGGATTTTCATGAAGTGAAAACTGCTGATATAAAAGAGGTTGCTATACCTAAGAATAAGATTCAAACTCAACAGAGAAGCCCTATCACTATTCTCTCAGATGATGAGGGATACTTATTGGAGGAAGAGCATCCCATCTCTAAAGCAGAACTCAAGGTTGAAACAGGCAAAGAAATTCCTACTTCAGGTAGCAAAGCAACAAAACCTAGCAGAAAGAAAAATAAACTTGAAGTAGTAGAATTGGCTACTATCCAGCATCAGGGAAAGGAGCTGAAAATGTTGGGAGATATAACATCTTATTGGAGACCTAAAACTAGGTCAAAGAACAAACTCAGACTAAACATGAAGAAATTGCTCAATCCCAGGTTAAACACAAATGAAGTTACTGTATTAGATGATGTATCTCCCGATGAAAAGCCAGAAGTTAAGAAAGTTAGAAGAAAAGAGAAGAAGCCAGCAGCTGAAAAAGATTCTTATGTGCATCCTGTAGAAATCAAGAGTTCATCAAAATCATTAGAAGATTCAAGCAAGCCTGCATTAAAATTGTCTGAAATGTTTTTTGAAATAAGAAGTGATCTTTTAAAACAGCCACAATTGAAAAAAGAAGCTCCTTCAGTTGAAGTAGAAGGTGAGGAAAATCCTAGCATTGTAGACACTCCTACAGTCCTGTTAATTGATGATGCAGATATCTTCAAAAGGATTGACATACGTTGGAGGCTCACAGATGAAAAAGAAGATATGACAGAAAAGGTCATTGATACAGACAAAGAGAACTTGCAGAAGACTGTCAGGCAGTAAAAACATCAAATGAGTTACATGCAAGAGGTAAATGATGGATTAATGATGGCTAACAGGAGGTTGAGAGAAGACCTTTAGGATGTAAAAGACTATTTCCAGGAGTTGACAGTAGTAGCAAAGGAAGCACTAAAAAGGAAAAGGGCTACTGACATGCATTGTACAGAGTTGGAAAGGATAGTCTAGGACCTGCAGCAGAGAAACCAGGAGTTTATCAAGAAGATAAATGACATGGACCAAGAGCAGAAGAAAGCTAAGAGGAAAGATCAAGCACTAGATGGGATTGCTCTCCTAGCTGAGGCAGGGAAGAAGCTATGAGTCACTCGTTCATTTAGTTAGTTGTTATCTTTTGATAAACACATATGTTAGTCATGTTAGTGATTTACTATTTTTAGCATATTTTGTAATTTTGTAACTTTGCACATTTTTACTTTACTTCAGCAAGTTGATAGAGGAAGTTAGGGTTTTAGACCCAACTGATTTTGTAAAGAAACACTATTTAGAGAGATAGGAAAGTGATTGAGAGGGTTCTGATTTTTGGGAGCTATAGGAGGTCTGTAAACTGTTTGTATCTTCAGACTTGTTCAGAGCTAAGTATTGTGACTCTTATAAGCATTTGCTGATGAAATTATGAGATATATATGACTTTCCTCCTTCAGTTTTTTCTGTGTTGGCTTCATTATTGAACTTGTTTAGTTTCTTAATAGATATATTCATTGTTGGTTAATGTGTATTTGCTGGTAATGCTTGTTTGTTATGTATGAACCTCAGCATAGTATTTTTGTTGGATCTTGTTGATATATCATGCATCTTTATCATCTTTTGTTTATGATTTAGTTGTTATTTTGTTTCTAAATGTATTCCCTGATAGTTCCTAAAGCTTACAACCATTAAAACATTACAGAAACCCTAAACCTTATCTGTTTTATTGAATTTTATCTTGAGTGTCTGTTGGCTTGTTTCTCTAGCCTTAGAAACAATTTCTGGCACAAACATCTTTGGCACTGTTGCCGGGGATGAAGCTGAAGCATATCTTCCCTGGGATACTTATCAGTTTTCCTGGTTTAAGAGGTGGACTTGAAACAACACTTTTAAGGCTATTTTTCACCAAAGTTGTCACAGTGGCTTCTAGAGGAGTGGGAACCAGGAGCAGACCTACTTGACCGTTACATTCAGAGGTTTCAGACCCTGAACAGATATTGAAAACAACAAGAAAACTAAGAAGGTCTCAATCTTTACCAGCCTCTTGTGACCTTGACCAGTTGGGTGTTTCATTACATTTAGCTGAAAACTCACCTTGGATAAAACCTACCATCCCTGAGGACAATTTTCAAGTTTTTACTAATCCTCAAACCTTTTTGAAATCCAAAACTGCTTCTCCTGGTAAAATACCTCTCTTTTAGCTGAAAATAGGAAAGAGCCCTTTTCAAACAAGTTCCAGTCAAGCTTCCTCATCTTCAAAACCTATCAGTACAAAAATGGCAGCTCAAAACCCTCCCATGGATATGATGGACCGCATGGTTGCAGCCAAGTATGCACCCTTAGTCTTACCTCAGCCTTTACATGCTCTACCTGGAGGTGATTACCGGAAATATATGCCTAGGTTCAATGGCCAGGGGGAGACCACTACTGAAGAACATTGGGAGGCTTTCCTAAGTTATGCTGACAATCAAAACATTGAGATCAAATATGTATGGATGAGGGTATTTGTTCAGAGCCTTGATGGGGATGTAAGGAAGTGGTTCAGAGAGTTTCCTGCCAACTCAATCACTATAATTGAGGAGCTTTATTATCTTTTCATGAGGCAATGGGGAGACACAAAGGACCACACCTATTATATAACTGAGTTTGGAGCTCTCAAAAGGAAAAAAGAGGAGACTGTTGCTGATTTTTCCAAAAGATTTAACAAAATGTACAGTAGGATTTCAGCAGAAATTAAGCCTATTGAAACATCAGCTAAGCTCACCTATGCCAATGCCTTTGATTATGAATTTTCTCTATTGCTGAGAGAAAGAAGACCTATCACCCTGCTGAACATGCAAGATGCAGCATTGGAGGTAGAGTCTAATTTGCTGGCTTCAAACAGACTTAAGAAAGAAACAGCCCAACAAATTTATGAAAGAAAAGGAAAGAAGGAAGCTGTTTCAACAAGTGCTACTCCTCGGTCTGCTGAAGCCAAGATAGATGAGATGGAAAAGTTGGTAAAGATTCTCACTGCCAAACTGAATAAACTAGAGCTTGAAAAGAATTCTGCCAAACCTGCTCCAGAAGCTGAAAGAAATGCAAATAACCATAATCAGTTTAGAAGGCAATTTGCTCCCAGATTTATATCAAGAGAGCGCAGGAACAATGATATTCAGCGAGAGAGGAGAGAGAATGAAGATCAAAGAGTGCCCCCACCTCTTCAAAATAATGTAGCTGATGAAGAAGAAGTTGATGAACAGCTGCTCTTTGAAGAGACTGAGACTGATCGGGATATGAACCACTTTGGAGATGGATTGTCTACAGGTTTTGCTACTGAAGAAGATTTTCTGAATTTAGAATATTATGATGCTGATATGTTTGAAACTGAAGATGATTTAGGCTTGGAAAATACTGCTATAACTGCTGCTATCCATCAGAATGGACCTAAGAAGACAATAAATCTCAGATCAGGCCCAAAACAAGTGGTCCAAGCCCCCAAGAAGAAGGTTGTTGTTCCTTCTGCAAATGTTCCTCCTGCAGATGTTCCTGCTAAACAAGTACCTGATCCTGTCATAGAAAAGAAGCAATCTACAGAAAAATCAAAGAAGAATGCTGAAATTGAAGAGGTAAACAAATCTGTCCAGAATTTCAGTTTGGAGAATGAACTAGGGAAGTTAAAGATTCCTATACCTTTGATTGAGTTAATAAAGAACCCATCATATAAACAAATAGTTCTGAAAGTGATGAATGTACCCAGTAATCAGCCTGTTTCAGATACAGTTAATTTGCAGGAAGAAAGCCCAAGAATTTTTATTGGATCAGCTCTGGCTGAAAAGACTGAAAATGAGGCTGGTGCTTCTCCTCCCTTTTATGTCACCTTGAATTTCCATGACCAAATGATTCACAATTGTCTTTTAGATTCAGGAGCCTCCCACAATTTGATGCCAAAAGCTGTAATGGAAGCCCTGGGCCTCAGTATCACCAAACCTTACCATGACCTATATGCCTTTGATTCCCGAGCAGTGAAGTGCCTTGGAGTGATAAAGGATATGGTTGTCAGCCTAGCTTAGTTGCCCATGAAAAGTGTGATAATGGATGTTGTGGTAGCTGATATAACACCGAAATTTGGTTTACTTCTATCTAGGTCATGGGCTAAAAAGGTTGGAGGAACCTTACAAATGGACCTTTCATATGCCACCATTCCAGTATTTGGTGGAGAAACTAGAAGACTGTATAGAGAACTGCAATTTGCTTACATAGTGACAGATGACAAGCATCCCACTAATCACCCACTGTACTCTGTTGATAAAGATCTTGGTACATGCATGTTACATTTCAGTGATGAGGATAATTCTACTGGTCTGTTACAAGTGGAAAAAGATCAGCCAATAAAACACAGTAGAGAGGAAGAGGATGCACTGTGGCAGTTGTACTTTGACGGATCCTCATGCAAAGAGGGTGCTGGAGCTGGAGTCCTACTCATTTCTCCTAGAGCTGAAACAGTGAAACTCATGTATAAGCTGGAGTTTGTTACCACTAACAATACTGCTGAGTATGAAGCTCTGCTACTGGGACTGAAAGCTGCTAAAGACTTAGGCATTCAACAAATTGCTGCATTTGGCGACTCCGAGTTGGTTGTTCAACAGGTGAAGAACAACTATAAAGTAAAGCAGGGTTTGCTGAAAGTATACCGGAATGAGGTATGGGATATGCTTGAAAATTATTTTATAGCATTTAATATCACTCATATTCCAAGGAATCATAATGAGACTGCAGATTCGTTAGCTTTGGCTGCCACACACTTCAGAATTCCTAAAACCACTCAGCTAAGGTATCCCATAGAAGTGAGGTACAGACCATGTGTACCAGATAATGTGAAGCACTGGAGGGTATTTGAAGATGACATTGAAATCAAAAAATTTCTTGAGCTTACAGATGAGTTTACTAATGCCCAAATTGATCAAGAAGAAGATGAAGGGGATGAATAGTTAGATGAGTTTGCTGAAAATGAATCTGCTGAAAATGAGTCTGCTGAAAACAAGTTTGCTGAACATGAGATAGCAGGTCATAAAATTATTGAGTTGAAAAGTAACTTCATCCCAAAAGGTTTAGTACCTTTAGAAAGGATATTTACCAAATATGATACTCCTTCAAAGCTAGTGGTTCAATCTTCAGAAGACAATGTAGTGGACTGCAACATTGGTTCTGCTGAACATCCAAAAACGGTAAAAATTTCTAAATCTCTGTCAGCTGAACAAAGAAATAGATACATCAAACTTCTGAAAGAACATGTAGATGTGTTTGCCTGGTCTTATGAAGAACTACGAACCTATGATACAGCAATCATTCAGCATAAAGTTCCTTTGAAGCCTAATGTTAAACCTTTCCGACAGAAACTAAGAAGGATCAATCCAGCTTTGTTTCCTGTGATTGAAAAGGAAGTAAAGAAGTTGTTGGATGCAAAAATAATAGTGCCTCTCAGGTACTCTTCCTGGGTTGCTAATCTGGTTCATGTCAGGAAAAAGAATGGAGAAATTAGATTATTTGTTGACTTCAGAAATTTGAATAGATCATCATTGAAAGAAAACTATCCTCTTGCTAAGATTGAACAGGTTTTGCAGCAAGTGGTTGGAGCACAAATAATCTCTATGGTGGATGGTTTCTCAGGGTACAATCAGATTGCAATGCACCCTGATGACAAGGAAAAGACAACCTTTACAACCCCCTAGATGACATTCATGTATGACAAGATGCCTTTTGGCCTGATGAATGCTGGAGCAACATTTCAGAGAGCAATGGATATTGCCTTTGTTGGAGAAAAAGATAAGTTTGTGGTCATTTATTTGGATGATATTACTATTTTTACACAGTCAGATGATGAGCATCTGAAGCATTTAAGGCAGACCTTCCAAAAATGCAGAAAATTTGGCCTATCCCTAAATCCCAAAAAGTCACATTTCGCTGTGCAAGAAGGTAAATTACTTGGTAACCTTGTGTCTGCTGATGGCATCCGAATAGATCCTAAAAGAGTGAAAGCTATACTGAAGATCAGTTTACCTAGGAGCAAAAAAGATGTTCAATCATTCATTGGCAAAATTAATTTTCTGCGGTGGTTCATTCCCAATTTTGCTGAGACTATTAAACAGATCACAGCCATGTTGAAGAAGGACCAGGAAGTCAGGTGGACTGTTGAGGCAAAGGCTGCATTTGAAAAAATCAAGGTGGCTCTTATTGAAGCACCTGTGTTGGTAAGCCCCGATTTCACCAAAGAATTCCTTCCTTTTTCATTTGCATCACAAGACACAATTGCAGCAGTCTTACTTCAGAAAAATAAAGAAGGATTGGAACAGCCTATTGCCCTTTTCAGTAAAACTCTTAGGGATTCTGAGCTAAAGTACAGCATATTGGAAAAGTAGGCTTATGCTTTGGTGAAGGCTTTAAAATTTTTCAGAATTTATGTCCTGCACTCAAAAGTTATTTCATTTGTTCCAAATGCTGCTGTGAAAGATGTTTTAACACAGCCTGATAGTGAAGGTAAGAGAGGCAAATGGATTGCAAAAATTATGGAGTATCATGTGGAGATCGGATCTACTAAGCTTGTCAAGGGATAGGGTTTAGCTAAGATGCTAGCTGAATCAAATTGTCAGGCTCTTGGACTGCATGTCATGGCTGAAGAAATAGCTCAAGAGGAAGAGCAAGCAGCACTGAAGAAAGAGAAGATCATGGATTTCTACTCAGCATCTACTTGGTATGCAGACATAGTCTATTTCCTGTTGTTTTTACAATGTCCTGAGCATTTGGACAGGAAGGCCGCCAGATCTTTGAAACTCAAAGCTACCAAGTATTGTTTAGTAGAAGATCAATTGTTCTGGAAAGATCCAGGGGGTATCTTGCTCAGGTGTCTAGACCAATCTAAAATAGGAGAAGTGATCTCAGAATCCCATGAAGGTGCCTGTGGAGGGCATAAATATTGGAAAGCAACAGCTTACAAAATTTTACGAGCTGGATATTATTGGCCATCCTTGTTTACATATGTTTACCAGTAGGTAAGAGCTTGCATTCCTTGTCAAAAATTTTCTGGTAAACAAAAATTATTGTCTTTGCCTTTGAAACCTATTGCAGTCAATGCCCCTTTTCAGCAATGGGGTCTAGATTTTGTTGGAGAAATTAATCCAGCATCTTCAGGACAACATCATTGGATTCTGACTGCAACATATTTTTTCACAAAATGGGTGGAATCCATTCCCACGAGGAATGCTACAGATAAGGTAATCATTGAATTCATTGAAGAAAACATCCTGAGTCGGTTTGGCTGTCCACAGAGATTAGTAACAGAAAATGTGAAGGCATTCAAATCTAAGGCAATGGTGGCCTTTTGTGAAAAAAATGGCATCATTCTAAAGCACTCAACTCCCTATTATCCTCAGGGCAATGGTCAGGATGAATCATCTAACAAGAACATCATTCAAAGCATCAAGAAACTGCTGAAGCATAACAAAAGGTCTTGGGATTCAATGCTGAAGTATGCATTATGGGCAGATAGGATTACAGTGAAACAGGTAATTGGTACTTCTCCATTTCAGCTGGATTATGGTACAGAAGTAGTTTTCCCTGTTCAGCTGGGGATTCCAGTGATGAAATTCCTCTAGAATTCTCAAGAGGAACCAGATGATATGCAGAGGAGAATCTTTGAAATGATAGAGTTACAGCAAAGTAGAGAAAAGGTGGATGAAAAAGCACAGCTGTACAGAGCCAAGATTAAAAATAGGTTCTACAAGAACATTAAAGAACATACTTTCTCAGAAGGTGAGATGGTTTTGAGATGGGATGCAAGAAAGGAGAAAAAGGGTAAGCATGGTAAGTTTGATAATCTTTGGTTTGGCCCTTTTCTGGTATCAAAAGTGTTAGAGAACAATACTTTTATCTTGCAGTCCTTGGAAGGTGAGGAATTGTCCAGCCCTGTTAATGGGCGATTCCTCAAGCATTTCTACAGTTTATAAGAGCATTTTCACTGATCATTGTACATACCGATGAGTGAATCATAATAAGACTCCATGGCCCAATGGAAGTTTGGCAGACAGGTAGGTAGACGACAGAAGGCACTGGTCTACAGGTTCTTGAAGTCTCGCAGGGAGGTCTTCATCCCGCAGCTGGAGCCAGATGTTAAGTCTGAATTTTGTTTCTTCAATTTTGGTTTGATTTGCTTTACTTTATTTTGATTTTTCTCTCTTTCAGGAAATTTTTTTAGTGTTTTTATGAAATTTTGAGCTTGTTTTCGAAATTTTCAATTTTAAGCCATAGGTTTGTTTTTTGTTGAAGGAGTTTTAAAGTCATTTTATCAAATCATGGATTCACAAATGATTATTCTGAGCTTAATAATGCATGATCACTACTCAAGAAACTTTTAAACCTCACAGAAAATGCCAAAAAGCTGAAAACCCGCGAGAAAATAGCACTAGAATTATTCTTGTAGCGCTGGGGTAAAAAAATAATGAAGGCGCACTACAAGAATATCACGACCTTCATTATTCCCGATTTTCTAGAAAATTTTTGTCAAGATTTCAAACGATGAATGACTAATCCCATGCTGTGAGTTGTTTGCTACGTGTGAACTCCAGAATTATCATGATTCCAAGTGTTTCCAGGTTGTGAAACAAATCATGGCTATCATTACTCCTAATGCGGTTTGGTTTGACAGGTAGCAGCAAAATTTAGTCTAATGTGAAGTGAATTGTTACATGCATGCATGTTTGATGTTAGAAGACTTAATAGAATGATGGTGCCGGCCTAAAAAAATGGAGATTGCAGTTACGAAGCCGAGTGGGGGTTTTTACAGTTGCTCCGAAAACTAGGGCTTCTTTATTCTGACATCTGTAATCAAATCAAACACATCAAGACACCTGTTCAACCATTAAATAGCTTGGAGACTAGCTTAAAGCAACTTTAGTGGAGCATTTAACAGGTATTTCATGGTCACCCAGAAATATCTATTAATTTGGGGTTTTTTTTGGTGAAGCATGTTCTAGCAAATGTTTTTGAACCAAACATTAATATTTTCTCTCATCAAACATCTCTGTGAGGAGAAAAGAAGATTAGAACTGTGAGTGAACGAATATTGAACAATATCAGTTTTTTATATCAATATAATCTTGTCAAGGTTTGATGGTTCGGTGAGATAAAAATTCTTTCCGTCACGATGTACAAACCTAAGACTGCTGCTGGTGCAACATAAGATAAAGAAACTAGACCTTAAGACAGTATGAAGACCTAGACAGCATAAAGACCTCGTTTTCATTGCATGATAAAAGGCTGATCAGTTTGGTTTCGAAGTCAAAAATGAAACATAGAACGAGCAGAGTATGAATGCAAAGAGGAGACTAAGCAGCCTAAGACCTAAAGCATTCATATACTGTGGTTTATTATACATTGTGGAGATGGTCAGTGATAAGTGGTTTTTATGACAGTCTTATTGATGATTAAATTTCACTCACAGGCTTGATGAAGAACAGTGAATCCTTAGTAATCTAAATCATTCTACCTGGTGGAGAGATTTATTTTGCTTTGAAAACAAGTATATCAGTCAAGCAGATTGGAGGAAGCGAGGAGTTTAAAGCTTGAGAATAAACGAGAACTTAGTATCATTTTGATATTTAAACTGTTGAGAGCTGAAAGTGATAAGTTTGAGATTATTTTTGCCTTATATTCCTCTCATTCAACCTCTGAACAATCTGCAATTAATCTAGAAGGTTGATAGCCAAGATTCTTCTTGTGAACTCTTATTGTGCAGAGATTATCTATACAGGATTCAGGCAGGTTATGGTACCCAATACACAGGTTTATGCTACATTCTGGAGATGAACAACCAATAGAACAATTAAACTGCATGACAGTCACCAGTTGCAGTGAAGAATTTGGAAGATTTCAAATGACCTAAGCCTCTTATGCTTATGATAAACCTATTCTTTATTAGGAAAACAAAGCAGCAGTCAGATAAGATTAAAAGGAGCTATTAGTGAAAGCTAAGAGATTTGAATGCAGCAGGTGTCTAACAGATCAGAAATTGAAACCTAAAGCCATATAGTTTCCATATTTGGAAGAAAAAGATGGGTAAGAGTGATAAAGTAAATAGAGCAGAACCAACTGATGTAGGGTGGATTGAAAACCTCCTTGGATGTGTTGAATTGTTTCAGCAAGCAGGTTGGATGGACTTTTTTAAGAAGATAGATGGGCATAATACAGAGGTGTCTTGTAAGTTTTCTCAAGGTTTAAAAAATGACATGGTGACCTTTGATACTCTCAAATTTAAGCTGATAGTAGAGCTGATCTCAGAAGCCACAGGGATTAAAAATGAGGGTGAACCATGGTTCAAGAAGCTGCCTTTTGACTTTGAGCCACACAGATATCTATTACGCAGTGTCACCCTTGATTGGAATAAAGGCATCCTTATTCAAAATTTTAGAAAGGAGTGGGTTGAGCTAATCAGGATACTGCAGAGCTATGTTACTTGCGAGGGTAGGTATGCTTATGTATACATATACCACTTCATATTCCTTCAGCACGTGGTGGGGGTGTCAAAGATGAACCTGCCTTTCTCCTTTTTGAGAAGCTTGCAGAAAATGTCCAGTAGGGTTAAGCAGCATGAAGACCATACTTCTCAATCAATCTTTCATCATGGGCTAATTAAGCTGATTATTAGCACAGTTTTGCAACATGAAGGGAAGACTTGGGACTTTTTCATCTTTTGGTCTGGTTTTCAAACCAAAGAAGAAGATCAGAAACCTAAGAGGCAAGCAGACAAGGGTAAGGTTTTGATGAGAAAATTAGGACAAAATCCTAAGCTTGAGGATAAAGAAGAGGTCAAAGCTGAGAAAACATCAGAGCAGGTGGAGGAGGATAGTAAACCCAAACCGTTTTCAGCCAGTCTTAAAGGCAAGTACTCGCTATTTGTAAATGAGAAAGAGAAACCTGAGCAGTGCTTGGCACCTGCAGAGGATTTCATGAAGTGAAAACTGCTGATATAAAAGAGGTTGATGTACCTAAGGAGAAGATTCAAACTCAACAGAGAATCCCTATCACTATTCTCTCAGATGATGAGGGATACATATTGGAGGAAGAGCAACCCATCTCTAAAGCAGAACTCAAGGTTGAAACAGGCAAAGAAATTCCTACTTCATGCAGCAAAGCAACAAAACCTAGCAGAAAGAAAAATAAACTTGAAGTAGTAGAATTGGCTACTATCTAGCATCAGGGAAAGGAGCTGAAAATGTTGGGAGAGATAACATCTTATTGGAGACCTAAAACTAGGTCAAAGAACAAATTACTAATACTGAACATGAAGAAATTGCTCAATCCCAGGTTAAACACAAATGAAGTTACTGTATTAGATGATGTATCTCCTGATGAAAAGCCAGAAGTTAAGAAAGTTAGCAGAAAAGAGAAGAAGCCAGCAGCTGAAAAAGCTTCTTATGTGCATCCTGCAGAAATCAAGAGTTCATCAAAATCATTAGAAGATTCAAGCAAGCCTGCATTAAAATTGTCTGAAATGTTTTTTGAAATAAGAAGTGATCTTTTAAAACAGCCACAATTGACAAAAGAAGCTCCTTCAGTTGAAGTAGCAGGTGAGGAAAATCCTAGAATTGTAGACACTCCTACAGACCTGTTAATTGATGATGCAGATATCTTCAAAAGGCTTGAAATACCTTGGAGTCTCACAAATGAACAAGAAACTATGACAGAAAAGGTCATTGATACAAACAAAGAGAACTTGCAGAAGACTGTCAGGCAGTACAAACATCAAATGAGTTACATGCAAAAGGTGAATGATGGATTAATGATGGCTAACAGGAGGTTGAGAAAAGACCTTCAGGATGTAAATGACCATTTCCAGGAGTTGATAGCAGTAGCAAAGGAAGCACTAAAAAGGAAAAGGGCTACTGACATGCATTGTACAGAGTTGGAAAGCACAGTCCAGGACCCGCAGCAGAGAAACCAGGAGTTTATCAAGAAGATAAATGACATGGAGCAAGAGAAAAAGAAAGCTAAGAGGAAAGATCAAGCACTAGATGGGATTGCTCTCCTAGCTGAGGCAGCGAAGAATCTATGAGTCAGTTGTTCATTTAGTTAGTTGTTATCTTTTGATAAACACATATGTTAGTCATGTTAGTGATTTACTATTTTTAGCATATTTTGTAATTTTGTAACTTTGCACATTTTTACTTTACTTCAGCGAGTTGATAGAGGCAGTTAGGGTTTTAGACCCAACTGATTTTGTAAAGAAACACTATTTAGACAGATAGGAAAGTGATTGAGAGGATTCTAATTTTTGGGAGCTATAGGAGGTCTGCAGACTGTTTGTATCTTCAGACTTGTTCAGAGCTAAGTATTGTGACTCTTATAAGCATTTGCTGATGAAATTATGAGATATATATGACTTTCCTCCTTCAATTTTTTCTGTGTTGGCTTCATTATTGAACTTGTTTAGTTTCTTAATAGATATATTCATTGCTGGTTAATGTGTATTTGCTGGTAATGCTTGTCTGTTATGTATGAACCTCAACATAGTCTTTCTGTTGGATCTTGTTGATATATCATGCATCTTTATCATCTTTTGTTTATGATTTAGTTGCTATTTTGTTTCTGAATGTATTCCCTGATAGTTCCTAAAGCTTACAACCATTAAAACATTACAGAAACCCTAAACCTTATCTGTTTTATTGAATTTTATCTTGAGTGTGTGTTGGCTTGTTTCTCTGGCCTTAGAAACAATTTCTGGCACAAACAGGGCCAACGGGGAAAAGAGAAGTGTCAATTACTAAACCCATTTAGTTGTCACCCAACCTCTTGACTTACGCACCTTTCCTTGTCTCATTCAAATACCAAATTAAATACTATGGAGTTGGTTGGGGACAGTTATTGCATGGGAAGTGGTGTGTGGCAGGACTGTCAATCCTTTCCCACATGCACACTTCTCCAGGAGATTCATTCACCCTCACGTGGGCAGGAGGAGACCACACTACGCATTTTTCTTCCAGGATTCTTCATTGTTTTCCTCATGCAGAGAGCTAGGGGAGCCATTTTTGGGAATTCACAATTTTCCTATGTATGTGACATTCAGGTTTTGGTCTTGGCTATTGTGGGTTCTCATTTACGATTTGGGGTTCCTAGATGTTTTCTCCTCATGCGCAGGTTGGGGATTTTCCCTCATGCACTCACTCAGTCTTCAGGCATGCATACCACGACTGGTTCGGTCTTCCTCTTTCGAATTTGTTGTGTGTGTGCAATTTCCTTAAATTTGTGGTCTGTATGGATGTAATCCACCTCCACGCAGGTGGTGTGTCCTCTCCTCATGTGACTGAGGATTAGTGGTTGTCTTCTCTCCACTTTTGGGTTGTTGTTTTTCTCCACAAGTGTGGGTTGTTCTTGAGTTTTTTTGGCCATGTTAGGGCTAATAACAACTTTGGGATCATCTTGTCGGTCTGGCTATGTATCACCATTTTGGTTGTAGTGATGTTTCCTTTTTCTTCCCCAGAGCTGTGAATTGCTCGGTTTTGTTGTGTGTATGCAATGGTTGGTATTTGGACTATGTAGGAGTGGAAAGGAGTATGCTTGGTAAACTTGGTGTGTTTGGGAGCCTCATAGATAGAGCTAGAGTGTTGTCTTTCTTCTCCACGCCCCTTGAATAGCACTGGAAAGGAAGTCAGGGCCTGAAGGACTGTGCAGTAGAGAAGGGACTAATTCCTTGTGTTGGGTGTGTGTGGGTGTCCTAGAAGTTAGGCTAGTTCTGGTGCAGGTGTCCTTAGATCTTCAGTGATCCCACTAGCTTAGCAAACAATGCTTACATCTCTTGATAAGCTGATAAACCCAACTTGTTGGCTTGGTTATTTGTTGTTGTGCACTCTTAGCCTAAGAAACCCAACTGTGTTGGCTTGGCTAAATAGTGTGGTATCTTTGGCTATGTGTGAGTCTGATTAGTTTCCTTACTCCTTGGGGAATCATGCCCAACTCAGGGGTGGCAGTGTTGCTAAGAGATTAAGGAGCACACTAGCCTATGGTTGGGTGGAACGTTGCAGCGACATAGCTCGTTGCGGGATGAGATTCCTCATAATATAAGTATTGTTGTCTATTTCTTATCTGCAATTGTATTTGCTTATTGATGAAAATGATGAACATGCTAAATGCTTGAATGTATGGTTTTACTTCCAATGTATGATGAATAGTTATGCATCTATGCATGTTTTGCTTCAATGCATCTTAGTTTTTATGTGTATGTTCATGGGGCTAGTTTCCCGGGTTAGATCATATTATGGTAGCATCCTCTTTGCTGGTAGGAGGGACAGGGACCTTACAGTGTGGTATCAGAGCACACATTGCAGTATGAGCCTTAATGGGACATGAAGAAGTAGTGATAGAGGCAGGGTTCATCTCTGCTGAGTGCAGGCTAACAGGAAAATTTTAAAAAAAATTTCTAAATATGGAAAATGTTGGATGACTTAGACTGAAGTCGCTTCAATACGTCGAATGAATTAGGCTGAAGTCCATCTGATACATCGGATGACTTAGCCAAAATTCCATCTGATACGTCAGCTAACTTCAGCTGATTCCATCTGGAACGTTAGATAACTTCAGTTGAGTCCATCCAGTAAGGAACCGGCAGAGAGAAAATTTTTGAAATTTTTTTTAAGTGTCGAAATCATCGGAAGACGTTTGGTAAAGCCATCCAATATGTCAGCTCAGTTAGCCGAAGGGCTACTGATAACACCGGATGAGAAAGTATGAAGGAAGCCAACACAGTGGTAGAAAGAGGAAGAAGAGAAGAAAAAATTTGAAAAAAATTCTAAGTTTGAAATTTTTCTAGTGGTCTCAGTTGGGAGGAGCCGAAGTTCTTGGCTGTGAGGAGCCGAAGCTCTCAGCTAGCAGGAGCCAAAGGTATTGGCTAGGTGGAGCCGAGGTGTCGGTAAGGCTTATGAGAAGGGAGCCAACACGATGACAAAAATAGGAAGAAGAAAATAAAAATTCGAAAATTTTTCTAAGTATAGGAAATCTCGGAAAAGAATAGAAGATCGATCAGCGAATGCATCAGAAGCTAGAGGAAGATCGAGCCGATATGGCATGGGAAGACAGATGAAGAATTTCCTGATAATGCATTGGAAGCATTGTCAACTAGTGATCTGATACATCGGATGACTAGTTGGGAAGGGATCCAATCAGAGAAAAAAAAATCTGAGTTTTTCAGTGGGATTTTCAGTAGAAAAGCAAGTTTTCAGTGGAATTTCGCGATGGAAAAGTTGGATTCTAGTGGGTTTCAAGGGGCCAAAAAGGAAAAAACTGGCAGAAATATTATGCACCAGATTGTGTAAAAATCAAATATTTACAAAAAAAAAAATGAGGGTGTTGCCCTTGACCCGCCCTGCAGTGGAAAGCCCCCTTTACCCCGGTCGTCCCCCTGAGATAGTTGTTCTTTGAGGATTTTTTTTTTGTATTTTGGGCAAAGTTGTCATTGTATGATTTTTCCAAGAGAAGGTAATTAATTATGAATTGTATAAATGATATGCAGCTAACGGTTGTGTTACTAACACATTTTGTAGAATCATAGTCACCTTCAAGGGCAGTATTCCAGGTAGTGCGGTTTGGTAAAGTAAGTTGTGGTTCTGCCATGAGAACCCATGATAGATATGATGCTTGGGATTCCTACGAGCGTGCACGAGATGCCATGGGAGGAAATTTCAGAGTTGGAAATGATGACATAGAGTCTAATGGAAGGAGATTCCAAGAGACACTGCCAGAGATTGCAGCCACCATGAGAAGCTTGATTAAATCCTAGGAAGAGAAGCATCTATTGAATGTTGCTATGTTACAAAATTTGACAGATTTGCAAAGAAAGATAGGCTATGGACAGGGTACAATAAAACCAGAAGGTAGTAAGAGCAGTACTAGGACAAGAAGAAGGACTTCTAGTAGATCATCTGACTCAGATGAATCCAACAGGGATTCAAGATCTTTTTCTCATAAGGGAAAGAGAAAAAGACACCATAGGGATCACTCTCAAGATGATTTTAAGAAGGATAAACCTCCTACATTTGACGGTGAGGTAACGACTAGACAAGAGGTTGAAGCTTGGATTCTTGGGATAAATAAGTACTTCCAAGTTCAGGATTATTCAGGAAACATGAAGGCTAGGGTTACCATATTCAATATGAATGGAAGGGCATCCATTTTGTGGCAGCACTTCAAGCAAGTAAAGAGGATCAGTGAAAGGAGACTTAAGTGGAAACAATTCAAGAAGTATTTCAAGCATGAAATACCTCTCTGACAGGTATTATGATGATAAGATGAAAGAATTCCATGAGCTGAGATTTAGACAATAGACCATGGAAGAGTATGCAAATAAGTTCTTGGAATTTTTAAGGTATGTCAGGTACATCAAAGATGAAAAAGTGAAGATCCAACATTTCCTGAGTGGATTGCCTCAGTATTACAAAGACAGAATTGAGTTTTATGAACCTAGAACTCTTGAAGAAGCAATAAGGAAGGCTAAGTATTTCTATGAGCAAAGAAAAGGTAAACCTTATTATCATAAGACATGGAAGGAAAAAAAGAATGAGAATTCTGACCAAAGGAAGAAAGGTTTCAAACCTTCTAACTTTTGAAATCAGCAAAAGCAACCGTCACAAGCTAAGAAGCAGTCAACCAAAGTGATGGGACAGAATCCTAGAGATCCACTGCAGAACAGAGGACCACTCCAATGTTGGAAATGTGGAGGACCCCACATGCACAGAAATTGTCCACTCGATAATGAGAGTACAAGGCCAACTTATAACATTCAAGAAGCAGAAACAGTGGGTCAAGTAGCAAGGTTTGTCCCTAGGATTTATGCAGCATTGGAGGACCCCCAGGAAGATCACTAGTCAACTGTGGTTGATGTTGCAGGTAATATTGTTGAGCAATATATTTCTATTTTTATTGACCCCGGTTCTACTCACAGTTACATTACCCCTAGAGTAGTGGAGAATTGTTCTTTTAAGAAAGTAAAGCATAGAAAACCTTGGTTAGTGAAGCTAGCCACTGGAATTGAGAGAACGGTTAGTGAAGTGGTAGAGAAATGTCCATTGGTCATGAATGGATTGGTCACTTGCATAGATCTAAATGTTCTACCACTTGGTTCCTATGATGTCCTCATTGGAATGGATTGGTTAGAATCTCATAGGGTAAAGCTTGACTGTTACAAAAATAATTTTAAATGCATGGATGAAGAAGGGAACCCAGTAGTGGTAAGAGGTATTCCAAAGGTGATTTATGTGAGGAAGGTTTCAGCAATGCAGTTGAAGAAGTTCTGTAGGAAAGGTTTCCAGTTGTATGCATCTCATATTTTGGATGAAACAAAGAATGAAACTCCTATGTTGGAGGACTATCATGTGTTGCAGGAATTCAGGGATGTGTTTCCTGATGAGATTCCCGGCCTTCCTCCAAAGAGGGACATTGATTTCACAATTGAACTTGTGCCAAGAGCAGCACCAGTGTCCAAGAAATCCTACATAATGAGTACACCTAAGATGCTAGAACTAAAGATGCAACTTCAAGAGTTGTTGGAGAAGAAGTATATCAGGCCGAGTGTGTCTCCTTGGGGAGCACCAGTTCTATATGTAAAGAAGAAATATGGTACACTCAGGCTGTGTATTGATTGCAGACAACTAAACAAAGTCATTGTGAAGAATAAATACCCATTGCCTAGGATTGATGACCTCTTTGACCAAATGAGAGGAGCAAAGGTATTTTCCAAGATTGACTTGAGGTCTGGTTACCATCAGGTGAGAATCAAGGATGAAGACATTCATAAGACATCCTTCATAACAAGGTATGGACATTATGAGTTTGTAGTAATGTCGTTTGGTCTCACAAATGCACCAGCTACATTTATGTGCCTTATGAATAATGTCTTCAGCAGGTATTAGGACAAGTTTGTTCTTGTTTTCCTTGATGACATTCTTATTTATTCTAAGAATGAGGAAGATCATGAAGAGCATTTGAGATTGACATTGCAATTTATCAGGGAGCGTCAACTATATGCAAAGCTAAGCTAGTGTGACTTCTATAGAGATAGAATTTAGTATTTGGGTCACATTATCTCAGAAGAGGGTATATCTGTGGACCCTGAAAAGATTGAATCCATTATGAATTGGCCTACTCCAAGAAATGTGATAGATGTAAGATCTTTTATGGGACTTGCAGGATACTATTGGAGTTCATTGAAGGATTCTCCAAAGTTGCACATGTCATCACTTCTTTAGAAAAATAATGTGATAAATTTTGAATGGGCATCAAGGTGTGAAAAAAGCTTCTAGCAGTTGAAGAACCTTCTCACCAGTGCACCAGTATTGAAGGTTGCAGACCCAGAGAAATATTTTGTGGTATGTACCGATGTATGCGGGAAAGGGATTGGAGGAGTCCTTATGCAAGAAAAACACATGATATGTTATGAATCAAGAAAGTTGAAGGAACATGAGAAAAATTATGCCACTCATGATCTAGAGCTTGCAGCCATAGTACATGCTCTCAAGATGTGGAGGCATTACTTGATGGGTAGAAGATTTGAGCTAAGGATAGAGCATTGTGGTCTGAAGTATTTGTTTGATCATCCTACTCTTAATGCTAGGAAAGAGATATGGCTGGAGGTTTTATGTGAGTTTGATTTTGAAATCAAACACATAAAAGGAAAAGAGAATAAGGTAGCTAATGCACTCGGCAGGAAGGTGCAGGAAACACATGTGGCATCTCTTAGTATTTTCCAATCAGATTTGAGACAATAGATTGTTAGTAATACTGCCGAAGATGAAATGTATGTGTAGTTAAAAGACAAATTGCAACAGCTAATTCTTGAGAAGAGGTATCAGGGATATAAATTGGAAGAAGATGGACTTCTTACTTATAAAGGAAGAATTTATATTGCAAATGTAGCAGAGTTGAGGAGAGTTGTTATGGATGAAATCCATCAAGCTCCATATTCTAGTCACCCAGGTTATCAAAAGATAATTACTACAGCCAGAAAGCAGTACTTTTGACCAGGAATGAAAAAGGACATGGCTGAATATATTTCAAGGTGCATGAAATGTCAGAAGGTAAAGGTTGAGCATCAACATCCTACAAGTTTGTTGCAGCCTTTTCCAGTTCCAGAATGGAAATGGGAAGTTATTTCCATGGATTTTATTACAAGATTGCTAATGACTTGGAGACAACATGATTCCATCATGGTTGTGGTGGACAAGTTGACAAAAGACACACATTTTATACCGGTTAAGTATACGCATAAGATTGATGATATTGCAAAGATATTCATGAAGGAGATTTTCAAATTGCATGGATTGCCTAAGGCAATAGTCTCTGACAGAGATGTCAAGCTCACTTCCAATTTTTGGAAGGGGTTGTTTGCAGATTTGGGTACAAAGTTGAACTTTAGCACTACCTACTATCCTGAGACTGATGGGAAGACATAGAGAGTCAATCAAGTGCTTGAAGACATGCTTCACATGTATGTGATGTATAAACCAACCAAGTGGGAAGATTATCTACACTTGGTAGAGTTTTATTACAAAAATAGATAACAAGCATCCTTGGGGATGAGTCCATATGAATCTTTGTATGGCAGAAGGTGTAGGACACCAGTGACTTGGGATAATCCAGTGAAAAGGGTTGTGCTTGCTCTAGAATTGCTCAATGAGATGGATCAGGACATTATAAAGATCAGACAGAATCTGTGTAACATCCCTGACCCTCCAACTGATGAAGAGGATGCTACCATAGCATTAACCACCCTGGAAACTGCCTCATGAACATGTATGTACCTAAGATGCTGAAACAAAATGCTTTGAACTAAAACTAGAACATGCATACATGATTAATTATCATACAGTGGAAACAAACATGCATTCATACAAGCATTCAACATGTTCATCATATTCATTAAACAATAAATATAAATACCGAGATGAAATGGTAAAGATTATTTATCTCATAAAGAACTCATCCCGCAACCAGCTACCTCGCTGCAACATTCCACCCAACCATAGGCTAGATTGCTCCTATATCTCTTAGCAATGCTGCCACCCCCGAGCTGGGCATGATTCCCTAAGGAATAAGGAACAACTAGGCTTATGCATAGCCAAGGATACACAAAACACAGCCAAGCCAATGCAGTTGGGTTTATCAGGCCATCAACAAGATATCCAAGCCAACATGGTCAGGTTTATCAGGCCATCAAGGATCTAGGAAAGGCTAAATGCTAAGGTGGTGAGCCCATTACAGAGCTAGGAACACCTACACTAGAACTATCCTAACTTATAAGACACCCACTGTTAACACCCAAAAATTGTTCACTACCTCATCTACCCCACTACATGACTCATTTGTCCATTTTCCTACCATATTTCCTTCAAAAACCTGAAAATCCCACCAAAAAGCCTCCAAAAGGCCTAAAATGCCTCCAAAAGGCCAAAAAACCCCTTTTTTCCTCCAAAAATATCCAAATTTCCTCTAAAATAGAAAAAATCCCCAAAAGGGAAGAAAAAATATAAAATAATGAGGAAAAGGAGGAAAAAACCCTAAACATCTTCCCTAAACCACATGGTTTCCAAAAACCATGGGCAAGCACTCCACCACTAAAAAACTATAAATAAGTGATGGAGACCCCTCATTTCACACACATAGTCACAAGCATCCTCTCTCTGCCAAAATTGCTCTTGAAACCCTAGCTCACCCTTTGAGCTACTTTCACCATTGAGAGCCCCTTTTGGCCCATTTCCACCACCGGAGAAAGAGAAGGAGCAGCTGGAGCTCAAAGCAACCTCTCAAATCAGCGCAAAGGGCTTCACCAACCTCCACATCAGAGGTAATATCAATAAAAAAACCATTCTTTATATTTTGTTGTTTTGTTTCATGCACGTGTTTTAGATTAGTTTTTATTCATGTTTAGCATTGTTATTTACTTTTTACTAAACTGCTACTAAGGAGTCAGTTATCCTTAGTAGGTGCTCATTCGCACAAGCTAGGGTTAAAACCCTAGCCACAGTTTTGGCGACTCCACTGGTTTTTCTTTTGAATCTCTGTTTTCAGTTTGTTTTTTTTCCTTTCGGCTGTCCCTTTCGGCCGCCGTAAATCGTGTTTTTTTATTCTGTAGTTGCGTCCCGAACGAGTCTTTTAGGCCTTTACCTGCGACCCCACCACGGCTATCAGACCGTCTCCGGCGCCCTGCCGACAGATTCAAGTCTGTTACCTGCGATCCGACCGCGGCTATTTAGCCTGTTTACTGGGATCTGGCTGCGCCTGTCGGCCATTTTCCTGCGTCCCGACCGCGACTGTCAGCCCATTTGCTGTGACCCGAATGCACCTTTCAGCGCCCTAGCTGCGACCTGACCACAACTTTCAGTCCCTTCCCTGCGATCAGACCGCGTCTGTCGTCCAGAAAGCCACGACCTGTCCGCGCCTGTTTCGTTCAAACCCGCGGTCTGACCGCTCGCTTTTGCGTCAAACCCGTGGTCTGTTTTTGCATATTTTACTGTTTTTAAACCCATCCCCTTTACTGCAATATTTTCTGCATCTGCACAAGCATCTGTTCCACCTGCAGCCTTACTTCCTTACAGCCTTTTCTGCAACATAATTTCTGTTCCATTTTTTGAAATTTCAGCATTTTTTCAAAAAATTTTGCATGTCAAAGTTGTGAATTCAATATTATTGATTAGAAGGTTTCCCCTTTGTGTGGCACTTCTATTTCGGGTTCATCACCTCACGAGCACACACTCTGTCACCTAATTCAAGTGAGACTTAAAAAACTACTTAACTCAACCAACATTCTAACCCCACTTGGGGAACACGAAAGAATCTTTGTAGTTAGGTAGGATCGGGGGGATAGGCTTCCAATAACACCCCTTGGTTACTTACACTTGAGACATAGTTGTTGTCCAATTAGGGAACCAAAATCCCCTAGTATTTTTTGGCACGATCACCACCAGTTTACCAAAGGGCCTCTCCCTTAGGAGGGTTGAAGTCGCGAGATTGGTTCCGGAGGCCTGAGTGGAATACTGCACTCCATTCAGTAACTGAAGGGCTACCTTTCACAGTTCTCGGGATATCCCTGGATAGGGGTATTGTGGTTAAAGGACCAAATGGCAGATTCACCTTTCTGGACGTGTCATGAACGGGGTATCTTAGTTTCCATTCTTCTAGGATTGACTTCCCGGTGTCCCTCCCGGTAGGGGGATATCTTAGCCACTTGGCTTTCCTATTCATATTGTCTGACTTGGATTTCATCACCTTGCAGAGGATATGTCTAGTTGAGTCAAAATACTTTTAGTTAGGTGTTTACATGCTCCCTTACCTCCTTTTTGGTCTAGTGAGTCCACCGTTTTTTATTTTTAGGAAACCTGCTGTTTGTTGGTATTCTGACCATTTCTGTTGACACTCCACCTATTGTAGCACAACTGTTACATTGGGTGTTTTGAGTTGGTTGTTGGCCTGAGTGCCCTATTTTTCGAGCTCTCCTTCTGTACACTCGGTTGCATTGGGATTTTTGAGTTTTTTTTTCACTTACCTCAACCCATAGAGATTTGACACCATCTTTCACCATTGAGTCTCTGAGACATTCTTGGTGCCTCAAGGGCCAACCCCCATAGCACGGTTCACTTGACACCACCTGTCATCGACACAGATCATCTTCACTTGATACCACTTATCATAGAACTCGAGCCTTGTCACTTGACTCCACTCGTCAGCGGCATCGGACTCCATCACCTGATAGTGACGCCCCTTATTTTACCTCTGATTCTGAGCCAGAGTCTGAGAACCCCATTTACACTACCCCCACTAGCCCCATGGCTGGCGTGACTTCCACTCCAGTCTTGGTAGAGATCGCTGGTGGCCCATCCACCACTACACCAGCCACCACTCCTGCTTTGGGTATGCCCTCCATGGGGCTCCCTTCTACCATTCCCCTCATGGCTCCTATTCCGGCAGCAGGCATACCTATTCCCACCCCAGCATTGGCTCACACTACCCAGGGTGGTGCAGGACCATCCCACATCACCTTAGTTCCCCCACATGGGGGAAACCTCCCTAACGCTACCCCTCCACTTGGGGGCATTGGCCTCAACTTGGTCCAACCCACTACCGTATCACATCCTACTTCCAGTTTTCCATTCATGGCTAGTGTCAACCTGCCTGACCTAGCCAGATTAACCAACGACCCTATCCGACACGACCCTGTGTGGCCTCACATGCCCACCAAGCTCCCCTCTAACATCCCCAAGTTCGAGGGCAAGGCAGGTGAGGACCCACAAAACCACATTATGTCCTTCCATCTATGGTGTTCCTCCAACTCCATAGTGGACGACTCTATCCACCTCAGTCTCTTACAGCGCACCTTCACTGGCTCTGCAGCCAAATGGTATATCGAGCAACCCCATGGAACCCATGCCACCTTTGCTTCCCTTGCATCAACCTTCCTGCAGTTCTTCCAGTTACCTATCCGCTATGATGTGGGCATTGAGATCCTACTATCGTGCAGATAGAACACGGCCACCCACATCACGGACCACATTCATGAGTGGCGTCGACACCGTAGCCTATGCAAGATTAAGTTAGACGACCATATCTTCCTGGATTGGTTCCTTAAATCCCTCCTTCCTGTCATTGCTAAGGATGTGGCATCCGAAAGACCCCAGTCTGAAGAAGAGGCCATCCTTAAAGCCCAACAATTCGACCTCATTTACGCCCAGTCGGGTTATCTCTATACCATCATACCTGACCCCCCTCGCGGCGAGTCTTCCCAGCATGATGCGCCGGGGGTATCCCATGCTGCCGACGGCATCATTGGCCGTGTCTCTTCGCATCCTCAACCATTTTCCATAGCACGTCCTACCCCTAGCCCTAACCTTTCGCAGGCTACCTCCCAGTCTGGAATAACCAAATCGTATGCTCCCATGGCACACCACCATTCTCATGGACCCTCATGTCCACCGCAGTGTTTCGGTCATGCGACTCCCATTTACGCCCCCCCGGTCGCCCCTCAGCCCTACTACCACCAGCATGCTGCACCAGCTCCTGCACCTTCACCAGCCCAACCCGCTTATTACCCACCACAAGCAGCCCCTGCGGCAAACCCACAACCCATTCCATAGACCTATCAACAACCCCCTCAAGTTGTTGCCCCTGCGCAGCCTCCACCTACATATCATCCGCCGCAACCTGCTCCAGCACTTGCGCAACCTCAGAATCCACCTGCTGCCCAAGGGCAAGTTTACGCTCAACAAAACCTGCAGCAAAACCAAAACAACCAACGCAACCAGGGCCAACAAAACCATGGCAGGGGTCGGAATCATGGGAATAACCAACCTGCAGACCAAGCTGGTCAACCCCCTAATCCTCCTGATAATAATAATGCGGCCCCTGCTAACCAAAACCCTGATCACCCGCCCAAGAAGGCTAAAAACCCCAATTTGTGAACAAACCATCCTTGTTCTATTTGCAGGGTCTATGGCCACTACACACATTTTTACCCACACATGGAGCGAGTTCGGCAACTTTGGGCTAAAGATGCCCACCGCCAAGGGCAGGCGGCTCCTCAAGCACCACCCAACCCCCCACAGCCTCAGCTGCCACCTTTGGTGCTGCAAAACCCCTTACCAACCCAAGGCGTAGTGAACACCCAACCATTGGCTCCCCCTCAAGCCAACGCACCAACCCAACAACAAATCACTTACGCTACTCCTGATCAACCCATGCTTGACTCAGGTACCCACCATTTGTTGATGATGTCATCCGATGAGGTCAACCTTCAGACCCGACGGACCCAATATGGCACCACCCCTGAAGCCCCTCCCACCGATAAACCCACTAATGCTCATCCTACTAATCAGGCGTTACGTATACCCCCACCTCCACTAGATGGCATTCCCAAAGCACCTCGTTTCCCGCTTCGCCGTATCAACAATAACCCCAATGCACGGGCTGCGTCCAACTACAACATTGTCGATGACTTAGCCCAATCCCCCACAGCCATGTCTGCGTTAGAAGTCTTAAAAAACTTCCCTTCACAGTGCAAGACTTTACTCTCAGCCATTGGGGCTATCGATCCAAATGATTCGAGTTTAATGGCATTTGATTTGGACCAATACGAACCCCGCATGCCTTCCACTTTAGCGTTCCAAGTTTGTGTTTTCATTCGGAATTTTGTCATCCATCGATGCATTATTGATGAAGGTGCCTCTACATGTGTCATGTCCACCCTCATCTGGCAGAAATTGGGATCCCCCCCTCTCCAGCCGTCCACTACTGCGTTGCGAGCCTACGACGACCGTTCGGCTCAACCACAAGGCCTATTAACTAACGTCCCCATCCAGCTGGCTGGCAAAACCATCCTTATCGACATCGAGGTTATCAATGCACATCTTGATTATAACCTTCTACTTGGCTGCAGCTACATGTACGCCATGCGGGCAGTTGCTTCTTCCGTTTTTCATACCATGATGTTCCCCCACGAGGGACATGTGGTCAAGGTCGAACAACTCACCTACTATGATCCCAATGCCCCGTGGCACCCGAAAATGTTCTCCCCATGGTTGAACAACCTGTTTTGGGTGCCACCACTTTAGTTGTTTCCTCTATGGGGCCCGGAGTTTACTCAGATGCGCCTATGACCTCGACCTTCCAATCTATTCCACCCCCGTCACCTGCCACTGACGTGTCTGACTTGTGTACCCTGTCCCATAATACGCGAACTCCTACTAATCAACCACCCTTGTTTCCTAAACCCCCTTTGGTCCCTAGCCACATTGGTGCTACCCCCATCCATACCATCCCTTTTCTCTTCCCTCCATCAGGAGTAGTTAGCGCCCCGATCATGGCTACCCTCAGCCTCCCTGGTTTAACCTTAGGATTACCCATTTGGTATCTTTCGCCTCCCGTTCCCCCACCGACACCAGATGTCATCCTACAACTAGTGCAACCCATTGTCACTACTAGTCAACCACCTCCCGGTGTCGCTACCCCGTCGTCCTCCACGAACCCCCCCCCTCCTGCTACCAAGCCAACTGGGGGCAGAGGCCCTCAAACTTACTCTGCTGTCCCACCTCCCAAGACAGTCAAAAACCCCCCTGTGTTTTGTGCTCCTCCCAAATGCTCACTGTGCAATGAGTTGGGTCATGCGACTAACCAATGTACTTAGTTACCAGCATTACAGGCACACATGGAACTGCTTGATGACGACCCCACCATCCTGGTTGTCCACCTTGATCCAACCCCCAAACCTCGCGACAAATCCCTGCGCACTAATCACCCCTGTGCCATATGCGGTATTTACGGGAATTACACCAATCACTGTCCCGATCTCCCCGATTACAAAGCAGCTCTCTTTGAGATGAACAATCTGGATCTTGAGACCGCACCACCCACCATTGAGGAGATCCACCCCCCGAGTTCTCCCCCTTCCGAAGAGGTTAATACCATTTATATGATCTCTTCCGCTGCTACTCCCTCATCAACCGATTTGACGACACAAACTTTCCGCACTGATGAGGAGATCCTCGAGGCTCTCACTGCCCCGGAGTATCCCTGGGATGACATGCACCACCATTCCTACTTTCTCCCAGATGAATCCTCTTCTAACACTGCTACCCAATTTGCCGTTGAATCCAAAGAATTCCTTCCCCCCAAGGTTGACTGGTTCAAGGACCCTATTCCTGCTCCTGATGCCTTCGAGGAGGGTAATATGGCCAACATCTCACCTATCATCCAAATTGATATCACTGCCCCAGGAAGCACCCTTGAACTCATCACTTTAGGAGCCTCTTGCAGTGAACAAAAGATTGAGGAATACAAGAAACTCTTCAGAGAATTCTGTGATGTCTTTGCCTAGTCCTATACTGAAATGCCCGGTCTTGACCCTGCCATTATAGAGCACCACATTGACACATGGCCTGACGTTCCCCCCGTTCGTCAGAAACAACGCCCCATTCATCCCTCAAAACTCCCACCTGTCAAAGCAGAGATTGAGAAACTTCGCAAGGCAGGCTTCATTTATCTTATTTCCTATACCACTTGGGTTTCAAACCCTGTTCCCGTTAACAAAAAACAAGGCACCCTTAGAGTATGCACTAACTTACGAGATTTAAACCGCGCCTGTCCCAAAGACAATTTCCCCACGCCATTTATTGACCAGCTCATCGATGCATGTGCAGGGCATGAAGTCCTCTCGTTCATGGATAGTTTTTTCAGATACAATCAGATCCAAATCCGCAAGGAAGACCAGTACAAGACTGCCTTTACTATCCACAAGGGGCATCCACGTGCCCAACCTCCTAGACTACTTGCATCCACATGCAATACAAACCCATACAGAGTCTGTTTTCCAAACCATTTCCACCATTGGAATTAGCACGACAAGACCATCACGATGGTCACCTCGTTGCATTATTTTTTCTACGTCATTTTTCGCACATTTTTTAGACACCGCTAGTTGCCTCGGTTTGCGCGCCACTTCGGTCGTTCTCCATTTTTCACACTTTTTATATCGCCGGATTCATTTCTCCGAGCTCGTGATGATGCTTGAGATCATTTCTCACTCTCACATGATACAATTTCAACATGGTGTCCCGACACCTTGCTGCCTCGATTTGCACGCCACATCGGCTGCCATCAGAATGTTCCACACTTTTTACATGAGCCATCCACTCCTGTAATACTGCAAATGTTTCGTTATTTTTCCACCATTCATTCACCCCGCAAGGAGGCCCACCAATGTTTCCCCCCCACCCTCGTTCCTGGTCATCATAAATGTTCCTTGATTGAACACTTCCTCCTTGCCTGGCCATTCCATCACTTCAGAGTCTTCTTATTTTCTTTTAGACTCCTTAAAATTGAAAGCAACCACAAGCATGAACTGTCCTGGGCTCGTAAAATCCGCACGACAGTACCATTCCCTCACTTCAGAGTCTTCTTATTGCTTTCAAACTCCTTAAAATTGAAAGCAACCACGAGCATGAACTGTCCTGGGCTCGTAAAATCCACATGACAGTACCATACCATTCCATTAATTCAAAGTCTTCTTATTGCTTTCAGACTCCTTAAAATTGAAAGCACCCACGAGCATGAACTGTCCTGGGCTCGTAAAATCCGCACGACAGTACCATTCTCTCCCTTCAGAGTCTTCTTATTGCTTTCAGACTCCTTAAAATTGAAAGCAACCATGAGCATGAACTGTCCTGGGCTCATATAAATCCACATGACAGTACCATTTTATATACACACTTCTTCTAGTTCCCTAACCCATGAAGAAGTCCACTCGTGCCTCTTGGCGCTATGATCGATCCTCTCGGAAGCACCCCCAATCAGGTCGCCTTTGTTCAGAGTATTCTGCAGTCTCCTGCCATTTTACCACAGCTTGAGTCTCCCTCAGCCCAGTCACCCTTCCAGATCCAATAACAGCTATGATCCCCTTACCACCAGTCAATTTCATATGCTGCCTGATCACCCCCGCCAACATACTCTGAACAAAGGAAGTTTGAGTCCACCCACTCTACTTGCCCAATTATTCCCCCCAGTTCATCAATCCTACCATTAGTACTATCACATTTCGGTTTTCCACCTCGCGCTCCTATCAAGGAAACATCATTGCCTTTATAGTTGCAGGTCTCCCTCTGTCGACGATAGCCCCTTTATTCCATAGGATAGACCCAGAGGCCCCTGCGCCTTGGACCCATCACCATCTGTGGTGAGTGCCTACGGACCATTTTGGGAGGAGTCATCATTGCCTCTCCGAATGGTTGTTTCTCACATGCTTGACTTCAGCACCTTAATTGCATCGTTGAGAATCGCGTAGGATTTATATCCCTTCCATTATGTGTCGAAGACCCCGGATTTCCCCTGACTCTAGCACATTGGTGAGTCACTTCGGAATGCCCAGTTATATGTTCCCGTGGATGTCCGAGCTGCGTTGGCGATTATATTCAGAAGCCACCCTGTTCCGCTCTTCCTTGAGTACCCAGTTCAGTTCCAGTTCAGTATACCATTGTGAGTGTGACCCTTGTCACTCTGATCCAGCAGCTCATCAGTTCCTTTGGTACCACATTCAATAGCACTGATGTCATTCCAGTGCATCAGTTTTTCAGCTCAGACATGATCAGCCCAGCAGTATGTTCTAGCGAGCAGTATGGCATCCTACAGGTCCCTCTTTTCGGGACTCACATTTATGTTTATGTATCTTGATACAAGCATGGGTATGCCTGCCTCATCCATATATTGAGATTCTTCCTCATTCAGTATTTGAGGCCATGTATATGTCAGGACCCCATTGTTATTATTATGTTATATCTTTATACGAGCATGGGAATGTCCACCTCGTCCATATGATCAGATGATTCCTCATCCATTATTGAGGTTATGTACTTTTGGTTCTTGCAGTTGGTTCGGGATCATTGTTCCGGGCTTCAGTTTGTTTCTTCTCTTCTCCACACCCCAGGAAAACCATATATCACTTATGATGTCCATCGGCCATACGATGATCTCCTGCCCTCGTACATCAGGTGGCAATCTGTTAACACCCAAAAAGTGTTCACTACCTCATCTACCCCACTACATGACTCATTTGTCCATTTTCCTACCATATTTCCTTCAAAAACCTGAAAATCCCACCAAAAAGCCTCCAAAAGGCCTAAAATGCCTCCAAAAGGCCATAAAACCTCTAAAAAGCCTCCAAAAGGCCAAAAAGCCCCTTTTTTCCTCCAAAGATATCCAAAATTCCTCTAAAATAGAAAAACTCCCCAAAAGGGAAGAAAAAATATAAAATAATGAGGAAAAGGAGGAAAAAACCCTAAACAGCTGCCCTAAACCACATGGTTTCCAAAAACCATGGGCAAGCACTCCACCACTAAAAAACTATAAATAAGTGATGGAGACCCCTCATTTCACACACACAGTCACAAGCATCCTCACTCTACCAAAATTGCTCTTGAAACCCTAGCTCACCCTTTGAGCTACTTTCACCATTGAGAGCCCCTTTTGGCCCATTTCCACCACCGGAGAAAGAGAAGGAGCAGCTAGAGCTCAGAGCAACCTCTCGGATAAGCGCAAAGGGTTTCACCAACCTCCACATCAGAGGTAATATCAATAAAAAAACCATTCTTTATATTTTGCTGTTTTGTTTCATGCACATGTTTTAGATTAGTTTTTATTCCTGTTTAGCATTGTTATTTACTTTTTACTAAACTGCTACTAAGGAGTCAGTTATCCTTAGTAGGTGCTCATTCGCACAAGCTAGGGGTAAAACCCTAGCCACACCCACACACACCCAACACAAGGAATCAGTCCCTTCTCTACGACACAGTCCCTCAGGCCCTGACTTCCCTTCTAGTGCTATTCAGGGGTTGTGGAGAAGAAATCCATCCCTCTATCTCTATCTGTGTGGTTTCCAAACACACCAAGTTTATCAAGAAAACCAATCCCCCATCCTTGCTCCCAACATAGTCCAAATACCAACCACTGCATACACGCAGTCACACAAGCAATTCATAGCTTGGGCAAGGGAAAACAACTCCTGAGTTGTTCTTGGCCCTATCGTGGACAAAAAAAGTCCAAAACAACCTATAGCAGTCCCAAAATGTAAAACAGACACAACCAACAACGTAAGGAAACAACAGTCCGTTCTCAACAATGAAGCCACTAGGAAGACTTACACAGATCGCAATGGGGAAGGAAAAATCAGCCTCCCAATCTGTGCGTGAGAGAAATTTACACCAGATCCCAATATATGAATGGAAACACACTAGATACCTCTCTATGGAAATGTGAATGACAGTTGAAATGGATCCCTCCCTTGGCTATGTTAGACCAAAAAGAAAAAGAATTCCTCAGCGTGAGACACAGGGCATTTTTCCCTACGTGAGGATGAGCGACAATGGAGAAAATGGCGTAGTGGAGAGAATGGTGAGTGGGAAAGTGCGGGAGTATTCACAACACCATCATGGAGAGAGTGGAATGATGGGTGTAGTTTTTTCTTCTTCCAAATGTGAGGTTCGATTCGCTGGTGGAGTGTGTGTGTGGGAAAGGACTGACAATCCTGCCACAGTCCACTCCCCAGTAATAACTGCCTCAACTACTCTATAGAGCATTAAAGTGGTAGTTGGATAAGACAAGGGAAGATGAGCAATCAAACAGGGTGGTGACACATGGATTTTTCCTCATGGCTCAAGGTTTGACATCCCCCCCCTATCCTTATGAGAATCATGCCCCTTCTCAATTTAATTGCCGCGAACATAGTTGGTTGGGTTATTTAATTAAAGATTCATATTTACATGATGAAAAAACTTAATATATGCCATATACCGCGATAGACCATTGGAAACGATTCCGTTCGTCGAAGCATAACACAACTAAATCAATGGTGGGGATTTTGCCTTTAGCTCCACACCACGATTCATTACAATATATACATCATGTACATTTAATGCAATGGGGTCAAAACTAGGGTGTTACAATCTGAAAGCAGCTCAAAACAGACAAAAAAGCTATGCAGATAAGCATAGGGTGAATAGAGAGTTCAGTGTAGGGGATCATGTTTACCTCAGAGTGAGGGGAAAGAAGAGTTCCTTGAAGCTTGGATGTTGTACAAAGTTGTCACCTAGATATTGTGGGTCATTTGAGGTGCTTGAAAGAATAGGGCTAGTTGCATATAGACTTGCATTTCCTGCTAGCACTAGAGCTCATAATGTTTTTCATGTTTCTTTGCTTAATAAACATGTTACATGATTCTAACCATGTGATAAATTGGGATGTGATTCAGGTGGAACCCAAGGGAGAGTTCCAAATCGAGCTAATGCGCATCCTCGACAGGAAGGTCACAATGCTTCAGAACCAAGCCATAGGGTAGGTAAAGGTGCAATGAGAGCACTACGGTTCTAAAGAGGCTACATGGAAGCTAGAGGATGCCATGCGATTAGCACATCCATTTTTGTTCAATTGTGCAGAACATTGAGGCGATACCAGTGTATCATTTTGTTCACTTTTGTAAAGAACCGAGGACAGTGCTATTGAAGGGTGAGGGGAATGTAACACCCCAGTTTTGACCCCGTTTGCATTAAAATTTATAAGATGTATATATTGTAACTAATCGTGGTATGGAGCTAAAGGAAAAATCCCCACCATGGATTTGGTTGTTTTATGTTTCAACGATTAAAATCGTTGCCAGTGGTATATTGTGCTATTCGGCACATATTAATTCTGGCATCATGTAAACATGCATTTTAATTGAAAAGGAACCCCAACCAGCTATGTTAATGCAACCATAATGAAAAGGGCATGATTTTTCTAAGGATAAGGAGCGAAATTATTTAATCCTTGGGGCCAATGGGGAAAAGCCAAGTGTTAGTAGTTAAACCCATTTAGTTGTCACCCACCCTTTTGAGTTACTCACCTTTCCTTGTCTCATTCAACTACAAAATTAAATACTATGGAGTTGGTTGAAGAAATTTATTGCATGGGAAATGGTGTGTGATAGGACTATCTATCCTTGCCCACACACACACTCCTATAGGAGATTCATTCACCCTCACGTGGGCAGGAGGAGACCACACTACCCATTTTTATTCCAGGATTCTTCATTGTTTTCCTCACATAGAGAGCTGGGGGAGCCATTTTTGGGCATTCACAATTTTCTTGTGTATGTGACATTCACATTTGGGTCTTGGATGTTGTGGGTTCTCATTTATGATTTGGGGTTCCTAGAAGTTTTCTCCTCACGCACGATTTTGGGATTTTCCCTCACGCACTCACTCAGTCTTCACGCATGCATACAATGAATGGTTCAGTATTCCTCTTCCGATTTTGCTATGTGTGTACAATTTCCTTCATTTTGTGCTCTGTATGGATGTAATCGACCTCCAAGCAGGTGGTGTTTCCTCTCCTCATACGGCTGAGGATTAGTGGTTGTCTTTTCTCCACTTTTGGGTTGTTATTTTTCTCCACAAGTGTGGGTTGTTGCTGAGGTTTTTTTTCCATGTTAGGGCCAATAAAAACTATGGGATTGGCTTTCCGGTTTGATCTGTGTATCACTATTTTGGCTGTGGTGATGTTTCCTTTTTCTTCCCCAGAGATGTGAATTGCTCGATTTTGTTGTTTGTATGCAGTGGTTGGTATTTGGACTATGTAGGAGTGGAAATGATTCTACTTGGTAAAATTGGTGTGTTTGGGAGCCTCATAGATAGATCTAGAGGGTTGTCTTTCTTCTCCACACCCCCTGAATAGCACTGTAAGGGAAGTCAGAGCCTGAGGGACTATGCAACAGAGAAGGGACTGATTCCTTGTGTTGGGTGTGTGTGGGTGTCCTAGAATTCAAGCTAGTTATGGTGTAGGTGTCCTTAGCTCTTTAGTGATCCCACTATCTTAGCAGACAATGCTTCCATCTCCTGTTAACCTCATAAACCCAACTTGTTGGCTTGGTTATGAATTGTTTTGCACTCTTATCTTGATAAACCCTACTATGTTGGCTTGACTAAATAGTGTGGTATATTTGACTATGTGTGAGTCCACTTAGTTTCCTTACTCCTTGGGGATTCATGTCTAGCTCAGGGGTGGTGTTAGAATAATCAACCCATATTTTACCCACTTAGACATTAATTCCATTATTTTGGTCTTATTTGCCTAGTTCATGTGTCCCACCTTGTGCAAGTTGTTATTTGCCTATCTATAATGGTCAAAATTGCCATATTTGACTCATGGAGTGCATGGGAGAGCTAAAGGAATCAATTCTGCTTTATTCCTAGCCTCCTAGGTGCCCTTCTACTTTTTCTGCTTTATTGCCTTCTTTTTCAGTGTTTTAAGGAAAAAGGAAAAGCTAGACTAGGTGAGGTTGACTTGTTTTTTGTCCTACACATCCTCCTCTCTTTTCTCCATGAAAAAGCATGTATGAGCTGCCATTCCACCACTCTTTAGCTTTCCTATGCCTTTTTTCCAATTCGTGAGCTCCATGATAGATTTGGGATCAGCTTTTTACACCTATGGGGGATTTGCTTATTTTTGGTAAGCCTGCTTTATGCTAGATTTGGATGCCTCCTCATGCATTATATTTCTTGATGTATTCTATTTATTTAGCAACCTATTTTATTATAGGGTTGGCTATTGTACACTCAGTTAATACAATTTAGTGTTACAACTCCATATTCAGTCTCTTTTGTGAGTGATTTTGCATGATCAATTGATAATTGTTGTGAGTAAAATTAATCTATTTCTGGCCTTAATTTCCACATGGTATCAGATCCATTGTAGGTTGTTTCTCTCCTTCAAAATTTTTTTTGCAAGTTCGACATCAAAAACTGGGAGCCTTCTACTGATAGCCGGGACAGATTTTCTAGAGCTATGGATCAATCACATAAAACTATGTTGACTCCCTTCAATTTCTTTGAATGGAAAGTAGAGATGGAGATACTATTGAGAGTGAAAGGCCTCTATAGGGTGACTATGTAAATAGAGGTAGAGCCCAATGCAGCTGCAGAGAAGATAAAATGGCACAACAGGAGGGATGAGGCTTATGGCCTCCTGTGCCTAAGTATTTCCAGAGACCTCCTTTTCCATCTTGATGGATTGACATCACCGAATGAAGTATGGGAGAATATTTCTGATATTTTTGGAAAGATAGATGAGATGAGGGGACATCAAATCGAGAATGAGCTGATTTCACTGAGTCCAACAAGCTTTGAATCCCTGCAACTATATTTCTCCAAAATCAAAGCACTAGTTTTGCAGCTGAAACAGTGTGGTATTGAAAAGAAATATGATCAGCTTGTACTGGCCATCCTCTCGAAGCTGGGCCCTGATTATTTAGTGTTTTTTTTTACCTTCTATGCCACAAAACTGACAGCTCGAACCTGGAAGATGCCTAGCCTTGCATATTTCATGGAATCTCTCACACAAGAAAAGGACAAGCTGGTGATGATGGGACCATCAAACCATCCAAATATCAAGCTTTGATTGCTAGATATTTGAGGGTGGATTCAAAAAGAAAAAAGAAAGCTAAAAATCCACCTGAGCAAAAGAGAGACAAGAAACAGTCTCCGGAGGATCAACAAGGTCCCAAGAAGAATAACCAGAAGAAGAAGAACAAAGGTGAAATGAACAAGTGCGCATACTGCAATAAGGGAAATCGCTCTGAAAGCTCTTGTATGAAAGAGCAGATAGACATGCTGACAAATCTCCTGGAGAAGAATTGCATCTCCCTTCCAGAAAGCTCAAAGAAGAGAGAAGGAGGATCAAGTTCAGATGACAGAGAGAGAGTTCATGCTCTAGTTGCTGGCACATCAAGCTCACCCAGTTTTATCATTGATTCTGGAGCTTCAAGACACATGGTTTCAACCAAGGAGGCCTTCTCCTCACTAGATATGTCGAAAGGACCATCTATTGTACTGGGAGATGACTCTCTCACTGAAAGTAAAGGAAAAGGAAGGATAGATCTTGATCATGGTTAGTTCAGCAATGTGCTATATGTCCCTGGTCTCACCTCCAACCTCTTGTCAATGTACCAAATGATCCACACTGGGTCTCCTAAGAAGGTCATATTCTCCCCCAATGAAGTTGAAATCACAGAGATTTCAACTGGTAGAGTCATTGCAGAAGGAGTTGCAAATCATGCTCAAAAGGTATACATGTTTTCACACTTCCTACCTTACTCAAACCCCTCTGCTCTTCTCATTCATGCTAATGAAGCCAGCAAGCTTTGGCATGAGAGATTTGGCCACCTTAACTACAAATATCTTTCTGATCTTAGTGGAAAAGAGATGGTCATAGGGTTTCCCAAGATAAAATTTTCCAAAGGAGTCTGCCAAGGTTGTATCCTAGGAAAACACCCAGAGCATAAGTTTGAGACAGCTAGTCATGAGAGAACCTCTACACCCCTCGAGCTGATCCACAGTGATGTTGCTGGTCCATTCCCTCATATTTCCATGAGTCAGGCCAAGTATGCATTAACTTTCATTGATGAATTTTCCAGGTATTGCTGGGCTCACTTCCTGAAACACAAGTCTGAAGTTTTTGGCCTATTCAAAGTCTTTAAGGCTTTGGTTGAAAACCAGTCTGGAAGGAAACTCAAGGCCCTCAGATCTGACAATGGTGGTGAGTATGTCAAGTTTGAGTTTATTAAATATTGTGCAGATGTAGGTATTGATATGCAGCATTCTATCCCTTACACACCACAGCAAAATGGTGTTGCTGAGAGGAAGAACAGATCACTGAAGGAGATGGCAACATGCATGATGGAGGCCAAAAATTTGCCACCAAAGTACTGGTCCAAAGCTATCAACTTTGCAGCCTATATTCAGAATAGGGTGCCTCACAAACATCTTGATGGCATGAATCCCTTTGAAGCATGGAGTGGGCACAACCCAGATGTGACCCATTTCAGGATTTTTGGCTCAAAGGCTTGGGCTAGAATCCCGACAGAGAAGAGGAAGGATTTGCAGCCCCAAAGCCAAGATTGTCTTTTTGTTGGATACTCTGAAGATTCAAAATGGTACAATTTGATAAATTTGAGCAAAAATAAATCCTTCATTGAAAGGTGTGTTCAGTTTGAAGAAGAATCCCTTGCATAAGTGGAAGTTGGTGAAGCCTCTTCACCACATGAACCTCAAGAAGTAAGTAAAGAGTTTGTTGAACAATATGATTCTGATTTGTCTGATGGAGATGATTTTATTGCAGACCATAACATCCCCACAAGGCAAAAATGGGCAGCCAAGACACTACATGCAGCAGGTGAGCTAGCTGGGGATCCCAATGACCCAAGAAGGACTAGATCTCAATTTGAGAATGGTCTGTGCATGAAGGATCCTATGTTTGCTGAAAAATGCTATTTGATAGTGGATTCTGATCCTCAAACATATGAATAAGAATCAGGAGATCCAATATGGAAAACAGCCATGAAGGAGGAGTTCAGCTCACTCCAGAAGAGAAACACATGGGAGCTAGTGGATCTTCCCCCAGGGAGAAAACTAGTACAGTGTAAGTGGGTCTATAAGAACAAATTTTCTGCTGATGGTTCACCACTGAAGTACAAGGCCATATTTTTAGCCAAGGGATACTCACAGGTTCATGGCATAGATTACAATGAGACCTTTTCCCCAGTGGCAAAAATGGATTCCATCAGGCTAGCTCTAGCCATTGCAGCCTCAAGGCAATGGGAGGTACATCACATGGATGTAAAATGTGCCTTCCTGAATGGATATCTCATTGAGGAGATATATATGCAGAAGCCTCAAGGTTTTGCTACTAACCCTTCTCTTGTGTGCAGGTTGAGAAAGTCATTGTATGGGCTAAAGAAAGCCCCCAGGGCTTGGTATGCCAAGATCGATAGCTTCTTGCTATCACTGAATTTTGTTCGGTGCAAATCAGATCCAAATGTCTATTTGAAGTTAGTTAATGGTTCATTAATGATCATTGTGTTATATGTTGATGACCTCCTCATTACAAGAAGCTCACAGGCTGAGATTGCTTCCTTAAAAGGAGCTATGAACCAAGCCTTCTCCATGACAGATTTGGGGGCTCTTAAGTCAATTTTTGGGGCTTGAGATATCTCAAACCAAAGCTGGAATCAAGGTGTACCAGTCCAAATATTCCTTGGACTTGATGAAAAAATTCAAAATGAAGGATTGCAAAGCAAGCAAAACTCCTTTCCTTTCAGGAGTGAAGTTGGAAGAAGTTGATTCTTCACCGATGGTAAACAATACACTGTATAGGAAATTGATTGGATGTTTGTTGTATCTGACACATACTAGACCTGATATTTTTTATGCAGTAAGTGTGGCTTCTAGATTCATGGATCATCCTCAAGAGATCCATTGGAAAGCAGCCAAAAGGATCCTTAACTTTGTTCAAGGAACAAGGACACATGGGATCTTCTATAAAGCAAAATCTGATCTTGAATTGATTGGATTTAATGACAGTGATTGGGCAGGTGATAGCACAGATAGAAAGTCCACATCAGGATATGTGTTCATGCTTGCAGAAGGGCCAATCAGCTGGTCAAGCAAGAAACAGAGTGCCATTGCACTCTCATCTACAGAAGCATAGTACAGAGGAGTTGTTAATGCAGCAACTCAATGTTTATGGTTGCAGGGTTTACTTGGAGAGTGTGGCTTCGAACCTGAGTACTCAACTACCATATACTGTGATAACCATAGTACCATTCGAATCTACAAGGATCCAGTTCAGAAGCAGAGAACCAGACACATTGAGATCCATATGCACTACATCAGAGAACTTGTGCATGATGGCACCATTCACCTACTCTTCTGTTCATCTTCAGAACAAGTAGCTGATATCTTCACCAAAGAATTTTGTGAGAAGACCTTCAGCAATCTCAAATCACTTCTAGGGATTGCTGATCATGCTGTGAAAGCATGAGTGAAGACAAGATTCTACAATTTTGTTTTACAGTCCATGTTTAAGGGAGGATTTTCCCAAGTTGGTTTTGCCTCTTTCCTTGTTTAAATGGATTTGCAGTATGTAAAGAGTGAATAATCCTTGTTTCTAGGCCCTATAATTTTCTGATATATTACTCATAAGTCAGGCTTAAGGGGGGGTGTTAGAATAATCAACCCATAGTTTACCCACTTAGACATTAATTCCATTATTTTTGTCTTATTTGCCTAGTTCATGTGTCCCACCTTGTGCAAGTTGTTATTTGCCTATCTATAATGGTAAAACTTGCCATATTTGACTCATGGAGTGCATGGGAGAGCTAAAGGAATCAATTCTACTTTATTCCTGGCCTCCTAGGTTCCCTTCTTCTTTTTCTGCTTTATTTCCTGCTTTTTCAGTGTTTTAAGGCAAAAGGAAAAGCTAGACTAGGTGAGGTTGACTTGTTTTTTGTCCTACATGTCCTCCTCTCTTTTCTCCATGAAAAAGCATGTATGAGCTTCCATTCCACCACTCTTTAGCTTTTCTATGCCTTTTTTCCAATTTGTGAGCTCCATGACAGATTTGGGATCAACTTTTTACACCTATGGGGGATTTGCTTATTTTTGGTAAGCCTGCTTTATGCTAGATTTGGATGCCTCCTCATGCATTCAATTTCTTGATGTATTCTATTTATTCAGAAACCTATGTTATTACAGGGTTGGCTATTGTACACTCAGTTAATACAATTTAGTGTTACAGCTCCATATTCAGTCTCTTTTGTGAGTGATTTTGCATGATCAATTGATAATTGTTGTGAGTAAAATTAATCTATTGCTGGCCTTAATTTCCACAGGTGGAAGTGTTGCTGAGATATTGAGGAGCACATTGTCCTATGGTTGGGTGGAATGTTGTAGTGACATAGCTAGTTGCGGGATGAGCTTCCTCATAAGATAAGTATTATTTTCTATTTCTTATCTGCAATTGTATTTGTTGATTAATGAAAATGATGAACATGCTAAATGCTTGAATGTATGGATTTTCTTCTGTTGTATGATGAATAATTATGCATCTATGCATTTTTTACTTCAATGCATATCAATTTTTATGTGTATGTTCATGGGGATAGATTTTCAGGCTAGATCGTATTATGGTAGCATCCTCTTCGTCAGTCAAAGGGACAGGGACGTTACACTAGCATGTCATGATCTTCAGATGCTACTATTTCTGGAGAGTGTCCAACTTCTACCATTCGGGGAGGTACATCCTCTTCATGTACTTATTCAATATGACACTTTCTAGATTTATTAAGAGTTGTTTCTTCATCAAATGTTACATCCCTACTAATCTTGATATGATGGAATCTTGAGATGTATATCCCGAAGGTTTTGGAGACTTCACATTATCCAACAAATATTCTCTTCTTTCCATAAGGATCCAATTTAGTTCTCTTCTATTTCAGAATATGTACATATACTGGGAAGCCAAATATTTTGAGATGGCTCACTTTAGGTTTCTTTCCTATATACATCTCTTCAGGAGTCTTGAATCCAAGAGAACTGTGAGATAATCACTTCTGCACATATACAGTTGTTCTTTTTGCTTCAACCCATTGGTACATAGGGAGGTCTTGGTCATGAATCATGGTCTTCACTGCTTCCATGATAGTTCTATTATTTCTTTTTGCAACACAATCATGTTGGGGATTATAGGGAGTGGTTAGTTCCTTATTTATTCCTTCCTCCTTACAGAATGCATCAAATTCCTTTGAAGTGTATTCTCCACCATTTTCTAATTTCGGTGTCTTAATTCTCTTTTCTAAGTGGTTCTCTATCAAGGTTTTGAATTCCTTGAATTTCCTGAACACTTCACTCTTATTATTCAATAATTATATCCAAGTATTTATTGAATATTCATCAATTAATGTGACATGATACTCATATCCAGTTAAGGATATGGGGGAAATAGGAACACATACATTAGAATGAATTAGTTCCAACACACATTTAGTCTTTTTTTCACTTTTCAAAAAGGGATTCTTGATGTTCTTTCCTCTTGAACATCCTCTACAAGCTCCCTCATGTTTGATCTTTTGATCTTATAACCCTGTTATTGTTATACCCAAATCCTATCACCAACATGTGATGAGATCCTTGACCCCTTTTGTTTCCCTTAATCCCAAAACTTGGAGTGGAAACTTTCTCTAGATACCAATTCTACATGAAAAAACCTAGCACCATGCTTATCCTTTGGCTAATGAGCAGTACCTTGCTCAACACTACTTGTGTCTTGTTATAGAGAAGCAGTGCCACTGCGGAAGTTCTTTGTATTTGAAGTGGTTCTCTCCTAAACTGCTCTGTCATAAGGGAACAAAAGTGGTACCCTTGGTAAAATGGGAAAAAGAGAAGTTTATCAAGGCTTCTAGATGATGAGCCTCATGTCCTCCCTTATCCCTATCAATATGGGTTAGTTGAGCTCAAGATCCCTCTTGGTAGGATCTTAGATCCACCTCACCCACATTTCTCTCAATTATCCCTATCCATTGAGCCCTATAAATACAAGGTCATGTCCATAGTTGAGTGGGGTAGAATAGTAGAGTTATGTTGTTGAATTGATACCCTGGCCTAATCCATTAAAGAGAAATTTTGGAGTAAGTTGGAGCTATCAGGGATAAGATGTTAGTTTTATGAAGGAGTTTCTTGACACTAAGGCACATGGTTTTAAGCTCTTTCATCTATTTTCTAATGTAAAGTTGATTTCCTTCCCACATGTTTATTGTGTAAATATCGCATATATGTTATTGGATTCCTTAGTCACTAATATGGACTTGTAGATGTTTTTCTGATAGATTTGATGTCTTTGTATGTTTGATATGTCTTACACATATACAGGTATTTCATCAGAGTTATATTCTAGGCTTCTATAACATTCAGGGAAGGTCTTCAACCGAGTTATTCCCTCATTTGTTCTGGATCTGAACCATTCAGACTAGAGGAACAACTTCTTTCTACGAAAGGTGCATTATTCCTGATTATAGTTACCACCTTGCTCACATAGGGAAATTATTTGTAGTTGATGTTAGAAATTCTTCTATTCCATAGTTCACTTGAACTGGTAGTCTCATGAACAAGGGTTGTCTCTAGATGTCTTTTGAGCTTGTACAGTCCTCCTTCTTCTTCTCCAATGAACACAACATCTTCAAGTGTCTTTCCTTTGGACCAGATAAGTACTTCTCCATCTATAAAAGAAATATATATCCTTTCTTATCTATATCAAAGATGGAAAGTAAGTTATTTTTCAAACCTGGTACATACAATACTTCCTTCATCTTCATGGAATCCCCATATTCAAGCGTGTAGCTTGATTCATCAATACCTTTGATGGGATATTGATAGTCATCTCCCAATGATACCTTCTAGGAAGATTTATTTTCTTCATGTCTTGACAGAGTTTTCTTCTTCCCCATCATGTGCTTTGAGGCACCACTATCAATAAGACATGTATCTTCTCAAAGTGTTATTGATACAAAGAGTCCAGACCCAAAGATATTTACATCTTCACCTCTAGTTAGTCTCTTTCAATGTATTTCTTCTTCTTCATTCTCATATTCAAGTAGACAAGCATGATGTCTCTTGTTCTTCTTCTTCTTCTTTGGTGATGGACACTCTCTGGCTAGGTGTCCTATTTTATGATAGTTGTAGCATTGATACTTTGAGTAATCCTTCTTCTTGTTCTGAAAATTCTTCTTGGAAGGATTGTGAGTACTCTTCTTGAAGTTTGATTGTTTTCTTCCTTTAGTATGGGTGGCTAGAGCATGATCATATTCTCTGAGTAGAGCTTCTTTGTTGGGTACTCTAGCTTCTTCTTGTATGCAATATTCCCATACTATGTCAAACTTTATACTTTATTTTCTGTCACATAGAGTCTATATGAATGAGTCCGAAGGTCTAGTGAGACCATTGAGAGAAGTCATAACTAGTTCATCCTCATCAAGGGTGTCTCCAATATAACTGAGCGGTTCTCTTAATTGGGAGACCCTTGTGAAGTAATCTTGAATAGATTCTCCTTTTATTATCTTGGTGCCCTTTAGTTGAGCTATCAGATTCATCTTTTTGTTGATGTTCCTTCCTTCATACATTCTGTAAAGTGAATCATACATATTCTTACGTGTATTATTAGATGACACTTGAGGGATCAAGTTATCCTTAATAAAATCAACAATGATCCTCATTTTGTTGATTAGGTCTCATTCATCCTTCTCCTTAGCTTCATCTTCTTTAGGTTCTGTAATCTCATCCTTTATGTAATTCTCAAGGCCATTCTCTTTCATAATGATACCAATCCTATACTTCCAAGCTAGGAAGTTGTCTATGCCTTCCAACTTGTCCTAAAGCTTAGTGCCTGGGGCCATCTTATCCAATAGGTCAGTAAAAGTAAAATTTCTCAAAATAGGAGGCTGAACCTACCAATCAATGTGCTTGACTGAGGCGAGTTGGTTGGTCCAACTAATTTTTATAGATTCCAAATATTCACCCTTCAAATCCTACTTGCGCGGTTGTAGCTCTATAGAATTTATGGTTCTGGTTTTCTGTAGTTTTCTGGTTCAGGGCCAAATGGGGGTTTGGATTTCCTAAATATTCAACCACCCAAAAAACATCGATTCTAGGTGCAATAGATGTGCTCCAAGGAGGCACAAATTTCTATGCAAGTAGATCTTTCAAACTCTAATTTTTGTAGAAGCCCTATTTTCTTTCGTAGAGGGAGGAGAGGGAGTTTCACCTTGTGAAAACTATCCTATTTAGGCTAGCTATGATACCATGTTAAGGTTTCAGATTCTATAATATATATCATTAGTGTTCAATTCAAAATCACAGTAGTAGCATATGAGAAATCACTGAAAGAAACACAATCTAAACATAGACACGGTATTTATCCTGGGAAACCCTCAAGGGAAGAAAAACCAGCTAAAAGTTCCTCTGTATAAGATGCATAAGATATAACCCCAAAAATAGGTATTATCCTCCCTCCGTTTGGTCTCTCTCCCTCTCTTATGTGTAATGAGATTTTTACCCCTGTTACGTGAAAAAGAACCAACCTTATATCAATGGGACAGTAAGGGAGATTTCAAGAAAAAAATACATAAATAAACAAGATGAGTAACAAAAAGAAAATAAGCATATATGAGGGATAAACTAAATAAAATGAAAATAAACAAAAAATATACTTTATTTCTTGTGAAAATGGGCCACCGTGGCCGTCTCGGAAATGGTCCGCCACTCCATAGGCTGGTTCTCCAGGTGGGTATGAAGAATGTCTCGACGTACTAAGTGGGAATGGTATGGCAACGGGTTGATGTAAACATGGTGTGTGAATACTTGAGAGAAAAATGTGTCTCACCGTACTCACAAAATAAACAATGAGAAAAAAAGCTGTAAGAATCTTTTGGGAGAGACCTTCACACTATATTTATAATATGTTTCTAGGGTTTTTTTACCTTTTGTCTCTTTTAGGGTTTCTGAATCCTTTTTAGGGTTTTTTCACCCTTTTTAGGGTTTTTGAGCCTTTTTTTAGGGATTTTGACCCCTTTTTGGGTTTTTGACCCTTTTTAGGAGAGAATGAGGGTAAAACATAGTAAATAATAATGTTTTGGACTCGAGATACAATTGTGAAGGTCAAAATTAAGGGACATATGGTAGGAATATGTTGTATGTATGTGTTGACGTGCCGGGAATGGCACAATTGTCAACCGAGAGGAAACCCGATCCGAAAGTTTTCAAAGATGCTCTCAGTCGTTAGGTAGCTTCCTCTGACGAGATTAAGGCCCCGTTTCCTTCCCTAAACTACTCCCAGTTACAGGAAAATACTCAAAAAGAAAAAAACTAAAGCAACTGCTTGTTAACTAAATTTATAGTATATACAGAGCAGACTGTTAAAGGTAATTACTGAATTAGTTGGTATATTACACAACTAATAATTAGAAATTAATCTATTTAACCAATTATTCTATGAATGCAATAACAAATAATTAATGAAATATTAACATATTTGATCAATTTACATAAATTACACTATAAACACATGTACATTAATAACAGGATTAAAATGATAACTTATCAAAACATCAATGTCAAATCTGATCCAATAGGTTTTCTGTAAAATGCATAAAGAGAAATTACCATTAACCTAAACTAAATGTCCTATCCTGATCAGGAGCGTAGAAAGCATTAACCTGGAATTACATTTGCAAATAATGCTACTATGCTAAAAATCTTGAAAGTATTCAGAAGAAATTTAGAAACTTAAACAATATAACACAGTGAACAAGTATATCACACACATCATGATGAAAAAATCGAGTCTACTATGTGACATATATTAGCAAATTAAAACCAGAATAAGTCGACGGTTCAACATGATGCATTTTGCATAATTCATTAAAGAAATAATGACAAAACATATAAACTGCAGAAAAGAAGTGACAAGATCAAACGATATCATAAATACATTTGCAGAGTATAAAAACTGTAAATATATATATATAGTTATCACCAGTCAAAAGTGTTGTAACTGCCAACAAAAAATTGTCTTAGGTCACAGGAAATGATTACAGTGATTTTGCCTCTCCCTTTTCCCAACTATCGACCCCCTATCTAGTAATACATATTTCCTTTAAATACATTTAATCTCACATGGAGATAGTTCTACAAAATTGGAAACTACAAAATAGAAATCTTAACCAATTTCATTTAAAAATGACAAATGCAATATGTCATTTTTCTACATGCGTCATAATGTCTCGAAATAGGAAAGATTTGATTTATAGCACAAAATCACACAATGATAAAGGCACTAATCGATTTAGTGACACCTGGGAAACAGCAAGGCCAACCGATTTGCTCATGATTCCCCAGGGATCATCCTCAAAATGAGTGATCCAAGAAAACGCATCAACCATAAAACCTGTAGCACTACACAATAAAGAGAAATAATTAACACATAAGCAAGAGAAACATAAAATAAACTACATAATCCATCCATCAAATCCAACCAATAACTGTAACAAAATAACTCGATTATCACTTGATTATAAACTTCAAACCTGAAATATTCTTAAACATATATACAATAGTGAGTGTGCCCGGAATATTATAATTTAACAGGAGCATTAAACACCTGTATATTCACACCATTCGCTGGATTCTGTGAATGAACTTTGAATTGCATTAAAGTAACCTGAGCATTGATCTCACGCATTTTTTCCTCACTCTTATGATTCTCATTTTACAGTTTCAGGACTCTCCGAATCAAATTGTTTTTATGCTTCTTCAGACGCAGCAAACCCTTATCATCAGAATTAGATTTCTCTTTCATCCTTGCATTCTCGGCTTCCATAGCATCACGATGTGCTACCATTCCTGTTATTTCTTCCTCCATCCTATGTATTTTATCCAACAAATAGTTTACAAATAACAGGTGAACCATTTCACCAATTCAATAGAAACCCGGTAAATTCGCTTCTACAGACTTGTCCTTAGATGGAGGATCGACCACAGGGTCAACCTGAAGATTCTTATCAGACACATGGGGATTGTTATCTGTATGGTTCATGACAAGCTCATGATCAATGTCAAGGCCATCATTAAGTGAGATAGGATTCTCTTCTTCGTCATCTATCACAACTTTTTCAATGTCAATGTTTTTACTCACAGAAGACTTAACAGTGCTAACCTTGGCTAACATAATCCTTGTAAAACTGCCAGTAACCTTACCATTTGGCCTTTTGCCCTTTTGTTTGCAAGCATTGTCATTACGTTTAGGCATGACAAGGGATAAGTTTAAATACTTCCTCATACGCTTACAAGGCATAGGAGTACCAGGACTACACACAGGAGTGGGAGTAGGATCATTGCGAACGTTGGGGCTTACACAACCAACAGGGTTTGACACAGGCTCATGCACAGGTGAAGCTGGAGCTCGAATAGGCTCTTGATGTCTAACACATTCTTCAGGGTTATCGAATTGAAAATGGCAGAATTCCAAGAAGCCATTCCGTTCGAGAAAATCATCCCATGACCGATTTTTCTTACTCAGCTCTCTTTCTACCAATATCCTAACCTGGCCATGATGAAACAGACTGTGACCGATGTTCTTCGGCCCATTTTTAATGGCCGAAGACATATTGGTCAAAATCCGAACTAAATAATAAGGAAAATTCAAAGGAAAACCGAGAAAAACAACCAACAATCGAAGGTGATAGACATAAGCCAAGGAAAGACGACCCTCACAGGTCACGTACCGATGAATAACGTCTAGAACCAGTCGCCATTCTTTCTAGAAATACTTTCACGATACACCAGTTCTGAAGGACACCTCCTGGCAAGGATTCTTCAACATCTGTCTCCATTCCATGACCTCCATCTGCTTGTACTTGAACCAGCGTTCACCTGTCAATGGAAAACCCGTAGCCAGAGAAACTGAGCGCTCGTCAACCCTAAATTGGAGGTCAGCCACTTTAACCCTAGAATTGGACAGTGACAAAGAAAATAACCCATTCTTCTCTTTGGCCTTATTCTTCTCTTTGTCCTTACTAGGATTCGAACCCCCATCTGAATATTTGGGCTTATATTGCTTCTCCTTCACTTGACGCTTCAAATATTTTTCTTTCTTCTTGCTTTTGGATTGATTCAAAACACTTGTAGCAAGGGATTGATCCTTGGTGGATTTGATGGTACCCATTTTTGTCAATTTGTCTCTTTCCTAAGTCAAAGACTCCATGAAGTCTTCCAATGAAGGCATTCTCCAATTTTCAACCATTATATTGCATGAGTGGAATGTGGAGACAAACTCTAAATACTTAGGGTCTAGCTTCAAAACAATGGACGAGATCAAATACTCCTCTTTCATCTCAATTCCACATTGTTTTAGCTGAAGTACCAAGTATTTGAACTTTGTGAATAAATATTGGATCGTCTCAAAGTGGGCATCTCATTTTCGACTTAGTTTCCTCTCATCTCATCAGTATTCTCAAATAGTGACTTGATCTTGAGATAAAATTCATTGGGTTTAGTAAGATTGTCTAGATGGAAGAGGATATCCCTCTAAATACTGATACAAAGCATCATGAATGCCTCATCCAACATGTTGAAGTACTTCATTTTTCCACAGCGGAGTTGGGGGCGTTCTCAATACCCATGGTTACTCTATAGAGGCATTTCGAACTCACCTAGATCACCATTTTGGAATTCCATTCAAAATATTTGAATGGGGTAATAAATACATGGCTCTACTCCATTTCTGCTTGTGCACTGAGTGACAAAGACATTGGAACTAACTACAATGCAAACACTCAATTGTTTTTGAAGGAATCCCTAGATTGCAAATAAAAATCTCTAAATTTGACTTGCATATCTAAAGAGATATGATACCATATGAAAATATGATTCACAGCATTATTTATGAGCTAAGGGAATCCTCATAACTCAAGAATTTCACAAACTATGCAGAAAAACAGTGAAACAAACAAAATTAACACCTAGAAATATTGCCAATAATTTAACTTTCTATTAATTTCCAACATATAAATATGTCTAGAACATAATTATAATACAATAGGTGAAAATCGTTAGGCTTTGGAGGAAAATTGAAGGCATACATGTGGCAGGCTTAGATTGGAACTCCCAAACCACCTCAGAAGGTCACGAATGACCATGTGAACATGGGTGAAGCATGCTAGGACATAAATGAGGGTTGGATAGGAATTATGGAGTGCATGGGTGAGTGGGAGTGGATCTAGGTAGCAATAAATGATCCAAAAGAGCAAAAAACACTCAAATACAATGTATGGGTGCCTTTGGTCAAACTGGTTCCCTGGTTTAAGGAGTGGGAGCGCACCAAGTAATAAAATGTCAGAAATGAGGGTGCATGTGTCTCCTAAATAATAAAATATGTTCTCTTGGGTGCATTAATGAGTCAAAAACCCCCAAATACCTTGCTAGACCAACATAACCAAGGTTTGAACCATATAACATAATGAGAAAAAAAATGAAAATGTGTCGTAGTTGTATGTGATCCTGATACTTGGTGGTATGATACTCTAACATGTGTCACTCGAGAATGAGTGTACATAGAACAACCACATGGTTTTGAATTTGAAGACATAAGAACACATTTTGTAAATTGAAAAAGGATCTGTATGGAATTAACCAAGCTCCAAGAGCTTGGTATGGAATAATCGATAGTTTTCTGATGAGCTTGGGATTTACCAAATTCAAGGATGATCCTAAAATTTACTTCAAGGTTGTGGATGATGAACCTGTCATATTATTGTTGTATGTGGATGAATTATTCCTGACAGGTAATGAGAAGAAAATCTCAGAGTGTAGGAAGAAGCTTGCTGTAGAATTCGAGATGAAATACTTTGGCTTGATTCATTTTTTTCTAGGTCTTGAGGTATGGCATCTCCCAGAATGAATCTTTCTTAACCAAGGGAAGTATGCATTGGAAATCCTAAAAATGTTTGACATGTTGGAATGTAAATCCATGGAAAAACCCATGGATACACATTTGAAGTTGATAGTTGATACCTCATCAAAATTGGTGGATGTGACACTATATATATAGATCATTGGTTCCTTGATGTATCTGATGAATACCTCACTAAATATATGATTTTTTGTGAACACTATGAGTCAACATCTGGTTGAGTCTAGACATGTTCACTTGGTAGCTTGTTGATGGCCCGAGGCTACAGTGGCTAGAAAAATACAAGGAAATCAAGAAGATGAGAAAGTCCAACCTGAAAAATATTCAAACAATCCCACATAGAGATGGTTCCACCCCAATTTGTTTGGGATAACTAACTCATGTGGATATAAGGCCTCCACTAACACAAGGTGGTTAGATCCAAATGGATCTATTATTCCTCAATGGAATATGTGTAAGGGTTTGAAGGAACACTAAAATGAATTGTCTAAGTAAACTAAAACAATAACTGTCAATGATTTGTAATATAACAATTAGATCCTTTATTTATGAAAAAATTTAATCCAATGTACATAAATATAAACCAGATTTGTTCTTTTCCAACATCGAATAGAACTGAACAATTAAAATTGAATTGTTTTATCCAAATGAATTAAGTGCATAATTGTTCTAGCATAGGACTACTAGTTGAAAAATCAACATTTGCAGGAGTGAATGTTCAATAGTTTCAATTAATAGTACATGGATTAAATAAATAAATTTAGTTAATGCATAAAAAAAACAATAACTTTGTGATGAGAAATAAATACAGTAATTAGTGTGTTTGATAATAAAGAAATATATAATCAAGACCTTAGAGAAGAAATAGAATAACAAAAAATTCACTAAATAAGTTCAATGAATAGCCGAAAGATGACAAAAGAAACTTTGTGAATTTTATTGAAAATGTAAGAAATTACAATCCTGCAAAATTTATAGAGTATCTATGGTCTGTCCTTTGTGGTTCTTTCTCCTATAGTCCTCTAGGGTCACTCCCGTGATATCTGTCGTGTACCTCTATGATATATCCCATCTCATTAAATAATAATTAAAAAATATTAGAAATAAAGAAATTCCTTCAAATATATGGGGATTACATAATATTAGTTTTAAGATCTTCCAAGGGCACATTGCCTCTTGCAAAAAGCATCTAATAAAGCCACTAAATCCTGATATTCAACATGTTCCAATTATACTTGATATTTGTATATCAATGCCTGGATCTCCCTTTTCTTAACCTTTTCCCATTCTCAGAGAAAGTGGTTAATCCTCGTCTGCACATTCAAAGGTGACTCAATCCAATCTTTGATCTCAACCAGATGAAGGTGATCAATTTTTTGAATCTTCTCCTTGGTTTGCAAAAAATACCTTTCCATTTGTTCTAGCTTAATATTCAGAGGCATATCATATTCAAACGTAGGCATCAATCATAAGCCCAGAAAACTTAACAAATTTTCTTAGGTGAACCACCTCTTCTTACATGATACATGTCCATCCTGAATGGTGGACTCTACAGAATCACAAACATTTTCCCATGACTGTAGGGAAATATTAATCCTTCTCAACTTGATATTTTCAATGACTAGCACACCTTCTAGTCTGTCTTTGATGTATCTCTTCCATTCCACTAGATTGTCATAGAATTTAGTTTCTTCCTTCATCCTTTGATTGTGATCATAAAGGAGGTCAGAATGGAATTTGAAGGAATTATAAGTCTCTTGCATCTCATTCATTCCTTCAAATAGACCAGCCATCACCAGGTGAAAATCATTCTAAATTCTAAGAGCCAATTCTCTAAACTCCTCCTCTGTGAACTTGGAAAAAGAGGAATCAAAAGATACAAACTGAAAGTCCTTCAACTGTTGTTCAAGGGCTGTAATATTATTCACATGTTTGATATTGAATCCTTGGGATTATTCAAAATTTCACTTGAGGAGATTGTTCTGCTCTTGAAACTGTTTCCTCTGGTGTTCATAAACATCCTTCAATCCTTGCATCTCAATCTAATGCCGTGCAATTTCCTGTGTTTGTTCTTGTTTTATCCTTTGCAACTCCTGTTGTTTTCTCTCAATTTCCTTCTTGAGTGAGGAAATTGATTCATAACTGGCCCATGCAAAGGCTCCCATGGAAGCTTCAGTCTCCAAGGCCTCTTGTTTAATGTCTATGGAATTTCTCTTCCATATGATCTGATTAGGCACTGAGCCCTGCTTGAAAGTTCCCTCCCTGGATATTTTGGATCATTTCTTCAATATATCCTTTTTTGTCCTACTCAAGAAGTATCCCCAAGGGACACTACTGCATCATCACCAAAATATTCCACTTCCTTAGGTGTGGAAATGGCTCCTTCAAAGACTATGACTAAAGGTCCAGGTTGGGAAATGTCAGAGGTTGGGATTGGCATACTGATTTGTGGAATGGTAATGGAAGGTGTGGATGAACAAGAAGTAGAGGGTAAAGGAGTGGAAATGGTAACATAAGAAATGGGTTCATAAGAGGTGGTAGAAATAGAAGAGCTACCATGTTGTGAAGATGATGAAGGGGATTGTGAAGATATGAGTTCGGTGGAAACAAAAGGTAGTTAAAATGCTACTGAAAAAATGGGTAATGTTGAAAAAGGAATAGCAATAAGGATGGGTAAGAATACAATATATGTACCATTACTAGGAGCAATAATTTGGGAAATATGAATCTCAAAAAAAGAATGGTCATCAATCAAGCCTTCTAAAGGATCCCCAACTGCATGGGTTGATGAAACAATAGATGGAAATCTATTGTGAATTTCGATTGGGCATGAGTAAGTAGAGGGGAAGGTTTCTTATTCCATACCACTTTCAATTTCATGGACATCAATATTTGTTGTTGGTGTATCAGCGTGTGGTAGTGGATTCAGTTGTGAAGGTGGATTCTCAGAATTTTTCCTCTTTGGTTGAGGTACAGGTACTACTTGTTGTGCCTCTACCATTGAACTCATCAACTCCAAATTCCTCTCTATCTTTGTAGACTTTATCAAATACTCAAAAGTGGATGAGGTTTCTGGATGTTGAGGGTATTCAATGAAAGTATTTCCACGGTCATTGGTTTTCTCACTTACCATTGAATAAGAACAAACCTGTAACTTTTAGGCTTCTTTCTAAACCAAATGTTTCTATGATTTATATTCCACTATTAGTTCTAGTTTCCTGTAGTGAAGCACCTTGGTCTTCAATTTCTGCTGGTATTGGGAAACAAAAATATTTTCATCAGGTGTGGTGATCCTGGTTACAACTTCCAAAAAATTAATAGCCCCTTGATATATGGAATCATTAGGGTCCTTTTGATGTGTGTAAACAGTTTCCATATGCTCATGGGTAAAATGGTTAGCCAGGAAGGACTTTGGGTCATTCATTCTCTCTGGTTATTCCCCAAGTTTCATAGTAACAATATTCATTCCCAAAGTTCCTACATGGGTATAATTTTGGATCACCAATTGTACAAGGATGAGGGGTAACTTTGGCCACCCTTTCCTCTTGGCTGGAGTAAGCTTGGGAAAAACTCCATCCACAATAGTTTGAAAAGAGATTTCCTCTAGAACCATCCTATCTAGAACTATCCTGGGTAGCATGTGGACGATATTTCTACCCCAGATTCTGATGTAAGCAAAGTACTCATCGACATAGCAATATCCCATGGTGGAGATCGGTACTCTGGCTCTATTAGAAAAAGAAGGAGCATCACCTTTGAAAATCCCCTGATACACTAATTCAACAAAGTGGTCACATATATCATATATAAGTGAGACAAAGTTGTCTTCCCACAATACCAAATAGTAAATATGGATAGGGGGTCCAACCATTTTCCAGTTCCATCCCATGGTTGAGATAGGAAATGGCACACAAAACAGGTCCATTACATAAGTTTATAGGTAAAAGGTGGGATTTATGGATGTTGTGGTACTTCTCTATGGATTCCTTCAAAACAAGTGATATAATTTATGTCCAGTTGAGGGACTCCCATGTGGTAAGAATATGATGCACGAGGGGTGCCCATTCTTCCTTAAACACTATGTAGTTTGGTAACCAGTACAGTATGCATAACATGGCCTCCAATAGGGAAAATGACTCTCTAAACCAGGAGATAGGGTATAATTTGTTTGTCTTAGGGAGGAATTATGTAGGGTTATCCATCCATATATTTATCGTTTTCTCAAAATGATCTTGTGTAGCAGAATCCTTAAGGAATTGCTTGTTGATCAATTGTTGAGGTGGGTTGATGGCGTAGGATTTGGAAAATATCTCTGGACAAAAGGAAGCCAACTGGGTTGGATACTTGTCATCAAAACAACACTCATGGGGGATTTTGTGGTCGACCATCCACTTGACGGGGTATATGTAGGGCATAAAGGAAGGCTTGGCCACTATAACGTGGAGTTGGAATTTTCTTATGTTCATGAAGGGTGACTGGTCATGTGAAATGACAGAAAAGTGGTCATTATAAGAAATGGCATAAATATTAGACCAGTCTAGATGATAAGTTTCAGATACCCTCCCACTGGTGCTCGAGAATATTCTGGCATTGGGGTCTTTGTTCTTTTTCTCACTAAGAGCATGCTTGGACCTAGTGTTTCTTGAAATAGTTGTAGGGTATGAGGTAAGTTCTAGTAAAAATTACAGTGAAAAAACATTTTTTTACCCAAACAAAATTACTCAACTTAAACCAATGGAAGGAAGAGATTTGAAATACTTTCAAGCAAATCACTTAAGAGAAAGGAACTTCATGGTCCTAATGGAAATTCACAAAAAATTTGTTTCCACAGGTGAAATTCGTAAGTAAATAATCAAAATATATAAACTAGCGATCCCAAAAACAAAATGAATTCAAGCCATATATTTCAAATAGATCAATGGTTAGCATTGAGGCGAAAAAGAGAATTATGGGCTGTTGGGGTTCGGACCTTGAAGGTCCTCAATTTTGGCAACTCCGCGGTTTTGGTGTGAAGCTTATAAGCAGAGTTGCGGTCCAAAATAGTCTTAGGGGCTTCGGGGTTGGGTCGAAGCCCTTCCTTTTGTAAATGTCCCATGGTTTTTGGGTACCCATGGTTTAAGTGCTTGGTATTGTAATAGTGCACTTGTATAAATAGGCACTTATGTAAAGGAGTAAAGAAAAGCTTTTTGTGTTATGATGATGATGTGATGCGAAGAAGATAAGGTCTACTTTTGGGTTAAGGTTAAGTCCCAGATGCGTGCATGGACGACCTCTGCAGCTGAGTGCACAGAGTATTTTGGAAGAAAGGTTCTGCAGCTAAGTGCGCAATTTTGGGCTATTGAGAAGATATGCAGCTGAGTGTACAGATCAGAATTGTGTTGTTTGTAAATTGTTGAATATAAACGTAGTTCTGTGGATGTAGCCCCTACCCTGGGGGTGAACCACGTATATCTTGTGTTGTGGTGGTTCTTTTTATTTTGTTTCTATTATGTTTTTATGCATTTGATAAGTGGATGAATGATAAAGTAAGATAAATTACTAAGTATTAACTTCGCTGTGAATTCCCAGTTAAGGGTTAAGCAAGTAACTGTCTTTTTATCTAAACTGCGAGTCTATTTAAGTGAATGTCGAAGCTCTATATTGCATGATTATTCTTTGTTAAGGATAAAGGTACAGTAATATCCCTCTTTCACCTATAGAAACCTGATTCTATGGCACCCCATAGCTGTTTTAGGTGAGACTGCAACCTATTCACAGGTTGTTGCCAAAAGGGCCAACACTGTGGGTCAGTTTGTTGGTGCGAAGATAAAAGCATAAGAACTCGGGTCTGCCTCAGCGCCCAACAAATTGGTTCTGTTGCCAGTTGAACCAGTATCTGCTTCAAGAGGGATCTACGTCATACCTGGAGGGATATGTTTTGGAGGCCCTCAGTAAAAGAAATCAGCGACTGGGTTGGATATACTTATCTGAAATTTGCTGAACAAGAGAATAAGGACCCTTGTCGTATCTCAGATGACTTCTTTTAAAGGTACATTTTTACTGATGTTTATGAAATTTTATTTGCTAGTATCCACATAGAATTGCACCAATGGTTATCCAGGTTGACAGAAAGAAAGACAAAATTCAAAGAAAATCAGTCTCCTGACTGGACCCCAAAAAGAATTAAGCTGTTGAAAAGTGTGAACAACGCAGTATCAATAGCTGTTGACTTCTGGACAACGCGAACCCTTGAACCATTTGTGACGGAGTTCACCATCAACACACATACTTCTTTCAGCGAAACAGAAAGATAGTTTTTCAAAGGACCAAGGGGTAAGTACCTGAATTCATTAAGTCTGAAAATTAAAATGCTCTTGGCTAAGAAAGGCATATTGCTTATCCAATCATATTGCTAGATGTATTGCTACCAACCTATGTTTGGAAGAGAAAGTGACTTCGATGAGCAAAGTGATTTGCTTTGCAATGGTAAAAGATACAAGGGAGCTCCTGGATCCTATATCCCAGGCTAGAACACCGATTATACCTCATTAAGTCTAGAAGAATCTGAATTTGAAGAAAATCCTTTTGTTGGAAACCCTCGTATAACTCTGCAGCGAAGATCTGTTATCCCTGAGAACCCTTCACAGTTTGGAAGTAACCCTAGCTCGAGTAGTCCTGTCGCAGGTTAGTCTACCTCAGTGAGTTCCCTTCCTCCTGTTACCAGTCTTCCTCCTCCTCCTCCCCCTCCTCCTCCTCCTCGATTCACTATGGCCCATGTGAATGATGATATCAAGCTCCCAATCTTTAAAGGAACTGGATCAGAGGATCCAGAGTAGTTTTGGTTCTTATGTGAAGCTGTTTGGACTGCTAAGAATATTATGGATCAAAATACAAGAAGAGCATAGCTGGTCACCTCTTTCAGAGACCGAACTTTGAATTGGTTTATGAAGTTTTCCAGTACTCAGAACCATACCTTGGATGATATTAAAAAATCAATGATCAAAGAATTCAAGAAGCCTAAATCGAAGTCATAGTGTATAACTGAACTGAAATAAATTCAACAGAAGCGAGGTGAATCAGTTTGGGACTTTGATCAGAGGTTCAAGGTTCTGTTGGATCAAGTTAGTTTCATTATTGGACCAGAACAACATAAAGAATGGTTCATTGCAGCACTATTACCTCATATCAGGACTCCACTTATGCAATAGAAGGTTGCTGATCAGCAAGAGGCATTGGAAATTGCTATGAAACTTGAAACAGCTCCTATTGGAGATAATTCTGGAATAGCCCAGATACAGGCACAATTAGCAGAAATGGATTTGGAGCTTCGTGACATGAAAAAAGGGAAATATATTCAAGAAGAGGTTTGGTGTACATGATGTAATATAGAAGGTCATGAAAAAGAATAGTGTCCTACATTAAGAAATTATTTGAATACTCGTGCACCGAACCTGTTTAACCCTAATGTCCTATATTGTGAGATCTGTAGAACAACTAGTCATCATCGACCTAAATATTGCTATCTACTGTAGAGATATGTTCAAGTACCTAAGAATACCTACTGCAAGTTCTGTAAGTCAGTTGGACACAATGAAGATGAATGTCGCAGTTTTGACCTCATGAGAGAGCGAACCTATGATGCTTATAGGGTCCAAACCGATGCACAAGGAAATGATGTATATGGTTACCATGGTGGTACACCAGGTCGAGGAAATTTTAGAGGTCGTGGTTGTGGTGGTATGCCTGGAAGAGGACGGGGCTAGATTATTTGCTATAACTGTAATTAGGAAGGACATGTAGCTAGAGACTATCAGAACCCAACTATGACATGTCGATATTGTAGAGCAGTCGATCAGGTGATTGAGCAATGCCCACAATTGATAGCCAAGATACAAGAAAGAAATGGCACTCCTACTCAGAATGTTCAGATGATTGCTGTAGAGAAAAGACCTGTCCCAACCATTAACGTTGTTACAAGGAGTGGAACTACGACGCATGTGCAGAATAAGGGGAAACAACCTGATGAGGCTTGGGTCCATAAGACCGCAGAGAAAATTCCAGCCTTCGATGTTGGAAGAGAAAAAGGAACATTTATGGAAGCTAAAAAAGACTTTGCTGATCCGAGAACATCAGTAGCAACTACGCAACAGCATCAACAGTAGTTATAGCTTCAGGAAGCTTCGCCGGCTCAAGTAAGTACACTGACATCATTTTTACAGAGTTGTATGAAGCTATTAAGAAATCAGAATGCTTTGAACGAGTTACAGATAGTTATTGAGTCTTGTGAACCTCAACGATGCTCTGATAGAGGAAAAACTGTTAATAGAGTTAGAAGGACTGGACGAGAAATGAGATTGCATGCTTAGATAGGAGATTATGACATGAATGATATCATTTTAGACCTGGGATCAGAAGTGAATGTCCTAACTAAACAAACATGGGAACAAATGGGAAAACCTACACTTGAATGGTCCCCTATACAGTTGAGATTAGCCAATCAACAGAAGATTGTGCCCTTGGGAATATTCCCTAGTGTACCAGTGGATATTGATGGAGTCAGTACCTTAGTATATTTTGAAGCCATTGAAATAATTGATGATAGCAACCCCTATCCAGCATTTCTAGTAATTTAATGGGCACTAGACAATCATGCAGTAATCAACCTTAAGAATAGACAGATGAATTTTGAAGGAAAAGGCTTGAGAGTCATAGCACCGTTGGACCCTTCTCAAGGATAAAGGCATACAGAGCCAGTCAGAGATGAAGATCAGGATGTTTTGGATCATATTTACAACATCATAGCTAAAGAAGAATACTATGTTAACCCTACTGCTAAAGGTATAATGGATTGGCAGTGTGACAGTTCTTGCATGACTAATTCAGATGAAGTCCTAGAGAATTGGCATAATCGAATTTATGAGCTACATGGACATCGATGTGCAAGAATTACTAAGTCTATCTGATGGGTTCGCTCACAGATAAGAATCTTAACTAATTTTCATGGCTTGACAGACCCAGAATATTTTATTGTATAATTCTCAGAGCAAGTACCAGATCAACAGAAAATGGAGACTCTAGATTCAGTATTCAGAGCCACAGCTGCCAGATGGTGGAATGGTCATAAAAAGCATATTCATAGTTGGAGAGCTTGTCAAAAGTTTCTTCCCTTGAGATTCATGGATCAACCTCAAGAGGTACGAAGTAGATTTAATGGTAAGACTAGCCCTCAGGAACATTTGGAGTAGTGTTATGAAGCATGGAAGCATGTACCTTGTGAAGAATGGGTACATAGGTTTGTACACACTCTCGAACCTGTAGCAAAGAACTGCTATGCGAAGGTAGAACTTTTCCATGGTACTATAAGTTGGGTTATCCTTGCTGATAGTTTTGTGCTCACATTTTCTCTTAATGAGGTTTTCCATGCTTTGGACATAGCTATTACATTGATCCATACTACGGTGTTTGATGATAAATAAATAGCCGAGTACCAACCTGATTGGAAGGAACAAGAAGCTAATGCAGTAGAATGATATAACCTCACCATTGACGAAGACGATGACCCTCGCAACATTAATATTCCCGAGTCAGAAGGACATTGCGAAGTACATGGACCAGGAGTCGAATCACCTGAAGTAACTTAGCCCTTGAAAACAATGAAAGTAAACATTGGATCAGAAGAAATGCCAAAGTACGTTACCATTGGAAATTATTGGCATGAAGAAATGGTGAGCAAAGTGAATGAACTCCTCCATGAGTATCAGGACTTATTTCCGATGAAGTTCTCAGAAATGAAAGGTATCCTTGGTGATATAGGTGTGATAAAAATCCCTTTGAAAGCTGATGCGAAACCTGTGAAGCAGTGCCCTTCTGGGCTAAACCCTAAGTATAAATAAAAATTCAGGATGGAGCTTCACTGCAGGAATCATTGAGCATGTCGAAGAGTCTAAATGGGTCAGCCCTATGGTGGTACAAGAAAAGAAGACCAAGGGAGAAATCAGAATCTGTGTTGATCTGAGGAAGCTGAATGATGCCTGTTTACATGATCCTTTTCCTACCCCCTTTACAAATGAAGGTTTAGACAATGTTGGAGGTCAAGAAGTATATTCTTTCACGGATGGATTTTCAGGTTACCATCAGATCAGAATTGCTCCAGAGGATCGACATAAAACAACCTTCGCTACAAAAATGGGATCTTTTCAGTATACTGTTATGCCCTTTGGATTGAAGAATTCCCCTGCTATATTTTCCAGAGTAGTCATATCTGCATTTAAGGAATTTATTCATAAGTTCTTGGAAGTTTACTTTGATGATTGGACTATGTTTGGTTTATTGAAAGATCATATAGCCAGTTTAAGACTTATGCTAGACAAGTGTAGATAGCATTAGATTTCATTGAACCTGAAGAAGTGTCTCTTTTGTGCACCTTTTGGAATTTTTCTAGGTCACATTGTATGCAAGCAAGGATTGATGGTGGATCCTGCAAAGATAGCCATTATTGTGAACTTGCCACCTCCGAATTTTGTTAAGAAAATTCACACTACGCTTGGTCATACTGGATATTACATGAAATTCATTAAAGGATATGCTTAGATTACAGCCCCTATGGAAAATAAATTGAAGAAAGATATTAAGTTTGAGTGGACACCTGAATGTCAGGAAAGCTTGGATATTTTGAAACAAAAGATGGTAACTGCCCCTATCTTAGTTTTCCCTGACTGGAGTAAGGAGTTTCATGTTCATGTCGATGCATCTTCCATTGCTTTAGGTATAATATTGGCTCAATCAGGTGAAGGTAATATTGATCACCCTATTGCTTTTGCAAGTAGAAAATTGTCCACAGCAGAAAACAATTATACTACGATAGAACGAGAAGGTCTAGCTATGGTTTATGCCTTGCAGAAATTTTGACATTATTTGTTAGGATATCATTTTAAGATGTTGACCGACCATTCTGCTTTGAAGTATTTGGTTAACAAGCCTGTGTTAGGTGGAAGGATATGCAGATGGTTGATTTTGTTTTAGGAGTATGACCAGGGATAATTTTAGGGGCGAATTTTATCCCAGTGGGCTATTTTTCCATGTTTTTCTCCCAAAAAACATTCGCCATTTTGCATTTTTTGAAGCCCTGTTTCACCCAATTTTGATGGGGTAAAATTTTTTCACCCTAAAAATCGCCAAATTATTATATAAACGATATAAAATCCTTGGAAATTTAAATATTTTTTGAAAAATATCGCCAATTATTTTATAGTTTCCATTTTAAGAATTGGTAATATTCGCCAACATTTATACACTTTTAAATAAGTATGGTTCCTTAAAATCATCCTTGAGTATGACTTTGAGATCATAGTTAAGCTAGGAAGACTTAACCTGGGGCCTGACCACTTGTCGAGGCTCGAGTCAGGAGAAGAGCCCACTAGTTTGGACGAAGGTCTTCCTGATGCCTAGTTGTTTGCCATCCATATGGTTGATGACTATTTCTAGGATAATGTTCAGTACTTGTCTACAGGTTTTGCACCCTCTAAGATGACAACATAGCAGAAGAAGCAGCTGGTGGTTAGAGCAGCTGACATTACCTTGATAGTAGGATAGCTATATAAGATGGGACCAGATGACATACTGCGCAGATGTGTCTTGGAGCATGAAAAGCCATTGATTTTCACTGAGGCACATTATGGAGCAGCAGGAGTTTATTATGCAAGATAATTTACAGCACAGAAGATTCTGACAGCTGGATTGTGGTGGCCTATGATTCATAAGGATGAAAGATAGTATTGCCATAGCTGTGATATCTGTCAGAGGATAGGAAAAGCATCCAAAAGGGATGAGATGCCTCTGGTTCCACAGGTAACTTTACAAGCATTTGAAAAATGGGCTATTGATTTTGTTGGACCAATCAATCCCCCTGCAAAGAAATCTGGAGCAAGATACATTATTACAGCAACTGATTACCTTACTCATTGGGCCGAAGCTCAACCAGTCAAGGACTATAGTGCTGCTACAGCTGCGAAGTTCATATTCAATAATATCTTGTCGAGGTTTGGGTGTCCTAGAATTCTTATGAGTGATCAAGGATCACATTTTTTGAAGAAGACTATTGAAGCATTGACCGAAGAATTTCAAGTATATCATCAATAGAGTACTGCCTACCATCCTCAAGCAAATGGAACTGTCAAAGCCTTTAACAAGATTCTTGAGCACGCTCTGACGAAGGTTTGCAATGTTAACAGAAATGATTGGGATCTTAGAATTCTAGCAATATTATGGGCTTATAGAACCACTTGCAAAAAGTTGACAGGCCACACACCTTTTAGGCTGGTATATGGACAAGAAGTAGTTATTCTCATGGAGTAGATTTTTCCTAGCCTCAGAATATCTGCCTTCACAGAGATGGATGATCCAACCATGTTGAATGAAAGGCTGGCGAAGATACTGGAACTAGAAGAAGACAGATTCATTGCAGGTTTCCAGCAGCAAGTACAAAAATCTAGAGAAAAAAAATGGCATCATAGACACATTAAGAAGAAGCATTTTTAGAATGGTAATCTTGTGCTCTTGTACGACAGTAAATTCATGAAGTTCCCAGGTAAGTTCAAGACACATTGGAAAGGACCATACATAGTTCAGAAAGTTACCGATGGTGGTGCAGTTCAGTTAGCTAAATTGAATGGAGAAATTTTTCCCTCCATAGTGAATGGAAGTAGATTAAATAAGTACAGGGATGGGCATGTACCCCCTGATCAGAAGTAATAGCAAGAAGAAGAGTCTAAGTACCAAGAACAGTTGAAATTGGGTACTAGACTATAATGAAGCTATTCTCAGAGAGCTTTGGTAGATTGTTGGAAAAGTTATGAAGTGTCGAAGATTGTGGAAGAAATTCTGTTGTGGGTCGAAGTTCGAGGTTCTGTTGAAGCTTGTATCGGGATGTATCAAAGGTCCTTATTGTGGCGAAGTTGAAGTTAGTGGTTATGCCGAAGAAGAAAGGTCAGTCGAAGCTTAAAATGTGGCCGTTGGAAAAAATAAGATTTAGCGGTGCTGGTATGTTAACTGCATTAACTTCCTGTAATGATGAGATTTTGGTCGAATCCGCAGCCGTATTTGGGAAATCTAGCGTCCTTTGGACAAGATCTACCCCCGCTCGATCAGATTTGGTGTCTTTATTGCATAGTTATGGCAGGTTTGGTCATTGGATTCTATAAGAAGACACCCAGGCCTACGAATTTTGCATTACGCATTTTCTTGAGTTTCGTAATTGAGTCCATGTCAGTTGATCGCGAAGTCCAGGAATTGGTGAGAGAATTTAGAAAGAGGGGTCTGCAGAACTTTATGAGGAACCCACCTGCATTTGCACCTCGCGAAGAGACTTCCCCAGTGCTGAATCAACCGATGCAAACACGATCTAACAGAAAGATGTTTAAGGCAGAATTTCACTCTAAGCAAAACGAAGAAAGGCACCAACCATCAGGAAAGACACCGGAGGATCCCGTGATTCATATGAATCCTCTTGGTTTGGCAGAGCTCCCACCTAAATATTTTGAAGACTTGGGTGAGGATGAGAACGTTGCATCGCAGCATCCACCATATCTTCCACCTATTTGACTAGGATTTCGGCCACCTCGATGGACAGCCAAGTTTGTGTTACTCACCCCTTCACTGCCACAGGGTGTGAAGTTGGTTGGAACGATGACAGGAAGATTAGATTGGATCAAGTACGTAGACCACAATATGAATGATCATGAGAAGTTTCCGCAGTTCGTACCTAGGAAATACTTGCACTCCATCCATTACCCGGAGGTTGGAACGACGTTACTTGAAGTAAAGCAGTGGGTTGCTGGCTTGGAGCAAGTTGTCTTGTTGAGATGCTGAATGTCCCCCACTTTGGTCGCAGCCCGCAGGTTACCGCGGTGGTCAAGCAGTTATTGGCGTTGGTGCATGATGGGAACCTATGGATAGGAAACCAGAGAATTGCTATTGATGGAGAGCTAATTCATAGGATTACAGGCTTGCTGAAGGAAGGACCTGATCCTAGGATTGAATTTGTTGAAAAGCACGAAGATACGAAGCTGGCGCAGCACATGAAGGACTGCTTCAGTTTGACAAAAGGAAATCGAGGGTATCAAACATTGACTATTCAGAACCAGAACATTCGCTTCGCCACAAAGCTCCTAGCATGGAAATTAATGTGGAAGTGCAGACCTAATGAAGTACCTGACCCGATTGTCAGTATTGCTGCGAACTATGCTGAAGGATACAGTTACAAATGGATAGAGTACATTTCCAGATAATTCCTTACAGATGTCCGCGATGCATAGGAGAAAGGTAGAGCCTTTCATTATTCATGTTTGGTAGTGCTTATTGCACTGGTAGGATGGAGAGAACCTACCGAGGCACAGTTTGTTGATGTGCCTCCAGAGATGCCTGGCGCAATAAGGTATGCATCTCTTTGGGTTTCACAAGATAAAGCCTTGCAGCATATGATGAACTATGTTTTCACCTTCTATTCAATGAATATTACATATGGGACCCTGAAAACACCGTGGCTCAGTAATGAGCTATTTTCTCATTATACTGGAGTGGCCAAATTCAAGGCTGATATGCATAATGTCTTCATCCAGGCCCACGCAGATAACAAATATACATGGTGGAAGTTACCATACAGGGTGAACTAGGAATACATCCTCGTAGTAGTTCAGCAGTGGCTGGCTGAATGGATGAAGGACACAGGAACAAGGAACGACATACCAGTCCCTCCCATAACAGATGTGGGCATAGGTCCTAGTCAGCTGCAGCAGAATGACCCACTAGAAGAGAGCGGAGAACAAGATGAGTCACAGCAGAGCAAAGGTGACCATGGTGGAGATGGCAGAGTTGATGAAGAAGAATACGAATCAGTCAAGACCATTTCAGACCCTAATCGCCCAGATAAGCGCAAGTCCCCAGAAGTGGAGGAAGTCATTAAGCCTCATCCCCGAAATAAAAATAAGGCATCGAAGGGCAAGAATATCGTCGAAGAGCCCACTTTGACGGTTGATGAGCTTAATCAGGCTCTGACGAAGTATACAGAGGTATTATCCAGCAAATTGGCAGAGTTTGAAGCTAAACATCTTGATTTGCTCACTGGCGTAGCACAGCGAATTGCAGAACTTTAGGCGTTATCGGAAAGAACAACAACTGGCGCTGCAGCAAGCAGTGCCCCAGTAGGTGCACAGCCAGATACTAGACAATGGCCAGCCAGAAACAACTGAGGACAAGTACCAAGTGCAACTCTTATAATACCTAACGCAGCATCCTGATCGCAGATGAGCATGATAGTTGAGATAGATTACACTAAGTTTTCTATGCCGGAGCTGTATTTTTGTCAATTAGCACTCATGAAGGAGATCTGAGAACAAGACAGCTACACACACATGTAGTTAGAAAACACCATGAAGCAGAGTGAGATCCTTGAAGCACAGTTGAAAGAAGCTGAACAGAAGAAGAGGGAAACAGAAAACAAGCAGGATACACTAGTGTGAGTGTTGGATGAGGCGTGTCGAAGTCCCCCTGACTTCGACATGCAGGCTGAAGAAGATCCGAAGCAAAGAATAGTAAAGCTGAATTACTATGCACAACATTCTAGAAGCTAGATAGAGAAAATGAAAGCAGAACATGAGGCCCAAATTGCAGAACTTCAGCTTCGACTCATCCCTGAGAGTCCACTAGAGGTTAGGGAAGAGCGTCTCAAAGATATTTAGGCCTCAGCAATGAAGATCTTAGATGTTGTAAGTAGTGCATCAACACTACTAGACGAAAGTGTGAAGGCCTAGACAAACTTGCAGGAAAACCCAGAAGTAGAAAAGTTGCAAGAATCCATCAAGCAGCGACAGATAGAGCTGGATGCAGTAAAAGAAGAAATTAAGACATTTCCTCCTATGCAGAAGATGCTTAAGGTAAAGCATAGTAATGAGCTCCAGCGAGAAATTGAGTCTTGTAGAAGAAAATAAACACTGTTAATGAGATCTGTGTAGCCCCTCATTAACGAGGCCTTGGAGTTTAGCACTGCTGCAGACAACCAGCTCAAAGTCTTGAAGGAGTATGATGCATTTGCACAGGAAAAGGCCAATGAAGCATCTGCAACAACATTGCAGGAGATAGTGGAGAAAGAGCAAGCAGCCAAAGATATCATGCGCAGCCTCAACAAGCAGTTTACTATCTTCTCCAACAAGATTCTTGTTCCCGAAAAGCAGCAGATTGTCCCAGGACAGGACACTGGTGAGTCTTAGGGGCCTGTTGGGTTTCAGACCTTGAAGGTCCTCAATTTCTGCAACTCCGTGGTTTTGGTTCGAAGCTTGTAAGCGGAGTTGCGGTCCAAAATAGTCTTAGGGGATTCGGGGTTGGGTTGAAGCCCCTCCTTTTGTAAATGTCCCATGGTTTTTGGGTACCCATGGTTTAAGCCCATGGTATTGTAATAGTGCACTTGTATTAATATGTACTTATGTAAAGAAGTAAAGAAAATCTTTTTTTGTTATGATGATGATGTGATGCGAAGAAGCTAAGGTCTACTTTTGGGTTAAGGTTAAGTCCCAGCTGAGTGTGTGGACGACCTCTGTAGCTGAGTGCATGGAGGATTTTGGAAGAAAGGTTCTACAGCTAAGTGCGTAGTTTTGGGCTGTTGAGAAGATCTACAGCTGAGTGCGCAAATCAAAACTATGTTGTTTGTAAATTGTTGAATATAAACGCAATTTTGTGGACGTAGCCCCTACCCTGGGGGTGAACCACGTATATCTTGTGTTGTGGTGGTTATTTTTATTTTGTTTCTGTTATGTTTTTATGCATTTAATAAGTGGATGAATGATAAAGTAAGATAAATTTCTAAGTATTAACTTCGTTGTGAATTCCAAGTTAAGGGTTAAGCAAGTAACTATCTTTTTATCTAAACTACAAAGCTATTTAAGTGAATGTCGAAGCTTTGTATTGCATGATTATTCTTTGTTAAGGCTAAAGGTACAGTAATATCCCTCTTTCGCCTGTAGAAAACTGATTCTATGGCAGCCCATAACTGTTTCGGGTGAGACTGCAACCTGTTTGCAGGTTGTTGCCGAAAGGGCCAACACTATGGGTTTGTTTATTGGTGCGAAGATAAAAGCATAAGAACCCGGGTCTTCCCCAGCGCCCAACATGGGCATGAAATTTTGACATATTTTTCACTTTTTGATTTCTGCAATCCACAATCCGCATTGTGGGTTGTGAGATCATGGAAGTGTGATTTTGCAATTTTATTGTGTTTTGAGTTTCTTATTTTTGCAATCCGCATTGTAGGATGCGGAAATGCGAAACTGAAAAATGGGAATTTTATTGCGAAAATATTTTTTGACATCCGCAATCCACAATGTGAGTTGCAGGTTGTAGAAAGGTTAAAATAAAAAATAAAATATATTACAACATCCGCAATCCTCATTGCGGGGAGCACGTTGTAGGAAAACAAATTTCAAAACCTTCAAAAAAAGGAATTTCGCTATCTACTTTTGCGTATTGCGGAATGCATATTGCAGAAACATAAATTTAAAAGAACATAGAGGATTTTTCATAATTCATAAACAAAAAAATGTCTTTGAATTATAATTTTATTAATTTTCAAACATGATAAGATAAAAGGGATGAAATCACCAAGGAATAATACCCCATAGAAAAACAATAACAACAAAATATTACCTTAATAATGATGGATGGGGCTCCCATTTCATTTGATGAAATGGGATCTGTTGTGCTAAGAAGATATGGCAACTCGTTGGGTGATATTTTGTGCCAAAACAGGATCCATGATCATGGTCAAGCTGGCTTGTGATAATACCCCATGTCCTTGAATACAACAAGTTGTGGCTAATCATGAAAAAACAAACAACAATTATTAATTACAATGTCAATTGCAAGCCATTAGCTTGGCTTGGTAACCATCTTTTGGTAATGTCACTCATTGAATCTCTATGAACATGATAGGCTGGCTTGTGATAAGACCCCCTATCTTGCAATTTACACTTTTTAGTTGGATTTTATTTCAAGGTGATGAAGGAGATACCCAAAATAGAAAACATTTGACTAGGCTATAGAAATTTGATGCTAGTCAATAACGGTACATATGATAGGAAGAACGAATTGCTATTAAGCTTCAAATATCACAATGAGAGTTTGTAAAGATAATGGCTTAGGTGGAAAATATTGAAAATTAAAAAGTCTTCCTAGACTATGGGTTGTATCCCTATGAGAAACTCCTTTTGGACATAAACAGAGTAAAGATGTTCCAACGTATCTACCTTCAAATCTCTTAGCTAAAATTTTTGGAGATAGACTGATCACTAGCTCTGGCCAAGTGCTTATTCAATATCATGTTTGAAAGAAAGCAAACATTAAAATCAAAGAAAGAGAAAAGAAACACACCTATGTACAAATAAGCAACTGACTCCTCTATGTTGTACACACAACAAATCCCATGTTTTCAATAAAGCATGAGAACCCCAATTTCACATAACAAGGTAACAGTTTGAATTCCTTAAATCATTGTAAAGGCCCATATCACATTTGTCGTGATTTCTTTGTAATCTAACTTAGTCAAATTTTTTAATTTATGCATGATTTGTGTGTTGCGGAAGACTATCTTTTATTGAAATTATTTCATCTCGCAACCTACATCCTATAACCCACAAGTTGCGGAATGTGGGATTCTGTAGTTTAAATATTTGAATTTTTCCATCCCACAACCCGCATCCCAAAAAATGCAGAATGTGGGATGCAAAAAAGTTTTTTTGTGTGTGATTTTGTCATCCCACATCCCACGTCCCACATGTACGGAATGCGGAGTGTGGGAAGTAATTTATTTTATGATTTTTGCCGCGTGTCCCCACAACCTGCAACCCAAAAACTATGGAGTGTGGGAATTATTTTGATTTATGATTGTGTTGCGTGTTTCCGCAACCCGCAACCCGCAATTGCGGCTTTCAGATTGTGGAAAGGCTGTGTATATTTGTGAAATAAACACCTGCAACTCTTCTCTCGCATTCTAGATCTTTGGTATTAGTTGGATTGTTTCCTTTCCTACTGATCTCTAGATTATATTTTCTCTTTCATCATTTGATTTGGTTCTATGATATTGGTGGTTAGCTTACCATGTTATCTTTCACATTCCCCACCTAAGTTTGGTCTTCACTGCACAAACTAATTATTCGAGATAATTTTTGGTTATTACCTTCGTTCTATGATTCAGATTGATCTTATAATTTCTTCTTTCATACTTTTGTGTGTTGCAATAGTTCGATATTTGTCGTTGATTGAGTTTTATTTTCCCTTTTGCATGCCTAGAATTGTAATGTAAATATTTTAAATAATATTGGTCTTTGGGTTATTTGCTTATATTAGTTTAATTTTTTTTAATGTTTGGTTTAAGCTTATTGAAATCTTTTAAATATTCATGGTTATGTTTTGACTTTCATTAACTTAAATTTTGTATTTCATTAAATCCATATATTAAATTTATACACAATTGCATGTTATGAAAATTAAAAGAACACAACTTTCAGTTTGTTTGATTCATTAAATTCCCTAATTTCTATGAGATTTGGTTTTATGATTAATTGTAAATTTGTGGAATTAGAATTCAACATTCACCAATGTGAAATTAGTTTGATCATGGTAAATCTTTTATTTCCAATAAGCTAATTTGATTTTGAAAAATATTACTTCTACTTTTCCATTTTGCAATCTAAAGGGATTTTCATTTATTATCTTGCAAAAGGAAATATTATTTTCAAAGTTTTCTATTCTTGGAAAATGATTATGTTAGAAACCTATTTATGGAATTAATTAACTATATTATAGGAGTGATTATTTTCCTATATACGTAACTTGTTTCCAACATTTATTTTCTTAAGAATTAAATTGTAAATGGTTTTTATAATTTCTAGGTTTAGGATTTTCGATATTGGATTTTCTTTCACTTTGTAAATATTTATATATTTTTTATATTTTCTCTATTATTGTTTTATTTCAATCTATTTCATACAACCTTAAAGAAAATTTAAAAAATATTTCATTCTTTAAAGCTTGCCACTCATTTGTATGCGTTTGTGGAACCTTTAATTTTGCTAAAATTCAACCTTTCTGCAATTCCTTCCTAGATTGTGGGATGGATTAAATAAAATTTTGATATTTTGTGATCCCGCATACTACAAGTTGTGGAATGCCGGTTGCGGAAATCACTTTTTCACATTTTTATTCCACATCTTTTTGGACCCTAAGTTTATCTTAGGTTATAATTTAATTTGATTTCGGGTCCGTAAAATTTGGTAGTTTTATTTTTCACTTAGGGTTTTAATTTGGTTTTGGATCTTTGGTTTTTCCTATTTTGTTTAAATGATTGTTTTAAAAAAATTCTAATTTTATTCCCAACATGTGATTTCTGATTTTATTGGGAATATTAGTTTTGGATCTTCTTGTTTTGTTTAGCTTTATTTATTTGGAAAAAATTAACACAGAATAATAGATTTGATTGTTAAAATTAATGGCCACAATTCACTTCGCAGGAACAATGGTTAGTGAGCCTTAAATTCCAAGAGAGTAATCTTAAGTTAATTTACTATTTGTATCAAAACATTTTAAAAAAGGGATTGTTGAATGATGATATGATTGCTAGAAAAAGGATAATTTTACATTATTTAAAAATTTATATTACATTCTACCTTGGTTAATGAACACTAATTGATATAATTTATTGCAGGTTTATAGGGATTCTAAGCCGTGCAGATTACCAAAGATAATATAATCAAACTATGGTAGTGCTATCAATTTGAAGTTTGACGGTGAAAGCTTTGTCTTCCAACAATGGAGATCATTTATTTTTAGCATCACAAATTGGATTGTTCGAGAAAGAAGGAAGCTCCAACAAAAATTCATGGATCGTTTAGAGAAAAGATACAAGCTGATATGAAATTAATGAAGACCACATTTACTTTTAGAAGCTGAATCTCACCTTAAGAGGGAGGTGAATTTTGGGCTCCATTTGTCGCCAAAACATGAAGAATCTGATAAAACTGTTGAAAACCCACTTCACAAATTGGGTCGTTTACTCCTAAGCGTGGGAAGTTTTGGAAATATCTCAACCGATTTGGAGAAAATCATGCCTGCACAGAGGAGTATTTTCAGAAGTTGGTTGCGGCCGGTTTGGATGGGAGCTTAATGAACCAGATTTCTGGTGGTTGGATATTATCCTTCCATTGCTTGTCTCTTCTATAAAATATACCCAAATGTTTGAGAGAAGGCGAGGGGGTGTGATTGACAGAGCTGTATATATTTGTCTTTTATTCTCTGAAAATGTTGTTGCGAGAGGACTTTGGAAAAGGAAAGATTGGCACAGGAGAGACTAAAAATCACCTCTGGTTTTTCATAAGGTTTATGTAATTTCTTGCTAAAATTTGAAATAATACATTGTTATTTCCTATCTTTTACAATTGTTCTCATTGAATTTCTTTGACAGATCTCAATTTTTCTTATTTCAAATGAATAGATGATGTTGTTATTTACCCACAATTAATAGATGTATTTGTCTATAACTTATATTTCTCTTTTGTTATTGATTAATGCATTGATAAATCTTTAAGGAATTTATTCTTTTAATTGTCTTTATTTATTTCTGTAATTTATTGAATAATGACATTTTGTAGCAAAATATGTTTGTTTTTCAACTTACAAGTGCTATGAAGGTTAACTCTGAATGATATAATCTTAAATCATTGATTAATTAATTTTTATTAATTATCTATGAGTTGGGTGATGAGTTCCTAATCTGGTCTACATTTTTGTTGATTGGATGAAAACGCTTGTCTTCTTACACCTCTGGTTTGCCTGCACATCATTTTAAAATCCGCTTTAGGTAGTTTAGATTTAAATCAGGATTACTTTCATAGTTAGTGTTGCCGCTTTTCACACACCTGGGTTACGTGGTAGAAATATTCAAGCCACTTGGTGTGTCCTTGGGGGCAAGTCTCAATTCAAGGCTGTCACCTTGTTCTTCACTCCTCCGTTTATGCTCAAATCCTAATGAAGCCAAGCGGGGTAGACCCTATTAAGTCACTAAGGAAACATTATTTAGTATGATGATGGTATTAAAGAGTAAGTTTTTTAGGAGTTTCGATTTAACAATTGTAAACAACAAACAACATCATGATATTATCACAGGTAAGCACGAAAAATGACACCCAATCACATATAAATTGAAAGAAATAAACAGTTCACCAGTGCCATGAAAATGGAGTCGAAAAACAATTAAGAGTGCTTGCAAGTGCTGGATGAATGTTGTGCAATTGTATCTTGGTTAATTTTAAATTAATGTAAGAAGATGAGTAATTAAAATTAAGTGAGGGGACTCCAGATATACCCAGGGGGTACTTGAAGTATGTCCAAAACTAAACCGTCACGACTACCCACAAGGAATATGTGGGCTGAATGGAGACTCTGAGGCTGTTTTTCATAATGCACCCAAAGGTGTAACAAATATCAGCACCTCGAGGTTACTTTTTAGGAGTTCCCACTTCCTTTGGGTATTTTTCCACCGTAATGGTTTGATCGAGGCATTGGATTTTCTCCTGATGGTTTGTCAATTTGGGGAGAGTGAATCCTAATTATTCTAGTCACTCAAGTGATTTTGATGCATCTTGACTAATCAAATGAACCACAACCAAGTACAGAGCATACACACTGGAGTCTTCGTTATTTTTAGTAAATTTTAAAATAGGTGTTCTTGTTAAAAAGAAAACCCTCTAGGAACCTCTTTCGATCCAAGTGGAACTCAATTGGAGAATCAATGAGGGGTTAATTTTATTATGACTAACAAAACAAATGATGAAAAAGGAATCAAAGATACACAACACTGGTTTTCTGATTAGTCCTTCCACGCATCTCTTCCCCTTGCGGGTCAATTGGGAAGTCGTGGGGTAAGTAGTATGATTCATTTTGAAATTAAAATATGGAATAATGCAACATTATATAAAATTATACAATCCTACATGTCAGTACTAAACTAGAGCAGAAAAAAGAGAAAAATGCAAAAAAGCGAAATGGACGCAGACCCCCCCTGGGGGGATGGGGAGCGAGCTCGAAAGAGCATACAAAAAAAATATTTTCTTTTATTATTATTGGTTACAATATCAGAAAAATATTGGTCCTTCTATGGTATGAAACCAAGATCTTACAACTTTCCAAAATTTTTAAATTTTAGTGAAAGGAGAGACCCTTGGGGGGATTTGAACGCTCCCGAGGCCACTTTCGAACATAAGATTATTTTATTTTATGTTACACCTGCTAAAAAAAAGAAATAATTTTATAATAACATATGGCCAAAATCACTTTAAGAGTACCTTTGGAGCATCCTACCTTAACTCAAAAAAGATAAAGTTAAAACTAGCTAAATAGGTGAAAAAGGAACCAAGGAAAGCAAGCTTTCCTTGGGATATTGGCTTGATGTTTGTGCAACCAATTAAATATGCATTGATTGCTTAATTTAATATTTTTAAAATATAAAAATAAATCTAGAGCATGCAACCTACTGATTTTCTTTAACTTGCCATGCAAAACGAATGATTTCCTTATGCTAGATCTAGAATGCTTAACGATACTTTTCAGAATTGAGATCTGGACTATGAGCTTTGAAATAGAATATATATGCAAATTTTAATTTTATATAACAGATCCAAATGATAACAAATATTTCGAACACAGTAACCAGGTAAGAAACTTGATTTTTTGAAGGAGAAAGAGAGAGAAAGAGTGTAGGAATCCTGGGAATGTTGGGCTTTGGAGTCTTCTTTGGTGGAACACTGAGGGAATATGTCATTCAGAATATCTTGAAGATGAGGAAGATGCAAACCATATCAGCCTCTTATACAAGCGAGATCACCTGCAACTTAGAAATCCTTGCACAAATAAATGGTTAAAACATAGGTGCTGCTCGAAGAGATAATTGGAAAGCATGCAATTAAATTTAAAATACATACAAATCCAATAGATATGGAACAAGAAGCAGTAAGAGCATAAATAAAACTAGAATAAACTCTTACCCTAATAGGAGGGAGATCTCTTCTTCAACGCCAATAATTAACCAGCAAAAGCAATGATAAATAACACAGATTATACCTCATAAGCATTTGCCAATCACCATCCACACATGAAGAGCATTACACCATAGATACTACCTCCAAAGCTTCTTTATTCCAGAATAATAAACAATAACAAAGTACAATAGAAAGAACACCTAAATCCCAGTTCTAACCCACTCAAAAAGGAGGCATCCATTCTTTGTTTATACAAAAAATTGAAACCCCAGCCTAGAGGGGACGCAAATCCCAAGGAGATAGAGCACTGCAGTTGAAGGAGAGTCCATCAATGCCTAATCTAAAGCTGAACTAAGCTTCTACTGAGTCTGAATATCAATCAGAGAGCTTATATGACTGACACCTCAACCTGTTGACTGAAGCATCCACCAAAACTCATCCACATGAGCCCACACTTGTGGAGGAGAGAGGGAGGGAGAAATTCCCCATAAAGGAAGTTGAAGTTCAACTCTTGATCCACCCATATCACCTCCTTTAGTTAAGGATTTGTCATATCCGGTCAATCTGGTGCAGATATGACTGATTTCAATCAAATCGACTGAGAATCTACTAATCTAGGATTTTGGGTTTGCTCCATTATTCATCATTTTATTAATTAAAATAATCAATAATTGATTTGTTGGGGTTTTCTGACCTGAGTGATGGAAAATCACTCAAAACTAGGAAATAGTGGGTCTATAGGTTTACATGGTGCTCTTAGCTTGAAAATGAGCACCTACATGACTGAAACTGATTATTTGGCCCACTTTTATTACAAAACAAATTTTTCCAATTCAACTATTAAAAAATAGCCTAATTTTTGGAAAAAATAAATTTTAATAAAAACACTGAAAAAAATTAAAAATTAAAAAAAAATAAAAAACTTAGGGGGACTTAGACATGTTCATATGACTCGACCATGATGCCTAACATGTTTATACATTGACAAATAGACTCTAATAACCTCAATAGGCCTAAATGCCAAGCTGACCACCCCAACTTTGGAGGTATGGAGTGAAAAACTCAGAAATTTTCAGTCGTTTATTCAACAACCAATAATAACCAATGGAAAAAACACCATGGGCTGATCGTATTGACAAATAAAATCTAAGAGACTGAGTCTTTTATAGGCACTATCATGCTACAATAGTTATTACAATTTCCCCATGGGGTATGAACATGTGATATAGTACAACAAGCACTTCCCAAAAGCATTTCCAAAGGTCTTCTGAAGTCCGAACAGAAAATATTTTTCCGGTTCACCAGGCTCACTTGATAAAAAACCACTAAGTACAACTTAGGTGGTAACATTCTAGCTCCAATTGCGGGACGTGTGCTCGATCTGGTCATAGGGAAAGGAGAGGATATGAGAACACCAGAATATCTAGTTTATACACCCTGTAAAAACATCTCAACTTGACAAGAAAACCTCAGTCGCACAAGCTTTACATAAAAAACCAAATGAACCATTAAGCTGATTTATTTAAACAAATAAAATGTAACTAACTAATGAAAAAAATGTTTAATTATAGCTAAGTACAAAACAAAAAATGCGAAAAGTAAATTCTCTTTTTCAAGGAGCTTATTTTCCTACTCTAAGCATGATATAAAAAGGGTTAAGTGTAATAAAAAATCCAATGTAACCACCTAAGCATTTTATTAACATTAAAAAAAAATTCCTTGTCTTTGTTTTACCAACCAAAGTAAGGATACTTTATTCAGAAAATGAAAACCTGCATGATGATCCGGAAGGGGCGGGATGGATGGGAATTCATAGGCATGAATATTGTCATCAAACTTCCTCCCAAACTGGTAAGTGCTTGCGTAGGCTACTTCTATCCATGACTGGATAGGGTTGATGTACAAATCAGAATGATGAGGGAGATTGACTACACCATCATACTGATCATCAAGGCTTACCAGATGATAATTCACTGTATAAGCCCCAAGCGGCTCCAAATCATGAGGAAACTCTATATGTGAAGATGATAGTTGAGACTGATATTCTACTAACTGCCTCACATCTGTCTTTTCACAACACTGCTTCTCCATGTATTCATTATTGATACCTTTGTGTGGTTCTGCATGATATGACTCTGAATCATCATATAAGAGTTTTGAATGTTGTGTTTCCATACTAGGATTTTCCAAGGTCTCTAGATCCATGCTTCCCTCTATGGAAGTATAGTAGACTAGACTTCCACAAATTTATAAATAGGCAATCCCCTTGCTGGATATAGCATAGATAAGATTCTTAATAAGATATCCACAAAAATCCCAATAGTCATGACCATCATCTATGTTAGATGTGATGGATTCTCCATTGCTGATATCAAGTTCTGATATCAATTTCTCTTTTTCTTCATTATTGATACTGATATGTGGCTCAGACTGATCATATGGATAAACTGCATGCTCCTTTTTCATATCAAAGTTTCCCAAGGCCACATGGTCCATGCTCTCTCCTTTAGATATGCCATAGACAAAAAAAACAACAAAACCATCAAAAGTTTTTGGTTCATTATTTTCCTCTTTATTCATGTCATAGACTAGATTTTCCATGAATGTCCAGGACTCCTCATCAATAGCTTTGTCGGAGATAAGGGATTCTTCATCACTTGTATCATGCTCCAAGTTATATGTGTCCTCATTTTCATACTCATATTCTTCAGAGAAAAGGTCACAAGGAAGTAAACCTTCAAGACTGTCATCTTTATATGGAGAACACGTAGGAGTCCCATCATGTACATTACAGTTTTCATCATAATTTTCACTATAAGATTCTGCACTGGTTTTATCCTTAGTTTTGAACTATTTATCTGGTGACAAAGGGTAGGCCTGGCCTACCATGTATATATTATAAGGATTGCTTGAATTTGTTTCCTGACTACTGACCTCGGGAAGTCCATGTTCCATGACTTGATTTGCAACATAACAAGTGCTTTCTTGGTGGAATTGTTCACAGGGTCTACACCATGGAATTTCTTCTTCTACCATGTTAGCTGAGTCTAACTGGTTTGGAATCCTAGGCTCTTTTTGAGGAAATTTCTTTTGATACATCTGATTCTATTTAGGATGAAAGTTCCTAGGTCCATTATTTCTTTCCATTGTGATTATTCTATTGTGCATATGATTCAGTTGTGTGGACTGATTTTCCATAAGTTGGTTTTGACTAGTAACCAAGTCTTTTATCATGTCTGTTACCTTTTCCATGGGATTTTTAGAGGCTCCCTATTATTCTGATTCAATGAATTTACCCTTGGTCTCTTTGTTGCAGGAATTGTTTCCCCTAGTGTGACTTTCCTGAAGATTGCATATTCTCTTCTATTTTCTCGGTGAACTCCTGGGCAGTTTTCAGATCGGTCATTTCTTTATCTCTCAACTGGTATCTTAAGTCACTGATGAAGGATTCAATGTAGGATATGAGGATAGAGGAATTTTTTGGCTTGATGTCTCTAGGAAGGTCCATGACCACACGCCTGAATTTAGTGTTAAATTCATCCATGGTTTTATTATCCATCTTCTTTATGCTATAAAGGGCAGCAAGCAGATGTCTTGGTTCCTTCTTTTCTCCCTACTTCTTCCTAAAACCATCTTGGAATTCGCTAATAGTTTTATATGAATGATCATCTAGGTCGAGGTACCACTGTTGAACATCATCTTCTAAGGATAAAACAAAGAGCTTCATTTTGGCATTGTCATGGTCATGGTAAGCATCATTGCAATAACTGACCAGGTTATTTTCAAACTTTCAAAGGTGAGACTTGGTAGTGATGGCATTATTGCCCTAAAATATGGGGAACTTCTTGATAACATCTTTTGGAATGGCATGGGGAGCACCTGCTATTTGAGAAAATTCAAGGGGTTTGAATAATTCCATCATTTCTTGAGATTGGTAAACATGACTCTCTACAAATATGTGATGGATATCTGAGAGGGATTGGTTTCCTAAATTTTCAAGGTTTCTATAAGAAGTCTGATTATTCAATATTTCCCTAATAAACCTTTCAGGATCAGGGATAGGATTGAATAATTGATGGCAGTTTCTTTGGGTAGAAATTCTTGGAGGGATGTTAGACAATGGAGTCACCACATGGATTGATTTTTAATTTTTATGTTTTTTAAAGAAAAGATCAATCAAAATTTTTTTACATCTTTTTAGTTGTTTAGAAAAAAGTTAAGCTAAGTCGTACCCAGGAATAAAAATATTTATCCTCGACAATGGCACCAAAACATGTTTCCACCTTTCACACACTTGGGTTACATTGCATAAATATTCAAGCCACTCGGTGTGTCCTTGGGGGCAAGTCTCATGTCAAGGTTGTCACCTTGTTCTTGACTCCTCTGTTTAGGCTCAACTCCTAATGAAGCCAAGGGGGGTAGACCCTATTAAATTACTAAGGAAAAATTATTTAGTATGATGATGGTATTAAAGAGTAATTTTTTTAGGAGTTTCGATTTAACAATTGTAAACAACAAATAACATGATGAGATAATCACATGTAAGAATGAAAATGACACCCAATCACATATAAATTGAAAGAAATAAACAATTCACAAGTGCCTTGAAAATGGAGTCGAGAAACAATTAAGAGTTCTTGCAAGTGCTGGAATGAATGTTGTGCAATTGTATCTTGGTTAATTTTAAATTAATGTAAGAAGATGAGTAATTTAACATAAGTGAGGGGACTCCAGATATACCCAGGGCGTACTTGAAGTATGTCCAAAACTAAACCGTCACGGCTACCAGCAAGGAATATGTGGGCTGAATGGAGGCTATGAGGCTGTTGTTCATAATCCACCCAAATTTTTAACAGAGATCAGCACCCCGAGGTAACTTTTCAAAAGTTCTCGCTTCCTTTGGGCATTTTGCCACCGTAATGGTTTGATCAAGCTGTTGGATTTTCGCCTGATGGTTTGTCAATTTGGGGAGAATGAATCCTAATTATTCTAGTCACTCAAGTGATTTTGATGCAGATTGACTGATGGGATGAACCACATCCAATTACATAGCATACACACTGGAGTCTTCGTTATTCTTAGTAAATTTTAAAATAGGTGTTCTTGTTAAAAAGAAAACCCTCTAGGAACCTCTTTCGATCCAAGTGGATCTCAATCAGGGAATCAAGGAGGGGTTAGTTTTATTATGACTAATGAAACAAATGATGAAAAAGGAATCAAAGATACACAACACTGTTTTTCTGACTAGTCCTACCACGCATCTCTTTCCACTTGCAGGTTAATCGGGAAGTCGTGGGGTAAGAGTAGTATGATTACTTTTGAAATTAAAATATGGAATAATGAAAAATTATATCAAAGTATACAATCCTGCATGTCAGTACCAAACTAGATAAAAAAAAGGGAAAAATGCAAAAAAGTGAAACAGACGCAGATCCCTTTGCGGGGATGGGGAGCGGGCTCGAAAGAGCCTACTCAAACAATATTTTCTTTTATTATTATTGGTTACAATATCAGAAAAATTAAATATCAGAAACCTCTTTTTCTTTATACGGGATGAAACCAAGATCTTACAACTTTCCAAAATTTTTAAATTTTAGTGAAAGGGGAGACCCCTGGGGGGATTTGAACGCTCCTGAGGCCACTTTCAAACATCAGCTTATATTATTTCTGTTACACCTACTAAAAACTAGAAATAATTTTAGAATAAAATATTCCCAAAATCACTTTAAGAGTACCTTTGGATCAGCCTACCTTAACTCAAAAAAAATTAAGTTAAAACTAGCTAAACATGTGAAAAAGGAGCCAAGGAAAGCAAGATTTCCTTGGGTTATTGGATTTCTGTTTGTGAATCCAATGAAATATGCATTTGTTGATGGATTTAATCTTTTTAAAATAGAAAAGGAAATCTAGAGCATGCAACCTACTGATTTTCTTTAACTTGCCATGCAAAACGAACGATTTCCTGATGCTAAATCTAGAATGCTTAATGATACTTTTCAGAATTGATATCTAGACTATGAGATTTGAAATAGCATATATATGTAAATTTTACTTTGATATAACAAATCCAAATGATAACAAAGCTTTCAAACACAGTAACTAGGTAACAAAATTGATTTTTAGAAGGAGAAAGAGAGAGAAAGAGTGTTGGAAGCCTGGGAATGTTGGTCTTTGGAGTCTTCTTTGGTGGAACACTGAGGTACTATGTCATTCAGAATATCTTGAAGATGAGGAAGATGCAAACCAGCTCAACCTATTCTACAAGTGATATCACATGCAACTTAGAAATCCTTGCACAAACAAATGGTTAAAACATAGGTGCTACTGGAAGTGATAATTGGAAAGCATGCAATTAAACTTAAAATACATACAACTGCAATAGATCTGGAACAAGCAGCAGTAAGAGCATAAATCAAACTAGAATAAAATCTTACCCTAATAGGATGGAGCTATCTCCTTCAAGTCCAACAATTAACCAGCAAAAGCAATGATAAATAACACATATTATACATCATAAGCATTTGACAATCACCATCCACACACGAAGAGCATTACACCATATATCTTGCCTCCAAAGCTTCTTTATTGTAGAATAATAAACAATAATATAGTACAATATAAACAACACCTCAATCTGAGTTCTAACCCACTCGGAAAGGAGGCATCCATGCTTTATTTATACAAAAAATTGAAACCCCATCCCAGAGGGGGTGCAAATCCCAAGGAGATAGACCACTGCAGCTGAAGTAGAGTTGATCAATGCCTGATCTTAAGCTAAACTGAGCTTCTGCTGAGTCTGAATGTCAACTAGAGAGCTGATCTGACTGACACCTCAATCTGTTGAATGAAGCATCCACCAAAACTCATCCATATGAGTCCACACGTGTGGAGGAGAGAGGGAGGAAAAAACTCCCCATAAAGGAAGCTGAAGTTCAACTCTGGATCCACCTAGATCAACTCCTTCAGTCAAGGATTTGTCAGATCCAATCAACCTGGTGCAGATATGACTGATTTCAATCAAATCAGCTGAGAATCCACTGATCTAGGATTTTGGATTTGCTTCATTATCCATCAATTTATTAATTAAAATAATCAATAATTGATTTTTTGGGGTTTTCTGACCCGAGTGATGGAAAATCACTCAAAACTAGGAAATAGTGGGTCTATAGGTTTACATGGTGCTCTTAGCTTGAAAATAAGCACCTACATGACTGAAACTGATTATTTGGCCCACGTTTATTACAAAACCAAATTTTCCAATTAAACTATTAAAAAATAGCCTAAGTTTTGGAAAAATTAAATTTTAATAAAAACACAAAAAATTAAAAAATTAAAAAAAATTAAAAAACTTAAGGGGACTTAGACATGTTCATATGACTCAAACATGATGCCTAGCATGTTTATACATTGACACATATACTCTAATAACCTCAATAGACATAAATGCCAAGTTGACCACCCCAACTTTGGAGGTATGGAGTGAAAAACTCAGAAATTATCAGTCGTTTATTCAACAACCAATAATAACCAACAGAAAAAACACCCTGGGCTGATCGTATTGACAAATAAAGTCTAAGACACCGAGTCTTTTACAGACACTATCATGTTATAACATTTATTACAATTCCCCCATGGGGTATGAACATGTGATATAGTACAACAAGCACTTCCGAGAAGCACTTCCGAAGGTCTTCTGAAGTCCGAACAAAAAATCTTTGTCCGGTTCACTAGGATCACTTGATAAAAAACCACTAAGTACAACTTAGGTGGTAATAGTTAGATTTGATTTTCCTTTTCTTTCTAGCACGTATATTTTTTTCCAATTCAGGAAACAGATTCTCCATGGATCAAACTCTCAAAATCCAACAAAGATTATTGAAATATCCATGGGAGATCACTACTTTAAATCGATCGAGTATTACAGCTGATTTTACCACACATGGTTGATCACAGTTTTATGGCCTTCCATGTCCCTCTGCAGACTCTTTCGACCCCATGGACCAATATTATACATTTTATGTTTCCAAGATCATCCCTAAAAGCACATATTATATGTTGTACATGAATTTTAATCTCTTTCTCGTGTATATATGCGGATATTACCCTTAAACGCGCATACATTGGGATGTGTGCATAAGTCCAAATATTTTTGGAGTTTTCCTTGATGTGGATCCGAGTTGCTTGTCTCTTGGCCTTCCATATTCCTCTAATTGCTTGGATTTGACCTTCCATTACCCCATTGAAGCACTATATAAGGAACCCCTTGGATACATTGAAGGAGAAAATTTGAAGAGCAAGAAAACTATAGTCCATTGTTGTTGTAGCTTGCTTGTACTTGAGTCTGCATGTCTTTGTCCCTTGGAGCACTTTGTGTTCCTCCCAAGCTTACCTTTGCTTGTGAGCTTGCTATCATGAGATGGAGAATTGAGGTGGTGGAGGCCAAGGTGGAGGACTCGATTTCTATGGTTCGTAGATGTGCCAATAGAGGTTGTCAATTATGTAATCTATGATTTNTGATGTGCATTTAAATGAATATTGAATCCATGGATGTGTTTAATTGCTTATGCATTATTGATTATATATGCTAGAGTAGGCCTAACACTATATTATATACCATGCTTGGTTTGTTTACTATTGTTGAGAGTGAATTGCTAAAGCAAGTGGGATTGGAAAAAGCTCAACGAGGATCTACTTCAACCATCCGAAATGAGGTATGATTCGAGATCCTTTAGTGTTAGATGTTTTATTTATATTGCATATTAGGAAGGGATTGATTTTTGCAGTTTCTCTATCTATTTTGTTACACCCCAAGCCATAGGAATTTTTCTCTGTAACAGAATTGGCGACTCCACTGGGGAGGTTCCTAGTTGTATTTCTTTGGGGGATTTTCAGCATTCAATGTGTTTGAATTGCTCTGATTTCTCTATTTCTGTGTCGGGTCTGTGGGAATTTTTTCCCAGTAGTGTCTTGTAGGAGTAAATTTTGTCTCAGCTTGTCTATTTACCTTATTTTTCTCTTTTTCTTCCTGTACACAGGTTTTGCTTTTACAGCCGCGAGTACACGCAGGTTTTCCTAGAATAGTCACGTATGTATGTAGGTTTACTGAGAACAGTTGCGTATGCCTTGATTTTTTTCTTTTTTGGGAAGATTAAGTGTTGCTGAGTGAGTTTGGATGATTGTTGAGTCTTCCTTGATGCTTTTGGAGTCTATATCTACCCTCTATTTCTGACTAGAGACTCTTTTTAATTTGATTTTTGAAAATGTTCTTCTCTTTTCATTTTCTACCTTTTGTTTTGAGATTAGTGCATTAGGTCTCTTTTACCTTGGTGCTTTGCTTGGATACTGTTTGTGAGTGGTTGCAGAGTCTGAGGGTTGTAGAGTCATATTTTTTCTTTTTATCTCATTTAATTCAAAAATACAAAAACCGTTTTTCTTTTTTCATAGTTATGCAATTTTTGCATTTTGCATTAGCATGGTACTTGCATTAGGTTTGCTTGGTGAATATTAGTCATATTTTCATATAGGAATGATTGCATATACATTTGAAGGAAACGTTTTGCACATCACGTAGTAGCATACCCTATTTTTCATTCAACACAGTGCATTTGCATTGATTGTTAGCTGTACAATTCACTTCTTATTGTGTCATAACATTATTAGTTGCATGTCCATTTACCCTTTGATTAATAAATCCAATTAAAATAAACACATAATAAAATGAATTACACTCTTTTCTTTTTTAGGGTGCACCAATAAGACTAGGTTTTAGGGTCTTGGAATATTTCATTGTGAGTTTATTCTCCAAGAGCACTAAACAAAACAATTAGGTGTCTGTTGAGGTGAGAGTGTGAAATCCTTTATATAATTAGTGTTTCTTAGGATCCTCCTCTTACAAGGGAGTTAACCATGAGGCAGTGTGAGAAATTATGATTGGTATGGACCCTGATTGTGATTGATTAGCACCAGAGATATTTCCAGGATTGAATTCATATCTGAGGGCCTTTGAGGTATTGCTTAGTGCACCCCTGGGGTACTAGTTGTGATTTCATGCTTCGAAATTTGTTAGCCTACACATACGGTCAATCCCTCCTACGACTATCGCCTAAGCATTGATTATATTGAGGTTACCTTAGTTTCCTTACCTAGGTTATCGAGGGGGTATTTGCAGAGGTTATTTTGCAGGTGTGCTGGTGAGGTAGGGGTCATACAGCATAGTTGCTATATGCGTTGAATTAGAGGGCCACTATAATTGGTTAAAAACCTTTGCTTGTTGTGTATGGGAATCCCAAGCCTCTCCTAGGAGACACATACCTGATTCATTCAGGAGCTCACATATCCTACCCTTGGTTTTCTTGTGATTTGGATTTACATTTTTAGGTGTATGCTCTGTGCACACTAGTTTGCATAGGGTTTGCGTAATTATATTGAGTCTTTTATTTTTTGAGTCATTGTGGACTTGAGCACGGCACCTCATCGTTCGTGTAATTTACTAGGACTTTTGCCTTCCACATATCCTCCTCCTTTCGGAGAGAAAACCAGACAGTCCAGGAGGACTACTTCTCAGTTTGATTCACACACCATGGGAGATCATGAGGATGAGATTTCAGAGATGTCTTCTCCAACTCATGAAGTTGTGGAGGAAAATACTAATAGCACATATGATCCATCACATGAACAACCTTCATGATCTATTTATGATCTCGCATTCACAGGTCATCGGTATTGGTTTTTGGGCGACAAGACTCAATATGAACCCACAAGCACTAGTAATGTTAGATATGACATACCTGATATCCCTAAGCTCAATCCAGTGTATCATGTTGAGTTGGAAGTTGACCCTAGCACTACGCCTAGGGGCACTCCCATTCTTTTCCATGTAGAGAGGTTTTGGGGCACCAGTCACATTGCATCTTCTCTCTCTGTGGTGGAGGCACCTTCACATGCTCCTCCTAGGCCTAGTGTTAGTAATATTATTCAAATACCAGGATTGAGAGTGGTCACGGTTGCATCAACATGGTGCACACTGCTAAAGTCAGTGACTTGTATGAAATATTATGGTTCGTCACAACCAAACCTTGGGAAAGAACCTTCCCCACTCAAGATCCCTTTGCAAATCGAAAATCCTATGGATAAACCTAAACCTCCACCTCACATTCCTAAGGGAGTCTTAAATAATTCAGGGCACAATCCTAATGCCTAAGCTTCCTAGAACTATTCAGTTGTTTAGGACTTGGTCCAGACTCCTTGTGTGATGTCTGCATTAGAAGTGCTTAAGAATTGTCCTTCGTAGAGGAAATCCTTGTTGTCTACTCTTGGGGTTAGTGATGATAGTTCTTCTTCCATGATCAAATTTGAAACCATGGGATTACAACCTCTCTTACCTTACTACATGTCTGTTTTTATTAATGTAGAGTGTCTTAACAACACTGTCATGCATACTATCATTGATGAAGGCACTACTGCTTTCGTGATGTCTTTGTCTTGTTGGAATGGCTTAGGATCTCCCGCATTGTCTCAATTTGTCACCATGTTGACAGGTTTCGATGGTAGATCATTTCAGCCTCATAGGATTCTTCCTTCTCTAAAGGTCCAATTTTGAGGGAAGACCGTCGCGATCGAGGTCGAGGTGGTTAATGCGGCCCTTGACTACATTCTTTTTCTATGTAGGAATTGGATGTATAGTATGGAAGTTGTAGCTTCTTTCCTATTTCAAGTGATATTATTTCCTTTTAATGGGAATATTGTTACGATTGATCAAAATTCATTCCATAATCCAAGTGTCAATGCATCATCGGGAGCTTCTATCCCTATTATCGATCATTCTCAGCCGGCAACTAGGAGTGTGGGCGTAGGTATGTATCCTTCTCTTATGGGAACCTTTAGTTGTCTTCCACCCATTCTTATGATTGGGTCTAGTTTTGGTGGGGCTTCATCCTCGTCAAATTCGGTGTCTTTTAGCACTACCCATATCAAATATCCTTGGATTCTTCCTTCACCGAGTACTTCGAGTGTGCCTATCTAGATAGACATGCCATTTCCTGCAACAATGGTGGCATATCAAATGAATCTTTATCAGGTTGCAGAGCTTAGTCCTTCCTCTTTGCAGAAAGAGGAGGAGGACCCGTATGTGCTTCCTGCATGGGCAGTAGAGTCATCTCACTCACATCATTTCCTCGATGATTTTTTTTCCATCGGATGAAGATACTCTTGAGGCCATGTCCAAGGTTGAGAAACCTTGGGAAGAGTTGCATCATCGATCATATTTTCTTAATAAGTTCGATCATATGGAGTGTGATGACTTTAGGGATATTCTTAGCAAGAATATTAGTAACCCCATGGTCCCATTAAGCTCTCCTAGTTAGATGGCTGATGGGAACATGGCCAATTTGTCACCAACAATTCCTATCAATATTTCTCGTGATCTTAGAAAGGTTGAGAATGTCTACATTGGGGTGGGTTGTTCCCCCGATGAGATAAAGGAGTATACCTAGTTGTTTAAATATTTTTGTGACATTTTCACTTGGTCATACGAGGAAATGCTGGGTATAGACCCTTGTATTGTCAAACATGAGATCAAGACGTATCTGGATGCAAAACCAGTTCGACAACATTTGCATGCAGTGAATCGTAGAAAAGCACCTGCCATTAAAGATGAGATAGAGAAACTACTTAATATTGGTTTTATCTATATCATTCCCTTCATGGAGTGGGTTTCAAATCCCATTCCAATGGATAAGAATCACAAAGAGATTCAAATATGCACTAATTTTCATGACTTAAATCGAGCATGTCCTAAGGATAATTTCCCCACACCATTTATTGATCAGATTTTGGATGAGTGTGAGGGAAGTGACATATTTTCCTTTATGAATGGATTTTTTGGATATAATCAGATTCAAATTAAGCTCGAGGATCAACACAAGATAGCATTTATTTGTCCTTGGGGTACTTTTCATATAAAAAAATGCCTTTCGGCCTTAAAAACGTTAGAGCTACATTTCAGCGGGACATGAACTTAATATTTCATGATCTTAAAATGATTATCGAAGTATATTTGGATGATCTCACTTCTCACTCTCATTTGAGAGTGCATCATCCATATCATTTAAGATTAGTGTTCGAAAGATGTCATCATTATTAAGTTCATTTAAATCCTCATAGGTGCATCTTTTACGTGACTATTAGTCGTTTACTAGGATTCATCGTATCCAAGGAGGGTATTAGAGTTGATCCTTTAAAGGTTGAGGAAATACTTCAATTGTCTCCTCCACATAATATTAGACACCTTCAATGTTTACAAGGCATGGCGAACTTCTTGTGGAGATTCGTGGTTAATTTTTCCAACTTAACTAAAGGCTTTATGCATCTTTTGAAGAAGGACACTCCTTTTTACTGGGATGAGTGAGCCCAGGAGTCTTTCGATGGTCTTAAGAGAGCCTTAGCAATGGCCCATGTGATTAGTCCACCAGACTATAGCCGCGATTTCTTGATTTATGTGGCCGCATCTCAGGAGAGGGTTGGTATGGTTTTGGTTCAGGAAGATGAGGAGCTCCATGAGCATGTCATATATTATTTGAGCCAAAACCTTATAGATGTGGAACTTTGCTATTCCCATGTGAAGAAGCTATCCTTATCCATCATTCATGCGGTTCACTGTTTGAAACATTACATTCTCCTTTGCTAAAATTTGGTCGTAGCTCATATCAATCCATTTCAATTCGTCTTCACTAGAACGATGATTGGGGGAAAATATAATAAATGGATTGTCATTTTGCAAGAGTTTGATCTCGAATTCGTTTTGGTGAAATCGAAGAAATCGTGAATCTTTCCGAAGATTATATCCAATTTTCCAAATTTGGAGAAGGAGGAGGTTTATGAGGATTCTTTTTTTGATGAGCATATATTCCTCATCTCAACTGTGGACCCTTGGTACAGGGATATCATCATGTATTTTCAAACATTTAAGGTCCCTAATCACCTCTCACGGGATGAGTGGCGATGATTATGTCATGTACCTAAGAACTACCACATAGTGGATAACACTTTGTACCACCATGGGGTAGATTCCATTTTACATTATTGTTTACCCCATGATGAGGCTAAGGTTGTCCTTAATGATTGCCGCTGAGGGGAAAATGGTGGTCATTTATCTAGGATTTCTACAGCCCAAAAAATCTTGAGAGCGGGCTATTTTTTTCCATCCATCTTCAAATATTGCATTAATGCAGTCAAGAAGTGCCACCCTTACTAGCTATTTGCACATAATATGCACTCGCGTCCAGCCCCATTACATCCTATTGTCACCGTCAGTCCCTTCACCAAGTGAAGGCTTAATTTTATGGATTGCAACCCAGCTTCGGCTGGGGGGAATCATCATATTATTATGGCTTTCAATTACTTCACGAAATGGGAAGAGACTATTCCCACAGTTGAATATGACGGTGAGACAACCACGCATTTCGTTTTCAACTAGATTATCACTCAGTTTGGCATTCTAAAAGAGCTTGTCACTGACCTCGGTAGGAACTTTCACAACAAAATGATGGAATATTTAGATTCCAAGTTAGGGTATAATTAAGAGCACTCCTCTTCTTATTACCCTCAAGAGAATGGACAAGTTGAAGCAGTGAACAAATCACTTAAGTCTATTCTCCAACGAACCGTTACACAATTCAAGACAAATTGGAATATCATGTTGTATCCTTCTTTGTGGGCCTATAGAACTACGGTTAATACTACCACCAGTTTTTCTCCCTATCAGCTTGTGCATGGGGTGGAGTCATTTTTACCAGTTGAATATGAAATCCCTTCTCTAAAGCCAGCTATGGAGCTTTGAACAAACACTTCCACCTTGGAAGAGGGTTTGGTCCACTTAGAGCATCTTGATGAGCAGCGCCGAGATTCCTTAGTGGCTATAGAGGTTAACAAGAATTGCATTAAGGTCCAATATTATAAGTATGTCCGTCCGAAGAAGTTTAGTGAAGGTGACTTGGTCCTTTTGTGGGAGCAAGATAAAGAACCCTTGGGGGAAGGGAAATTTACTCCCATGTGGAAAGGTCCTTACGTGGTTAAATGAGTCTTAGAGAAAGGCACCTATGAGTTGGTTGATTATGAAGGGACAACCTTGGTGGAGCCTAGAAATGGGCTCTATCTCAAAAAATACTATGCATGATCTTCAACCATGGATTATTTTTGTATATTATTGTACAGTTTTGCATTGCATAGTTAGGTTTTCTTATGGTAATAAGGTTTGTTGATTAGATTTTGTTTCTTATGGAAGATGTCAATGGATTCTTTCATTTACATAGGATATGCTGATGGTGCTAGCTTCCACTCTCAAAACTCAGCTTCGACTGCTTGGGTGATTTATACTTTTATGGGTCAAGTATTGTCTTCAGGAGGTGTATGTTTATGGCCTTCTTCAAATAATGTTGCTGAATATAGTTTTGTCATTGAATTATTATGTGATACCATTTCACATGGTGTTCATTCTCTTGATGTACATCTTGATTTGCAGTTAGTGGTTTCACAGCTTAATGGATTGTATCGCAATAGGGATTTAACATTATTATGAATATTCTTATGTCTTAGATTGCTAGAACGACAATTTGAGAGTATAACATACATTCATGTTCCAAGAACTTTTAATCAAGTAATTTCTGACTCATATGCTAACTATGTTTTAGATTGGCATTTGTTTCATAGACCATAAGAATATCACAGACACACATTTTAAACACATGTAAATCAAATCAAATCGATCATCATAAAAAAATTTCATTAACTTCAAAAAGTGACATCATAATACATAAGTGTCATATACAAAATTGGGGCTTCTGAGCCACCAAAATATACTACATGGTCATACAAAAATGAATGCACTGAAGTCTCTAATCCTTAGGTGGAGGAGGGTTCTAATCATGATAGCACACTATGGCTCTAGCTAGCTGATGAAATAGTCAAACCCATGCTCGTGGTACTCCCACCACCTGGTGCTGCATGGCCTCAGGAAAGTCCTCGACTTTCAGCATGGGTACTCTATTCGTCAAATGAAAAAATTTCATGTGGATTCTTTGGAGTGTCCGATCTGCATCTGCACCCATAATTTCATCACCTCCATCTAGTCATCATGGTCCTACATCTGCATATACATGACAGATTGTCACTATGTGTCATCACACCAAAAACATGTCTTTTGAGTTCATATATAAAAAAATTAAAAAATTAAATAGTTCAAAAATTAAAAAGTGGGTTTGGGATTCTTTACCTATCTCACCATAAGCTGCTCCTAGTGGTTGGGGCATATATGGGTCTCCGCGAAAGTCTATCCCTACATACGGGTATTCATCTATGGTGACAATCTGTTTCTGCCACCAAGGAAAGAAATTTGTTGGGTAGGGGTTAGCCACTGTACCACTGCCCAGTCTGTGCATGGCATTTGCTCAGTGTTGCTGGGATGGATCCCAGACTCCATGTGGAGAAATTTCTATCCTAGGGCTTAGCCCTGGAACTTTCTCAAAGAAAAATGTACTCAGTATATTGTGAAACCCAAAGTTTCGCACTCTACCCATCTTGCAGTCACTGAGCTGCTGTTTCATGTTGCTCAGCAGTGTAGTACTCCATTCATATACTATAGGTCGCATGCACTCTACTGCGTAGAACATCATTGGCTATGAGTCCCGATGGAGTGAATCCAACCCTACAATCCTTCCTAGTGCCAAAATTATTGCTTTTAGCCCCATAATATGAATAGAGTTTGTCAAGATTTGACTCCTAACCTTTTCCATATCCGAAAAGCAGTACATAGCTATGTACTCATCTATGGCCAGACCACCTCATGGCCCATGAGATTGGAGGTTCACCATCTTCCCTCCCCGGGACAAACTTGTGATGAAATATATGTCCTCAACCTCAATGCTGAGCGACATCCCATCTATCTGAAATGTTTCAGACTATGGATCCCAATAGTATACCAGTAGCTGGAGTAGTCTTGGTTTGGACCTTAAGCTTCCAAGACACTAAAACTTGTACAATCCATATGCTTGTAATTCTTGTTGAGACATGAGATCACCTTGCACAACTTCCTCAACATCACCATGCTGTCTTTCAATCCACTCTAGCACCATCCTGCACAAAAAACCATGTTTTTTATCAGTCTTTTCCCTTTAAAACCTTGTTCGCAGCCCTGTACGTGACTGTTTTCAAAACAGTCACGTATGTACATGGCATTTGGTTCATTTTCCATGTATGGCAAGCCCTATACATGGAAAAAGGCCCAATTTCCGTGTGGGACGAAACACATAAGTTTGGATGGCTCAAAAAATTAAATAGATCATGAAATTTTAAAAAAATTGCATCAAAATTAAAGAGAAGAGCATGAGAATCGACCTGGATCAAACAGGGAGGAATTCCACTGGACGATGCTCTTGAAATTCACTTCTAAAGTTCTAAGCTCAAATGCATTATGTTAGGTAAAAAATTCAAATGGTATAAAAAATTTTAAATTTTTCACTATTTATAGAAAAATTTTGAAATTTTTACCCACTTTCTATAGTTTTTTACCATTTTGGACCGTTTGAACTGATTTGATGTTGTAGGAATCCATTTTGAGTGTGATTTGACTATGGATTTGACCTGTTTGTGCCTATTTCAAGTATTATTTCTAAACTAGCATATAGGTTAGGTTTCACATCTGTTTGCACTTTATATAACCTTATGACCGTTTCATCTTAACCTTACGTATGAACCCATTCCATCTTGTCATAGAACCTTCTTGCTGATTTTAGAAGTGACATGTTGTGAATGGTAGAGCTTTACCATACATGTGTACCTTAGTTAGATCATGTTTTGCATTTGGTGTCCATGCCGACATTTCTCCTTTAGGGTGTGGGATTCCATTGTTATGTACCGCCATGACTTTGAGTAAGAGCTTCATACTCCTCTTGAACTTTATGGTGGCCATTTCCCCAGGACTCCGTTGTATATGTCAAGTTGTAATTGCATTATCATGAGTTTTTCTTGCCTTATTAAGCCTTACACTGGCTTCCTTGACTTTGATTATCAGCCATATAGCCCGAGCTTGTCTCATGAGTAGCCAAGCAAAGCATTTTTTATATATCATTTGCAGCTTGATTCCCCATTTTTTACCGGGAGGGTACTTTCCCCTGAGTGTCGTTATCCTGCACATGTTTCCTTGCATTGAGCATAGGTATGTTTTGCTACTTGGAACTAGTTTTTTTTCCCTTGACACTCATCTCCTCCTATATTTGTAACTATAAAGAAATTTTATTCTTTTTCAAGATTTTCAAAATATCTAAAAAAGTCCAAAAAAATAAAAAAACCAAAAAACTGACATGAAAAGATGTTATCTTTGGCAGCAGTCGAGTCATGTTTCCTTTGAACAAAGCACTGTATATCACATCCATTGGTTGGGTTAATAGTTTGATTTTAGGAGTTGTAATCGTTTCTCTAAATTTATCTCCACCGACTGATTAAGCTTCCAGTCTCTATGGAGCTTCTGTTGATACCTCCTGTGTCACAGAGATGTCCCAATTTTTGTATATCGAGTCTATGCTGCCTACATTTAGTCACCATTCAACTTTATTCTCTTGTTCGAAGGAAATTGAAGCTTGGGTCGGCCATTCCCGCTACTATTACTGGTTTGTGCACATCTTGTTTGAGTCCTTCTACATTATACAGCATTGCTGAGTACCTCATGTTGGTTGATGGGGGATTTCTTAATGCCTTCCTTCTAGTGGATTCCATCCCATTGAATTCGGATCATTTATTCTGCGATAGGAGTCTAGAGTCATTTGAGTGCCTTGAGACCTATAGTCATCAGTGGTAACTTCTCTCGCCATTGACAGTTTGTGGAATACATCAATGTCCCTTGATCGATGGATTCTTTCAAGTGTTCGACCTCAACACACCTATTCACACTTGTTATATTTCACTTTAGTACCTTCATTCCCATTTTCATTATTGGTGGGTGATCTCGCATCTGTTAATGGTATACATCAATGGCCGGTAATTAGACTATGGACTACTATGTTCGACCTCGACACCTCTATTCACATAGTAGGACATTTACTCATAGCAGTTTGTGTAGAAGACTTTCAATATTTGTGGCATTACACATATGCTACCTCCTTGTTCGTGCCAGTGTTCATGATATTTCAGCTCTCGTGACTTGATTCCAGTGTATGTCAGATATCTTCATCCATTATGGAGATCTTGCTCCATTGTATATCTTCAGTTTTCATGGAGATCTAGATTGTTTGTATATCTTCATCATGGATATTTTGATCTATTATATATTGTACATGGATATGATGACACATGTCATATTTTGTATCATTCCTATTCATGGCCATTGTACTCTTATGTATCCGGGACTGCTATATTTATTTGAAGTCATATGCAAAGATTGATTATTGTACTATACTAATGGATGGATGGTTCTTCCACCTATTTATTAATCACTCCACTTCTGGGATGGATTTGTAATGTATTTCAGCCATCATGTTACCCCTCTGACCTCACACATTAGGGGGCATATGTTACAGCTGATTTTACCACACATGGTTTATCACACTTTTATGGCCTTCCCTGTCCTTTTGCAGACTCTTTGGACCCCATGGACCAATATTAGAACTTCGATGTTTCCAATATCATCCATAAAAAAACCTATTATTTGTTGTACGTGACTTTTAATCCCTTTCTCCCATATATACATGGATATTACGCTTAAACCCGTGTACATCGGGATGTGTGCATAATTCAAAATATTTTTGGAGTTTTCCTTGATGTGGATCCAAGTCACGTGTCTCTTAGCCTTCCATATGCCTCGAGATCACTTGTATTTGACCTTACATTACCCCATTGAAGAACTATATAAGGAACCCTTTGGATACATTGAAGGAAAGGAATTGAAGAGCAAGAAAACTATAGTCCATTGTTGTCATAGCGTGCTTGTACTTGAGTCTTCATTCCTTTGTCCCTTGGAGAACTTTGTGTTCTTCCCAAGGTTTCCTTTGCTTGTGAACTTTCTATCGAGAGATGGAGTATTGAGGTGGTGGAGGCCCAGGTGGAGGACTCAGTTTCTCTGGTTCGTAGACATGCCGACAGAGGTTATCACTTATGTAATATATGATTTTATTAATAGAAATATCTTTTCCTATACAATAATGTGCATTTAAATTAATATTAAATCCATGGATGCATTTAATTTCTTATGCATTATTTATTATATCTGCTAGAGTATGCCTAACACTATATTGTATAGCATGTTTGCTTTGATTATTGTTCTTGAGAGTGAATTGCTAAAGCAATTGGGATTGGAAAAAGATCAATGGGGATCTACTTCAACCATTTGGGATAAGGTATGATTCGAGATCCTTTAGTGTTAGATGTTTTATTTCTCTTGCATATTGGGAAGGGATTGATTTCTGTGGTTTCTCTATCTATTCTGGTACACCCCAAGCCATAGGAAGTTTTCTCCGTAACATCGAGGATAAAAAAATACCTGTGTGGGATTGCTTGAAGCCTTTGGATGGGTATTCTCCATGTGTTGTAAGCCTTAGACACCCTTTTGCAGTCACATACACAACTGAGGCTTCAACAAATGGCACTAGAATGAGGGTCGACCGGCAAAATGTTTTTCTTTAACTTCATTTATTTTAGAAAATGGCTCATATCACTATTCTAGATCATTATTTCAATTTTCCTAGGTCTGCTGGCAGTATTCCTAGAGGGACATCTAGTTTCTTGCAACGATTGAGCTTCAACGGAGAAGGTAAGATCTCTGCATCTCAACAAATTTCTGAATTTAATGATTTTTGTGATTTTATAAACGTATCTGATGGGAATGAGAGATGCAAAATGTTTTCCTCTACTTTCGAAGGAAGAATTCATAGTTGGTGTGAATTTCTACCAGCTAAATCTATTCATTCATGGAAAAAATTCACACAGTTATTTCTTAGTGCTCATGATAATTATAGTTACAAAAAACTTGGTTTTGAATTAGAAAATCTTCGTAGTACAAAGATGAATCTCTTGATAATTTCTTTTCCAAATTTATGATAATATGTTGCAGATTTCATGAGAGACACCAACTTTTTGAAAAGGACATAATTTATTGGTTTTCCCATCTTAATTCTTTTTCTGACGCACTTGATTTAGAAAAGAATGATAAATCTAAAATTATTTCGGTTCATTAGTCAATGTTGATTTAGAATCTAATCTTGTTAATTCCACTCAAGATAATGAAATTGTTGTACATGCACAAGAATTAGGATTTCGTGATAGACAGCTTCATGAACAAAAGAATAAGGATTGAAATTCAACTCTTATTAAGTAACGATCCTGAAACTCTTGTTATTGAAGATACCATGGAAGAAGAATTAAAGATTCAGGATCTAGCAATTGAATGTACTAATGATGATTCTATTATTGATATTACATTTTATTCTTCTCATGATCAGTGACATTTTGATAGGATACAAAGTAAATCTTTTAAGAATGAGGGACATATTTCTGTTCAATCTGGTTTATATCTAAATCATCATGAAGAGGACAATAATACCATTACTCATGTAAGAAATGCATCTTCATCTATTTATTCTCATGTCATTAAGGATTATGATTCAATCTGCAATATGGAAAGGGATGCAATATTTTCTCATGCTGTATTAGATATTGGTCTATTTTATTGCAACATGATGACCCCATCTGGATCTAATCTTCAAATTGAAGGACACAATGAGGTGATTGATTTTAAGGTAATACCAAATTATCATTTTGTTCCTTCCCAATTTATTAATGATGATATTGTTTTAAAGAATTCATTTTCCATTGAATCCTTTTCGAATTTTTTTAATAATATTCCTGATAAGATTCATTTTTGTTATGATCCTCATGAGATATCAATTTTCTCTATGAATGCATTACAAACTTCATGTCACTTCCAACATGATTTTTATGATGCAATTTTTTGTTGGTTGGAAGACTCATTTATCAAAATGTTTCCATGTCATCTTATATTTTTTGTACATAAGAAAATTGTTGATTTGATTTGTCCTATGTTTCCATTTGAATCATTGTGATTTCTATTACTAATACATAACTTGTTTTCTTTTGCAAGTTTCAAGTTACATGACTGGTTGCATTGGAAATTTGATTGTACCTAGATTTTTAGAGTAGTGTAGGAATATGTCTAGAATAGAATAGTTATTTATAATTGCTTTAATTTTATTTTGATTAGATCACTTTTTTCGTTTCATTTTTGAATTGATTGATTAGGCTTGGTTTTCTTAGTTTGATAATCATTTGCAATGGGGTAGAAGGATGAAAATTGAATTATCAAAAAATTGATTCCAATTACTCTACAATTTCTTGTTTTGAATCATGCTTTATTTATCAAACCTTTTTATAGGGGATTGTTGATATTTAGTTAATGATACTATGGGCAAGTTAGTCATTCCAAACCTAACTGTTTTGAAGTCTCATATGTGAAGGAATCATTTCAAAGTTATTTTCAAGAAGAGATTATCCCTTTTCCCATGGTGGAACACTTTCCAAGTTTTACCTTTATATATATAAACTTAGCTGCATTGATTATTTTTCTAAATATAACAAATCAATATGTAAATATTTTCTTTTAAATTAGATTATGCAATTACGTTCTACTTGGGGCTTGTATTGTTATCATCTCAAACCTCTTAACACCATCCCAGTCTCTTAAGGAGTATAGTGGCTTCCCCATCCATTAAGTAATTTCTTATGAGGTTAACATTAAACATAGCCCAGTCCTTTTCTTTAGCATATTTAGAAGTAAGTTAGGAAACAAGAGGTCTTATTACAAGATGGCTTGTTCATGATCATACCTTCTTATGGAATGAATTTATTAATGTCTGGTCATTAGGCCAGGGTACTGGATTGTAGACGCAAAAATGGTTGCAAGATGGGGGGTCCTATCACGAGCCGACCCGCTCATTATCTGTAAGTTTGTGTGAATGGCAATTCCACCAATTTGGGAGAGTGATTTTCATCTTCTTTGTAGGGATGCAAATCTTTAACAAGGATTGATAAGCTTCACATATTTAACTAGTGTTTGGGATAAAAGTAACTTATTGGGTTAAAAGGTAACCTGGTCGATGCCATAGACGCTTGCTGGCAAAAGGTCCATGCGTATGGTATTAGATGTAAAACATTAAGATAAAATATTCTAGTCATCACGAATTTTTCGTTTAGAGCGTGTTTCAATAAAGAACATATTTTGTTAGAAATCTAATCAATCAATGTTTGTCTTCACATTTTCAGTGATAGTTAGAAGGGAATTATTAAAATATCAGTTGCAGCTGGGTAAATCTTTAAAAGGTTGACTTGTTAATGTGGTATACATATTTTTGGGGAAGTTCTCTTCTTGGTAAAAGTATCATCTTTCACTCCTTTACACACATAAAAATACTATCTTTCTTATTCATAGATAACTGCTTCGTCCCAGCATGTCGCCATTTGTTGTAGACACAACAGATCCCATGTTTTCAATAAAACATGATCCCATGTTTTCAATAAAACATGAGAACCCCTATTTCACACAAGAAGGTAAAAGTTTGAATTCCTCAAATCATTGTAAAGGACCTGATCACATTTGTCATGGTTTCTTTGTAATCTAACTTAATCAAATTTTTGAATTTATGCATGATTTGTGTGTTGCAGAAGACTACCTTTAATTGAAATTGTTTCATCCCGCAACCATTAGAGGAAAATTGGGGTCTAAAATGGGCCTTATAAGAAAACGTACNGAACCAATAGAATTCCAATAAAATAAGTCAACCATAATGGTTGAATTGACATATTTGTCATAAAAAAACTACTTTTTTTGTTCGTATTTTCAACATATCTCCCCATGTTTTAACTAAAATTTTGATCGAAAGAGCTTGTTGGATGTGGAATTTGATTCCGCATCCACCGAGTACCCACACTGCATACATTTGATGGACCCTTCTACCCCAAAAACAAGAAATACCTGAAGAAATGTGATGATGATGTCATCATCACATTTTTTGGGTATTTCTTGTTTTTGGGGTAGCAGGGTCTGTCAAAAGTATGTAATGTGGGTACTCGTTGGATGCAGAATCAAATTACACATCCAAGAAGCTCTCCCAATCGAAATTTGAGTAAAAGCACAGGGAGATATGTCGAAAATACGAACACAAAAAGTAGTTTTTTTCTTTTTTCCTCCAAAATTAATAAATATTATTTTATTATTTTAACTATTATTTTATTATTTTCCTTAGGAGGCCCATTCTAGACCTCAAAATTCCTCTAATGCCGCATCCCGTAACCCACAAGTTCTGGAATGCGGGATTCTGTAGTTTAAATATTTGAAGTTTTCGATCCTGGAACCTGCATCCCGAAAAATGTGGAATGCAGAATGCGGAAAAGGTTTTGTGTGTGCGATTTGGTCATCCTACATGTACGGAATGCAGGGTGTTGGAAGTAATTTATTTTATGATTTTTGTCGCGTGTCTCCGTAACCCTAAAAGTGTGGAGTGCGGGAAGTAGTTTGATTTATGATTGTGTTGTGTGTTTCCGCAAGCCGTAACCTGCAATTGTGGCTTGCAGATTGCAGAAAGGGTCTGTATATTTACGAAATAAACACCCGCAACTATTTTCCCACATTATAGATCTTTGGTATTATTTAGATTGATTCCTTTCGTACTGATCTCTATATTATATTTTCTCTTTTATTCATTTGAATTGGTTCTATGATCTCGGTGGTTAGCTTACCATGTTATCTTTTACATTCCCCACCTAAGCTTGGTCTTCGTTGCACAAACTGATTATTCAAGATAATTGTTGGTTATTACCTTCGCTCTGGGATTCAGATTGATCTTATCATTTATTATTTCATACTTTTGTGTATTGCAATAGTTTGATATTTGGCCTTGATTGAGTTTTATTTTCCCTTTTGTATGCCTAGAATTGTGATGTAAATATTTTAAATAATATTGGTCTTTGGGTTATTTGCTTATATTAGTTTAATGTTTTTTAATGTTTGGTTTAACCTTATTGAAATATTTTAAATATTCATGTTATGTTTTGACTTTCATTAACTCAACTTGTGTATTTCATTAAATCCATATATTAAATTTATACACAATTGCATATTATGAAAATTAAAAGAACACATGATTTAGTTTGTTTGAATCCTAAATTCCCTAATTTCTATGAGATTTGGTTTTATGATTATTTGGAAATTTGTGGAATTAGAATTCAACATTCACAAATGTGAAATTACTTTAATCATGGTTAAGTCTTTTATTTCCAATAAGCTAATTTGATTTTGAAAATATTACTTCTATTTTTCCATTTTGCAATCTAAAGGGATTTTCATTTATTATCCTGCAAAAGGAAATATTATTTTCTAGGTTTTCTATTCTTGGAAAATGATTATGTTAGAAACCTATTTATTGCATTCATTAACTCTCCTATATTATAGGATTAATTCTTTTCCTATATACGTAACTTGTTTCCAACATTTATTTTCTTAAGAACTAAATTGTAAATGGTTTTTATAATTTCTAGGTTTAGGATTTTCAATATTGGATTTTCTTTCACTTTGTAAATATTTATAGATTTTTAATCTTTTCTCTATTATTATTTTATTTCAATCTATTTCATAGAAACTTAAAGAAAATTAAAAAAATATTTCAGTTTTTAAAGCTTTCCTTTAATTTTGCTAAAATTCAACCTTTCCGCAAGTCCTTCCCACAACCCGCATCCCACATTTGTGGAGTGCGGATTGTGGGATGGATTAAATAAAATTTTGATATTTTCTGATTTGGCATCCTGCAAGTTGTGGAATGCAGGTTGCGGAAATCACTTTTTCACATTTTTATTCCCGCATCTTTACGCTAAGTTTATCTTAGTTTATAATTTAATTTGATTTCGGGTCCGTAAATTTTTGTAGTTTTATTTTTCACTTAGGTTTTTAATTTGGTTTTGGATATTTGGTTTTTCCCGATTTGTTTAAATGATTGTTTTAAACAAATTCGAATTTTCTTCGTGACATGTGATTTCCGATTTTGTTGGGAATATTAATTTTGGAGCTTCTTGTTTTTGTTTATTTTTATTTATTCGGAAAATAATTAACACAGAATAATAGATTTGAGTTTTAAAATCAATGGCCACAACTCACTTTGCAGTAAAATCAATGGTTACTGAGCCATGAATTCCATGAGAATAATCTTAAGTAAATTTACTATTTGTATAAAAACATTTTAAAAAAGGGATTCTTGAATGATGATATTGATCGCCAGAAAAAGGATAATTTTACATTATTTAAAAATTTATATTACATTCTACCTTGATTAATGAACACTAATTGATGTAGTTTTTTGCAGGTTTGCAGGGATTCTAATATGTGCAGATTACCAAAGATAATATAATCAAACTACGGCAGTGCTATCAATTTGAAGTTTGATGGTGAAAGCTTTCTCTGCTAGCAAAGGAGACTATTTATTTTTAGCATCACAAATTGGATTGCTCAAGAAAGAAGGAATCTCCAACAGAAATTCATGGATCATTGAGAGAAAATATACAAGCTGATATGAAATTAATAAAGACCACATTTATTTTTAGAATTTGAATCGTACCTGAAGAGGGAGGTTAATTTCGGGCTCCATTTTCTTCCAAACCGTGAAGAATCTGATAAAACTATTGAAAACCCACTTCAAAAGTTGGGTCTTTTACTCCTAATCAAGGGTTGTTTTTGAAATCTCAACCTAAACCTATTTGGAGAAAATCATGCTCAAACGGAAGTGGATTTTCAGAAGTTGGTTGCGGCCAGTTTGGATGGGAGCTGAATGAACCAGAGTTTCAGTGGTTGGATCTTATCCTTCCATTGCTTGTCTCTTCTATAAAATCTGCCCAAATTTTTTAGAGGAGGAGAGCAGGCATGCTTAACAGAGCTGTATAGATTTCTCTTTTATGCTCTGAAAAAACTATTTCCAGAGGACTTTGGAAAAGGAGAGATTGGCACAAGAGAGACTGAAAAACACCTCTAGTTTTTCATAAGGTTTATGTAATTTCTTGTTGAACTTTGAAATAATACAGTATTTTTATTTCCTATCTCTTGTCATTGGTCTGATTGAATTTCTTTGATAGATCTCAATTTTTCTTGTTTCAAACGAACATATGATGTTGTTATTTACCCACAATTAATAGATGTATTTGTCTATAACATAGATTTATATTTTGTTATTGATTAATGCATTCATAAAGCTTTAAGGAATTTATTATTTTAACTATCTTTATCTATTTCTGCAAGTGATTGAACAGTGAGATTTTCAATGACTTAATATTATATCGTTCAGAGTTAACCTTCATAGCACATGTAAGTTGAAAAGAAAACATATTTTGCAGCAAAATATGTTTTCTTTTCAACTTACATGTGCTATGAAGGTTAACTCTGAACGATATAATATTAAGTCATTGATTAATTTATTTTTATTAATTAGATGTGAGTTAGGTGATGAGTTCCTAATCTAGTTTACATTTTTGTTGATTAGATGAAAATACTTGTCTTCCTACACCTATGGTTCTCCTGCACATCAATTTAAAATCCACTTTAAGTATTTTAGATTTAAATGAGGATCACTTTCATAGTTAGATTTGATTTTCCTTTTCTTTCTACCGCATATCTTGTTTTCCAATTTAGGAAACAAATCCTCTGTGGATCAAACTCTCAAAAGCCAGTGGAGTCTATTAAAATATCCATGGGAGATCACTACTTTAAATAGCTCAAGGATAAAGCAATACTTGCGTGGGATCCCTTGAAGCCTTTGGCTAGGTATTCTCCATGTGTTGTAAGCCTTAGACACCCTTTTCAACCACATACACAACTGAGGCTTCAATACTCTAGTAAAGTAATTTTTGTGGAGTTGGATGTTCACTAGGTAGGATTCATGGAAACCTTCTAGTGTCTACAATCGGACAGTACCAAGGCCAATATTTTATGTAATAGTGAATTTCCCCAGTCATAACCATTTAAAATTGGTATAATCAGTTTTGTCCCATTTTAGCACCAAATACCCAACCTGAAAATATCAGTCGGTCGAAGACTTCTCATCAAACTATCTCTTAATTAGTTGCAGGTGTTGGTATAATTTATTTCTATATTTCTCTCTCTCCTCTTCTAGTTTAAGCAATGTGTCAATTCTGTTCAGAAGAGGGGAGGAGTCATCCTGTAGAAATGATTGGGTCAATTTCAATGAGGGAAGTAATAGGCTTGATGGTAGGACAACCTATTTACCATAAATGAGGAAATACTGAGAGCTACCAATGGAATATTTAGGATTTATACAATCTTCCCAGAGAGCATAAAAAAGATGGACGTTCTAATTTTTGTGGTGAGTGGCCACAATTTTCTTTAAGATATTGATCAGTTTTTTGTTGGAAGACTCTGCTAACTCATTCCCTTGTGGGTAATAGTTTGCAGAGTACTTGAATTTCATCCCCTTTCCAAGGGCATACTGATTAATATCAATAGAATTAAAATAGTATGCATTATCAAAGACCAAATATTTCGAGATTCCAAATCTAGTGACAATATTACTTTCCAAAAAGGATATTATCGAGTTAGTATTAGCAATCCCAAGGGGAATTTATTCTACCCACCTATTAAAATAGTCAGTTGCAGTAAGGAAATACATGTCATGCAAGGAAGAGGGAGTAGTAATAAGGCCAACAAAATCTAGTCCCCATTGTTGGATTGGAAACTGGACAGTAATAGGCTGGAGGGGAAAGGCAGGTTTCTCTACCTTACCAGCACATCTCTGGAAGTATTCACATCTTCGAACAAAGGAATATGCATATTTAAATAATTATGACCAATAATAGCCTACTCTCAATACCTTGTGAGTAGTTGTTTCTCCTGGAAAGTGTCCTCCTACAGGCCCTGCATGTAATTCAAAAAAAATATTGTCAACCTCTGCTTTTTCTAGACATATGAGGAAAACACCATCATAGTTCCTTATAAAAAGAACATTATCAATGAATTGATAAGGTGCTTATTTTAGAATTAAAGCTCTACGCTTCTTGAAGTCTAAGTTTGGAGGAGCATACCCATGAGTAAGATAAAACCTGATATCATCATACCATTCCAAGTTTAGAGTAGAAATAACATTCACAGTATCCATAGATATATCTTCCCCATGTTTCCATTGTTTTTCCTTCTCTGAATCGTTTGATTGGGAAGCTAACAGGCACAAGCATTGTCCTTTGACAATTTTGGAAGGCTTGATATCCAAGTCATATTCCTGTAGCGTATTCACCCAACGGGACTGTTTCTCTCTGATCTCTTTCCGGATCAAAACATTCTTTATGGTTGCATAAGGGACAATCACCTTCGTTTTAGATTTCAATAAATAAGTTCTCAAATGTTTAACATATTTATAAATTGTGTAAGCTTGTTTATCAATCTGTGTATAATTTAACTTAGCCCCTTTAAATATGGAACTCATGAACGAAATGGGGATTTCAACATCCTCTTCTTTATTCTGCGTTAAAAGAGCAGCATACAAAAAGTATGTGGAAAAAGTCTACAACATGAAATCCTTATCAAAATATGGGGACATTAATGCAGGAGCATCAACAATAGATTTCCTAATCTTGATAAAAGCATCCTTTTGAATGTTAGACCATTTGCCAATGGTACATATTTCTTAATTAAATCTTGTAATGGTCTAACAAGCTGAGCAAAATTAGGTACAAACCTTATTACAAAGTTAATATTACCAAGGAAGGATTATATGGCCTTGGTTGATCGGAATATTTCACCTCCTACGGACAACAAGGTGTTCCGCTGGTCTAAATGGTTCAGATCTAGAACAAATAGATCATAGAGGTTGATAACTCCCCCTAGACACTATAGATATCTGGAATACAAGGCTTTGATAGTTCACCTGTGTACCTGCAAAATATTTCAACATGAAACAGATCAAAGAAACCAGAATATGATCTTCTAATCTATACTAGTGACTAAGAAATCTAGCAGTATATATCTAAAATCAAACATCAACAATATATATGGGATAGAAAATCAACTTGCATTAGAAATATGAAGAATTTTACAACCAAGCCTTAGTGTTGACATGCATCTCAGTGAAACCAGCTCTTCATCCCCAAAAGCTCCGACTCTATCTCTCTATGCTCTCTTAAAATGATCTTGTGCCAAGAATCAGTCCAACAGCATAACAATGCCTTCAATGTTCTCCGTTCAACCATGGCTATGAGCTCATATTTATAGGGATTTAATGGATAGAGATGGTTGAGAAATTAGTGGGTGAGGTGGCCTTTAAGATCCTTAGATGAGGGATCTCGAGCTCAACCAACCCAAAATAGTAGGGATAAGAGATATCTCAAGGCCTATCATCTAGAAGCCTCAAGAAACTTCTCTTTTTCCCTTTTTACCCAGGGTACCGCGCTTCTCCTTCTATGACAGAGTGGTTCTGGTAATAACTGCCTATGGACCTAGGGTAACAGGTGGTGGCACCGCTTATGGACAACCGATGAAAAGCGGTACGAGTAGGGGTACCGCTCCTGCTAGGAATTTGTATGAAAGACTGATAAGAAACCATTTAGTCTTCACTCCAGAAGCTGGGATTCAGAGCAAGTAGGTATGTCAAAGGTCTTATCACATGATGGTGACAGGATTTTGGTATAATAGCCTTCTTTGAACTTCGAATCCCAATTTTAGCGACTGCATATTTTCTTTCAGGATCAATGATCATGCCATATTTTGAAACAAGAAATACCAAAATATTACCTTAAGTGACCACACAAATTGACCTCTTTTGATTAAGCGAAATGCCAAACTTTCTGCATATTTCAAATACATGTCTAAGAGCAAACTGATGATCATGCCTCTTTTTTAAATAAATTGTAATATCACCCAGATAGACTACTCCATAATTGTGCAATAAACCCTTGAAATATATATCCATAGTTCTCTAGAATGTGGAACCTACGTTAATCAATACAAAGGGCATCCGTCTGTAGTAAAATGTATGCAAAGGTGTTCTGAAAGTGGTTTTGAGTTGATATAAAGGAGTAATCAATACCTGATTGTAACCGGACAAACCATCCATCAAGAAAAAAATTTCCCCACCTACAACATTTTGCAATATCTCCTCCATGGAAGGAACAAGGTAATTGTCCTTTTCATATGCTCTGTTCAAATTCCAGAAATCCACACACACTCTTATTTTCCCATTCATTTTCTGAATAGGAACTAAGTTTGAAATCCACTATGTATGCCTCACTGGAAAAATAATCCTAGATTTCAGTAGTTTCTCAAGATCTTTCTTAATCGATGGTTCAAGACTAGGGTGCATATTTCTCAACTTCTATTTATAGGGTTTGTTAACCCAAAAATCCCCCACATAACTCTCAATGGCCTACACCACCCAAGGATGCCATCTCACAACACTCATTTCATTCCATAAGACCTTCCATTTGACCCCCACACCTCCAAAAGAGCCCAAGGATGAAGAAAAGGGCTAAAAACCCCAAAAAGGAGCCTAAAATAGCCCCCTAGGAGCTAAAGCCCTCAAAAGGGGGCTAAAAACCTAAAAGGGGTTAAAGTTAGGGTAGAAGAGGTTAAAGGCCCAAAAAAGGGGGCTAAAGCCTTGAACCAGGGCTTAAAACCCTAAAAACCATTGGAAAAGCTATAAAAGGAGGGTGGGGGGTTACTCTCAAGACACTTCTCCCTTGCCTATTGTTATGCTGCCCGTGGATGCTTTGAGACCTTTTCCTCTCAAACCACCCACATTCCCTCTCCTCCACATCCATTCCCATTTGAGCCATTGCTCCCCCAACCAAGAGAGAGAGAGACTTCCAAGAGCTAGGGCATGGTGACCCATTACCCACTAAGAGAAGGTATACTTGTGTTTTTTGTGTTTACTTCTTAGTTATTTATATTTCTTTGAATTCTAACCATTGTTTCTTGCAGGTTTTATTTAACATTGTTTACAGGTTTCTCCATTGTAGCTTAGGTTTTTTTTGGAAGGTTTAAGGAGGCAGAACCCTAACCCATTTTCTACAGAGGGGTTCACAAGGCTTCCACTTCTTCTCTCTACTATTGCTTATGATTTAGTTTAGTTCTTGTTTTCTGTCACTAGATTAGCTTAGTTTAGTTTACTGTTCTATTTACTTGCATTTCCATTTTGTTTTTCTTGTTTTCCAACATTAGGAACCTACCCTTGTTCCCTATAGGCACAAGGGAGTCATTCCTGCTCTTGTAGTGAGGAGAAATCCTCACTACAGCTTTGGCGACCATACCAGGTCGATCCCATAGGATCCCTGGTCCAAAATTTTCATTTTTAAGTTTTTAAAATTTTTGCCCTAGTTTTTCAGGAATCTTATGTTAAATCTATCTTAAATCCTATTTATTTCCTATTTTAACCATTTCCAAAGCCTCTGCTAGGCCAAACTGAGTCATACTGACCCTAGTACCAGTTACTGTCGGCCAGATCTGAATCTGTCTCACCAAAAAAACCCCATTCCAGAGTAGGGCACTCTTATCGGGGAAAAAGGTGAGACTGGGGCGCTCTTAATGAGCAAATAGTTGTGCCCAAGGTGCACTTAATCCCCTGATAAGCATGACTTCAGCCCAGAAACTTAGGTTACGAATGTTTTTTCATTCTGTGCATCCCCCTTGCTCATTTCTGAAAAAATCTCGCCGCCCCCTCACTATATTTGGTAAGAAATGTGCGGCCTATCACACAGAAGTTAAATTTAAGATTAATAGACAGTAATTTTCAATTTTAGAGGACTGTTAGTGCATCCCAGCCGCATCTGTCCACCATTGCAGGTCATTTTTAGTTTCAGTTTGTATTTTCTACAAATAATTTCATGAACAATGTGAAAATGTTAAACGAACCATTAAGGCTTAATAAAATGAACTAGTCTAACTAAAAATAACTTAAAAATAACCATCTTGCTTCCCCCTTCCTCCTCTACCCAGTCATCACCCTCTGGGGTATTCTGGGATACGACGAAGGGAAAGATCGTATAGATCTAGGCACTCCATGATATTTTTCCCAAACTACTAAAACCGGGTGACCTAGAAGGTAGAGGGGGTAGAGAAGGAGGGCTTCTCACGGCACTAAGAATCCTCCCTGTTGACCAAACTAGAATCCGAGAGGTGACCTGAGGATCTACGGATGGGTTTAGTCCCATTGTGTTGAGAGCCCAAAACCTTCTCTTGGTTGAAGAGGAATATCACTGTGAGGTAGACATCTAGTTAGGCCACCAAACATTCAGGGTTAATCACTGTACTTGTTTACAATTTCTATTTATTTATGCTTGCATACACAACCACTGTACATGAAATCTACCATGATGAATTCATAAACCATATTGCAGCAACCAAGTACCAGAAAAAACAAGCAAATAACCACACCATACCAGCTAATTAACCCAACTCAGTTCATGACACTGAGTAAGCCTTAAAATTTACCAAATTTACACTAAGTTCAATCAATTCTACAATCTTTGAGGACATAAGTCCCTGAATACTTCAACTATAGGAATTACTTGTGATTTTACCAGAAACTCATTGTGAGGAGTACCATAGGAACCCCAAAGTAGCTGGCTGCTGAGAGGAATTGCCAAGTGAAATGGGCAACGACCTCTTCCGATTGAGTAGAAGCACATGTGAGGAACAAACCAAGTACTGTCTTCTGGTAGTATTGGTGGCTGAGAGACCACCTTCAGCCAATAGGAAGCTATTGAAACTGGGGTCCAAATATCATACCCACCAATTTCATACAAGCGAACACAATTGATCCTCCACGATCTTCCTCACGCCTAAGAGGTGAACCACCACCATTTGGAACACTTGATAGGCACTGTTGAAGTTGTTCTCAGTGATCTCCCGCACCATCAGAGGGACACACTACCTCTGATTCTGATTCAAACCTGTATCAGTCTGAACCAGACCTCCACACTGCACCATCAAGCCCCATGGCTAGTGCAAACCTAGATCCATTTTCTGGCCTAACCTTAGCAAGTGGACCCATGTCCACATCACAGCCTATCACCCACAACTTGGCAAGTGGCCCAAGCATAGTCATGCAGACTGCAATTAGCCAACTGCAACCACACATAGTGACCAACCAAGCTATCCCATTGGTAACACATGGGGGTAGTGGCCCCTCCACACACACTGCCCCTCCTTCCACACACAATGGAAATGCACCAGCCACCTACATTGCCCCTACTGTCATACATGGGGGAAAATTCCCCACCACCCATACCACCCCCCACACAGCACTTGGGTGAATTGGCTCATTCGCAATGGGGCCATCACAAGGCCCCCTAGCTGTCCAGATGCACTATGCACCTGCAAACCCCACCCCCATTTTAGCCCCATCCCACATTAACTTGGGATGAAATCTGTCATTCATGGCTCACCTTAACTTGCTTGACCTGGCTAGATTAACAAATGACCCCATCTGCCACCAAGACTTTTGGCCACCCATTCCAACTAAGCTTCCATTAGACATCCCCAAGCTTGAAGGAAAAGCCAGGGAATGTCCCCAAAACCACATAATGACATTCCATCTATGGTGCTCATCCAACAACATTATAGACGACTCCATTAGGCTGAGGTTGTTCCAACACATCCTTACAGGTGCCGCGGTCAAATGGTACATTGAGTTGCCACAAGCCAAGTACCTCAACTTCAACTCCCTAGCCTTCATGTTCCTACAATATTTCCAACTCCTTGTCAGATATGACGAGGGGGTGGAGATCCTATTATTCTGTCGCCAAAGCACCACCACTCACATAACTAACCATATCCATGAGTGGCGGTTGTTACGGAGATAAATTCCTATGGCTTGGGGTACCACAATAGACAACTTGACTCCAGAAATCAATCCTTTCCAATATGCAATAGAAATTAAATGTCTAACACTAAAGGATAAGACCTCGTACCTTATTTCGGATGGTTGAAGTAGATCCCCGTTGAGCTTTCCAATCTTCATCTTGAATTGATATATTACTTCCTCAACAAGTAAACAATACAAGCATTGTATATATCATGGTGTTAGATCTATTCTAGCATATATAATCAATAATGTAAAAGCATTTGACATAATCCAATGGATAAAATATTCATTCAAACACACATTATTGGAGAGGAAAAGATATTTCTATTAATATAAATCAGAGATTACAAGGTACAACCTCTGACGGCACGTCTGCGAACCAGAGAAACTGAATCCCCCACTTGGGCCTCCACCACCTCATTCCTCCATCTCTCAATAGAAATCTCACAAGCAAAAGGCAAGCTTGGGAAGAACACACTAGTGCTCCAAGGGACAAAGGGATGCAGACTCAAGCATAAGTTCTGGAAATAATGGATTATAGTTTCTTTGCTCTCAATTCTCTCTTCTCTCCTTCAATGTACCAAGGGGTTCCTTATATAGCTTCCAAAGGGATAATTAAAGGTTGAATCTGAGCGATCTCAAGGAATAGGGAAGGCCAGGAGTCAAATGAGTTGGATCCATGTCAAGGAAAACTCCAAAAGGATTTGGATTATGCACACATCCCGATGTATGCGGTTTTAGTGGTCAAACCCGCCTATATATGCGCTTATAGGTTTAAAAGTCGTGTGTATCATTTTTCATATGTTTTTAGGGATGATCAAGGAAACATCAAAGGACAAAAAATGGTCCATGGGGTCTAAGTAGTCTGTAGCAGGACAGGGGAAGGCCATACAAAGTGTAATTCACCTGGAGTGGTGAAATCCGCTATAACATATGCCACCTAATGTGTGAGGTCAGAGGGGTCATACGATGGCCAAAATACATTATAATTCCATCCCAGAAGTGGAGTGATGAAGGATCCCAAATGGAATACCAGCCACCTAATCAGCATAGTACAATAATACAACTCTGCATATAACTGCGAATACATATAGTAGTCCCCAATACATAAGAGTACAATGGCCATGAATAGGCATGATGTCACATATGTGGTCATAGCCACGTAAAATATACATAAATCAGAATCTCCATGATGAAGATATACAAAGGACCATGATCTCCATAATGGCTGAAGATATAACAGATCAAGATCTCCATAGTGGCTAGAAATATCTGACATATATTGGAATCAAGTCACAAGAGCTGAAATATCATGAACACTCGCATGATCAAGGAGGTAACATATAAGGGATGCCACCAATCTGGAAAGTCTTCTACACAAATCGCTACGAGTACATGTCCTACTATGCGAATAGAGGTGTCGAGGTCAAACATAGTAGTCCATCGTCTGATTACCGGTCATTAATGTATACCGTTAACAGACGCGAGATCACCCACCAATAATGAAAATGGGAATCAAGTTACTAGAGTGCAAACTAACAAGTGTGAATAAATGTGTTGAGGTCGAACACTCTAGAATATCCATAGATCAGGGGACATTGATGTATTCCCAAGAACTATCGATGGCGAGAGAACCTGCCACTGATGACTGCAAGTCTCAAGGCACTCAAAAGGACTCTAGATTCCAATCCCAGAATAAATGATCTGAAGTCGATGGGATGAAATCCGCTGGAAGGAGGGAATTAAGGCATCCCCCATCATCCAATACGAGGTACTCAGTGAAGCTATATAATGTGGAAGGACTCAATCATAGGTGCACGAATCAGTAACTATACCGGGAATGGCCGACATGCAAAGTCAAGACAACTGAGGAATGGCTGACTCAGGCTTCAACTTCCTTCGAACAATAGAAGAACAACATATGGTGACTGAATGAAGGCATCATAAACTTGATATACAAACTGGGACATCTCTGTGACATAGGAGGCATCAACAGAGGCTCCATAGGGACTGGAAGCTTAACCAGTCGATGGAGATAAACTCAAATAAATGAGTACATCTCCTAAAGTCAAACTATAACCCAACCAATGGATGTGATATACAGTGCTCTGTTGGAAGGAGACATGACTCGACAACTGCCACAGATAACATCTTTTCGTGTCTAGGTTTTTGGTTTTTTAATTTTTTTGTACTTTTTTAGTTATTTGAAAATCTTGAAAAAATAATAAAATAGCATTATAGTTACAAAATAGGAGGAGACAAGTGCCATAAGGGAAAACAAACTAGTTCCAAGCAGTGGAACATACCTATGCTCAATGCAAGGATACATGTGTAGGATATTGACACTCGGGGGAAAATCCCCTCCCGATAAAAAGGAAATCAAGCTGCGAAGGATATAAGAAATGGATCTGCATGGATAGACATGAGACAAGCTCAGGCTATATGGCTGAAACGCAATGTTAGGGGAGCCGGCATAAAGCTCAATAAGGCAGGAAAAGCTCATGATAATGCATTCACAACTTGACATGAGGGAGTCCTGAGGTAAATAGGCCAGCAAAATATCAAGAGGAGTATGAGGCTCTTGCGAAATGTCATGGCAGTACTATACAATGGACTCCCACACCCTAAAGGAGAAAACGTCAGCATGGGCACCAAATGCAAGTAGGGTGCTAACTAGGGTACCCATGTAAGGTAAAGATCTACCACTCATATCATACCACTTCTAAAGTAGCAAGAAGGTTTCGTGACATAATAGAGTGGGTTTGTACCTAAGGTCATGATGAGATGGTCATAAGGCTATGCAAAATGCAAATAGTGATGAAACCTAACCTATATGCCATTTTAGACATGATACCTGAGATTGGCACGAACGGGTCAATCCAATGGCTGAAACGACATTGAAAAAGGTCTTCTACATCACAAATTATGTCAAAAACAGTCCAAAATGGTTAGAAAATGTCGAAACTATAGGAAAGGGGGTAAAAATTTTCAAATATTTGAAAATTTTCTATAAATAGTAAAAAATATAAATCATTTGAAACTTTTACCCATTTGAGCTTTGATTTTCAATAGCGAATTCCAGGAGATCCAGCCGGCGGAATTCACTACCATTTCTTCCAGGTATTTACTCATGCTCTCCTCTTGCATTTTGATTCAATTTTGATGAATTTTCATGGTCAAATAAATTTTTTATGCCATCCCAAAATGAGTGCTGCGGCCCACATGAAAATCAAGGTTTTTCCATGTATAGGGATGGATATACGTGGAAAATGGCCTCAAACCCGCGCACATACGCGGTTGTTTTGAAAACAGTCATGTATGAGGCCGAGCATATGGTTTTTTCAATAAACTAATGGGAAAATTTGCAATTTCTTGTTCAGGATGGTTCTAGAGTGGAGAGAGCATGAGCATGGTGAAGTAGAGGAAACAGTAAGGGCCGACTTAATGGCTCAACAAGCTCTACATGCATGCGGACTCTACAAGTTTTGGTGTCTTGGTGGTTTGAGGGCCAAACTAAGACTCTTACAGATGTTGGTAGATTATTGGGATCCAAACTTGGAGTCCTTCCATATTGATGGGATGTCCCTCACCACAGAGGTGGAGGACATATACTTTATCACAGGGCTTTCTAGATGAGGGGAGGTGGTGAACCTTCATTCCCATGGTGGGCCAGGAGGTGGCCTGACTATTGACGAGTACATTGTAGTGTACTATTATCGAGACACCGAGAAGGTGGGGAGTCAAGTCCCTACCAATGATATACAGGTGCTGGGCCTAAAGGCCATATTACTGACACTGGGTAGGATAGCAAGCTTGGCATCACTCCACCAGGCCTCGTGGCCTCTAATGTTATATGCAGTGGAGTGCATGAGACCCACCATCTATGACTATAGTACTACACTACTGAGAAACATGAAACACCAGTTCAGTGAGTGTAAGGAAGGAAGGGTGCGGAACTTTGGGTTTAGTAGTATTTTGAGCACATTTTTCTTCGAGCATGTTCCAGGATTGAGCCCCAGAGTGGACGTTCCTCTCCATGGGGTTCAAGATCCAGCCCAACAACATTGGGTAGATGCTATGCGCAGACTGGGGGGTGGTAGGGTGGCCAACCCATATCCAGCTGACTTCTTTCCATGGTAGCGATGACAGATAGTTTCCATCGATGACTACCCCTATGAAGGGATAGATTTTCGGGGGGACCCATACATGTTGTTACCACCAGGATCGGCATATGGTGATATAGGTAACGAATCTCGACCCTCTCTTTTAAAATTTTTGAGTTATTTAAATTTTTTTGTATTTTCTTGATTATGTGGAATCAAAAAGACATATTTTTGGGTGATGATACATAGTGACATCTACTATTTGTGTGCAGATGTGGGACCATGACGGCCAGAGGGCTTCCCTCATCATAGACAGAGGGGAAGAGGAGATGGCATCATGAATGTGGATGCAGAGCGAACGCTCTAGAGAATTCATACCAACTTTATGAGATTGACACATAGAGTTCCCATCGTGCAAGTCAAGGACTTGCCTAAGGCCATGCAGCGACAGGTGGTGGGTGTACCATGTGCATGGGTGCGTTTATTTCGACGGCTGGCTAGAGCCGTAGTGACATTCCATGATCACAACCCTCCTCCTCCTCCACAGGATTAGACACTTGGGAGTGTATACATTTTGTACGACCGTGTATTATATGATGGTGGCTTGAGAGCCCCAATTTTGTATCATGACACTATGTATTATCACATTTTTGATGTATATATATATAAATTTTTATGGTGATCGATTTATTTATTTACATGTGTAAAAATGTGTTTGTGATTAATTTATTGTGAATGAAACAAATGCCAATCTAACACGTAGTTAGCATATGATTCAGCAACTTGATTATTATTTCTTGGAATGTGTATATATGTTATGTTGTCAAATTGTCGTTCTAACAATCTCACACGCAAGAATCTTCTCAATAATGTCAGATCTCTAACATGGTACAAACCATTGAGCTGTGACACTACTAACTCCAAATCAAGACGTACCTCAAGAGATAGAACGCCATGTAAAATGGTATCCCATAGAAGCTCAATAACAACACTGTATTCAGTAACATTGTTGGAAGATGGTCGTAGACATACACCTCCTGAAGACAGTACCTGACCCATAGGAGTATAAATCACCCAAGCAGTAGAGACTGAGTGTTGAGTGTGACAGCTTGCACCATTCGTGAATCCTATGTAGGTGGAAGATTCCATTGAAATCTTCCAAAATAAACGGAAACTAATCACAAACCTGATCACGATAAGAAAAATACCTAACTATGCAAAGATGTACAATAATATACAACAAGTAGCCTTGGATAAAGATCATGCATAGTATTTTTTGAGATAGAGCCCATTTCTAGGCTCCGCTAAGGCTGTTCCTTCGTAATCCACTAACTCATACGTACCCTTCTCTAACACACACTTGACCATGTAAGGACCATGCCACATAGGATTAAATTTCCCTTCCCCCAAGGGTTCTTTCGATTGATCCCACAAAAGGACCAAGTCTCCCTCACTAAACGCCCTTGGACAGACGGACTTATCGTACTGGACCTTAATGCGGTGTTTATTGACTTCTAGAGCCACCAAGGCATCCCGACGCTGCTCATCAAGTTGCTCAAGGTGAACCAAATTCTCCTCCAATGGGGAAGTGTCCGGTAAGAGTTCTGCATCTAGCTTCAACGAAGGAATCTCGTATTCAACTGGAAATATTGACTCCACTCCATGTACAAGCTGATATGGAGAAAAACCAGTGGTAGTCTTAATCGTGGTTCGATATGCCCACAAATCCGGATATAACATAACGTGCCAATTATTCTTGCTTTGTGCGATGGTTCGCTGGAGAATGGATTTGAGTGATTTATTCACTTCCTCTACCTGTCCATTCGCTTGGGGGTAGTAAGAATATGAATCCTCTTGCCTATACCCTAACTTGGATTCCAACTCTTCCATCATACGGTTCTGAAAGTGCGAGCCATGGTCAATGACAAGCTCTTTCGGAATCCCAAACTGAGTAATAATTTGGTTGAACACAAAGTGAGCGGCTTTCTCACCATCGGATTTTACTATAGGATAGCCTTAGCCCATTTCGTGAAATAATCAACAAGCACTATAATGTGATGGTGCCCCCCAGCCAAGGCTGGGTTGTAATCCATAAAATCGAGCCCCCAATTAGTGAAGGGACTGGCAATGATAATGGGATGTAATGGGGTAGGTTTCGAGCGCATATTACGGGCGAACACCTAGCAAGGGTGGCACCTTTTGACCGCATCAACACAATCTTTAAAGATTGATGGCCAAAAATAACCTGCTCTTAAAATATTTTGAGTTGTAGAAATCCCAGATAAACGACCACCACATGCCCCTCCATGGCAAGCATTCAATGCTACCTCAGCCTCTTCATGAGTTAAACAATGTCGTAAAATGGAATCTACCCCACGGCGGTACAAAGTATTGTCCACTATGAGGTAGTTCTTAGAGACGTGACGTAATTGTTGTCGTTCATCTCGCGAGAGGTGAGTAGGGGTATTCATTGTTTGTAAATATATTATGATATCCCCATACCATGGGTCTAACGTTGATATTAAGAAAATGTGTTCATCGAAAAACGTATCTTCACAAACCAACTCCTCGGCCTCGCTTGGGAAATCCGATATAAGCTCTGCAAAAATAAAGACTTCTTCGATTTTTCCGAAACAAACTCGAGATCAAATTCTTGTAGAATGACAATCCATTTATTATATTCCCCCCCAATCAACCTTCGGGTGAGGATGAATTGAAATGGATTGACATGGGCCACAACCAAGGTCTGGCGAAGGAGAATATAATGTCTCAACTGCTGAACCGCATGTACAGTAGCTAAAGCAAGCTTCTCGACATGAGAATAACGAATCTCTGTGTCAATAAGGTTTTAGATCAAATAATATATGACATGCTCTTGGAGCTCCTCATCCTCTTGTACCAAAACCATACCAATCGTCTCTAAGGACGCGGCCACATATAATAGAAAATCACGCCTATAATCTGGAGGACTAATCACCAGGGCCGATGCTAGGGCTCACTTGAGTGCATCGAAGGACTCCTGGGCTCACTCATCCTAATAAAAGGGGGTGTCCTTATTCAAGAGACACATGAAGCCTCTAGTCAAATTGGAAAAGTTGACAACAAATCTTCGTAAGAAGTTTGCCATGCCTTGCAAACATTGAATATGACGGATATTCTTCGGGGGAGATAACTGAAGTATTGCCTCAACCTTCAAAGGGTTGACTCTTATACCCTCTTTAGAAACGATGAATCCTAACAAACAACCTGATTTCACACAAAATATGCACTTATGAGTATTTAGTCTAACCGAATAGTGTCAGCATCTTTCAAATACCAATCTCAAGTGATAGGGATGACACATTCTCATGCGAGAATGAGCAGCAAGGTCATCCAAAAATACCTCGATAATTGACTTGAGATTGTGGAAAATCAATGTCATTTCCCGCTGAAATGTAGATCTGGCGTTTTTAAGGCCGAAAGGCATTTTATGATATGCAAATGTTCCCCAAGGACAAATAAATGTAGTCTTATGTTGGTCCTCGGGTTTAATCTATATCTGATTATACCCGAAAAAGCCATCCATAAAGGAGAACACCTCGCTACCCACACACTCATCCAAAATATGATCTATAAATGGTGTGGGGAAGTTGTCCTTAGGACATGCACGATTCAAATCGTGGAAATCAGTGCATATGCGGATTGCTCCCTGCTTCTTATCCACTGGAACGGGGTTTGAAACCCACTCTGTCAAGGGAATGGGATAGATGAAACAGACTTTCAACAGCTTATCTATATTTGCCTTAATTGTGGGTGCTTTCCTAGGATTCACTGCACGTAAACGTTGTCGAACAGGATTAGTGTTGGGGTAAGTCTTAATCTCATGCTCGACAATACGAGGGTCAATACCTGGCATCTCGTCGTAAGACCAAGCAAAAATATCATGGAATTCCTTGAATAGCTTGGTATATTCCAGAATCTCAGCATGGGAACATTCCACCCCAATATAGACATTCTCTATCGTGCCAATATTGTGAGATATGTTGATAGGAATCATTGAAGATATGTTTGCCATGTTTCCATTAGCCATCAGACCAGGAGAGCTTAATGGAACCACAGGACTACCAAATCTCTGACTAAGAACCACCCTAAAATCCTCATGCTCCAAAGGGTCAAGCTCTGGAAGAAAGTATGATCTATGATGAAGTTCCTCCCATGCTGGCTCAACTCTCGACATAGCCTCAATAATCGCTTCATTCGAAGGGAAAACGGTATCAAGGTAGTCATGTATGTGAGAAGACTATACTACCCATGTCGGTAGCACATAAGGGTCCTCCTCCTCTGTCCGTGAAGAGGAAGGACTAGGCTCTGCAACACTCTTGAGATTAGCTTTATAAGCTATCATAACTACAGGCAACGGCACGTTCATCTTGATGGGCTCACTCGAAGTACTCGATGTAGGAAGAATCCAAGGATCTTCCATATGACTCGTGTGAAAAGACACCAATGTCGTAGATGTTGAAGCCTCATCAGAACTAGATCCTATCATGAGGATCGATACAGGACAACTAAATCTTCCCATGAGGGATGGATACATGCCTACACCCACACTCCCAGTTTCCAGCTGAGAGTGCTCAACGATCGGGATCAAAGCTCCCGAAGATGCGATAACAGACAGATTCTTGAATTTCGTTTGATCAATTGTTACGATCTTCCCGTTATGTGGAAAGCATACAACATGGAACAAGGAAGAAGCAATGGCTTGCATACTGTACATCCAATTCCTACCCAGCAAGATATTGTAGTCAAGGGGTGCATCAACCACCCCAACCTCTATTGCAACGGTCTTCCCCCCCAAACGGACTTTAAGGGAAGGAAGAATTCCATGTGGCCTAAAAGATCTCCCATCAAACGCATTTAACATAGTCACTGATTTAGACAGATCAGGAGAACCCAGACCCTTCCAATAGGAAAAAGACATCACAGAAGCAGCAACACCCTCGTCAATCATAGTGCGCTTAACGGTCATATTAAGACATTCTACGTGAACCAAAAGAGACACATAGTAGGGCAAGTGAGGCTGAAGTCCTCTGGTTTCAAATTTGATCATGGAGGAAAAATCATCATCGTTCACACCAAGGGCAGAAAGCAACACCTTCCTTTGCGAAGGACAACTTTGAAGCACTTCCAATGCAGACATCGCACAAGGAGTGTGGCCCAAATCCTCAACAACTGAATAATTCTGGGCGGCTCGGGCATTTGGATTATGCCCTGAATGCTTAAGGACTCCCTTAGGAATGCGAGGTGTAGCCTCAGGTTTATCCGTTAGTTTCTCAATGTGCAAAGGGGACCCTAGTGGATCAGGCTCTTTTCCTGGGCTGGGTTGTGACGAACCATAATCTTTCGCACGGGTCACAACTTTCACAGCACAGACCATGTTAATGCACCCACGACCACTACCCTCCGGTGGATCATCATAACCATACTGTTCATGGGACTTTGAGTTCATATTTTGATTATGCGGTAAAGGGTTAGTTAGCACAGCTGGGCCCTGTGCCAAGAATCTCAAAGCTTCCTCAATACAAGGGCACAAGTAAGTGAGGTGATCGTCCGCAAGGGAACTTAACCTTATGTTTAGCTTGCTTGTCCCCCCCAACATTTAGATTGTTCTTGTCATTATTGTTAGCATTCTCATTCTTATTCCCACCCTTTCGATTATTTTTACCATTTTTTCTATTCCGTCCAGGCTGCTAGTTACCCTTCTGGTCCGACGATTGCACAGAAAGTACACTCGTCATTTGGGAGGGTTGAGATGAAGCTGTAGCTTGTCCCAAATAAGATTGGTTGATTGACAACTAAATAACTTGTTTTTCAACCGAATCCATAGGTTTCGCACTTGCACAACCCACAATGCCATCGGAATGTGGTCCAGGTTTGACTTTGGGATCGAAACTAGAATGAGGAGCATTGGGAATAATATCATACAACAAACCGGACTGAGCATAAATCAAGTCCAGTTCCTTTTCCCTAAAAATCGCTTGTTCCTCATTCTTCACTCCGTATGTGGAAACATCCTTCACTATATATGGAAATAACGACTTGAGGAACCACTCGAGGAGGAATTCCGGCGGTATAAAAGATTTAATTAAACTCTTCCATCTACGCCACTATTGAATATGATCAGAAATATGTGTGGCTTTATCTTGCCGAAATGTCGACAAGAGTTCAGTACCAGCATCATAACGCACTGGTAGTTGGAATTGATTAAGAAAAGTCATCGCAAGGTCGTCGAACAAAGCGTAAGCTCCCCTAGGTAACTCTATATACCACTTCACGGCAGGCCCTGTCAGGGTGCGTTGAAATAGTCTCAAACAGACTGAGTCCTCATGTAAGGAATTTGAAGAGCACCATAGGTGAAATGTAGTAACATGTTCTCTCGGATCCTCTCTCGGTTTTCCCTTGAAATTAGGTATGTCCAAAGGAAGTTTGGTAGGGACAGTCGGCCAAGCCGGGTCATGAGCCATAGGATCGTTCGTCAATCTTGATAAGTCAGGAAGATTGAGCGTTGTGAGGAAAGGGAGCCAAGGATGATTAGGTCAATGGACCGCTCCCTAATTCATATAGGGTTGATTACCACCATGGCCTTAGCCATAGTGTCCTCCTCCCATATCACCCGTATAGGGTGGCGTGGAAGCACCATAGTGCGGTGGACCTTGACTAGTAGGAGCTACAAAGCCATAATTGGGAGAGTAAGTAGGTTGTTGATACCTGCATCCATAAGGTGAAGAACCATGTCCATACTACATCCCATAATAGGGTCCATAAGCCATCGCATGTGATTCCCCATGAGACACTCCGTAGGTAGGAAGATAGGCTCCAGAAGTAGGGATATACATACCAGAAGTAGGGATATACACCTCGGAAGTAGCAACATGACCTCTAGAAGTATGAACATAGCCTCCCAAATCAATGGGTGGTATGTAAACCTGAGACACAATAGGTTTAGTAACCGCAGTACGGACCTGACTCATAGCCATATGTCGGCTCGAAGGACCACGCGAATAAGGTGGAGGATGTACATTTGAAGAACTAGGGATCGAGGATGAAGTAATTTGAGTAATAATATACGTGCTACCGCTTATTGTCACTCATCTCGGATCTGGTATCCTAATCAGATTGCTAACCATAGACCTAGGAGGGATATATGATGTAGCTTCCACCACTGGGGCGGAAGGTGCAATGTGACTAGTACTCCCAAACCTCTCCGCATGGTAAGGAATGAGAGTGCCCCTAGGCACAATGTTAGGATCAAAGTCGGATTTGACATGAAATGCCAAATCCTATGTAGGAAAACAAGACATAGTATAACTACCATAGCTAGTGTTGGAAGGTTCAAAATGAGTCTCAGCATCCTCCGTCATTCCATACCGGTAATGCGTCAATGGGGAATCAACCCTAGAGTGAGTAGGTCTATCATGCATGGTTCCTATCTCAAAAATCACGGGACCTGACTCAGACAATTTGGGTGAAGGATCGTATGTAGGAGTAAACTCCCCATCATCTACATGAATGGGAGGAGGTGGTTCAGGAATATCCTCTAAATGGTCTCCCATGGTGTGTGAATCAATGTGTGAAATAGTCCGCCTGGATTGTCTAGGTCTCTCTCCCAAAGGAGGATGAGAAGTAGAAGGCAGAAGTCCTACTAAAAAATGAGAATGGTGAGGAACCGTACCCGAATCCATAATGAATCAAAAAATATAAAAGACTCACTATTTACGTAAACCCTATGCCAACTATCATGCATAGAGCAATAACTAATAAAATATAAATCCAAATGAAAGCAAACAAGGGCTGGATAAATGAGCTCCCGAATGAAGCAGGTATGTCTCACCTAGGAGAGGCTTGAGACTCCCATACACAACAAGTGGAGGTACATAACCAATTATTGTGGCCCTTAGCTTCAACGCGTAAAGCGACTGTGCTGTCCGACCCCAACCTGGTCGGGACACCTACAAAATAACTCCTACAAAGTACCCCCTCGATATCCTAGGTAAGGCCACTAAGGTCACATCAATATAATCAATGCTCAAGTGGGATTGACTGTATGGGCAGGCTAGAAAATCCTGAAACTCTCGAAAGAGCCCCCATATACGAATACAATCCTGGAAATATCTCCAGTGCTACTCAGTTATGACTAGGGGTCATCCCAATCAATAACCGCTCACACTGCCTCATGCTTAACTCCCTTTTGAGAGGAGGATCCTGAGAAACACTGGTTATACCAAGGGTTTCACACACTCACCTAGACAAACACATACATGTTGTTGTTTAGTGACCTTGGAGAATTAACTTACAATGAACTACTCCAAGATCCTAAAACCTAAGCTTGTTGGTGCACCCTAGAAAAGAAAAGAGTTTAATTCATTTTAATTTAGCATTGATTTTAGTTGGCTTTATTACTCAAAAAGGGATATGATCGTGCAACTAATGGAGTTATGACGCAACATGAAGTAAAATGCACACCTAACAATCAATGCAAATGCATTGTGTCCATGAAAATAGGGTATGATACTACGTGGAATGTACAATTCTTCTTCAAATGATGAATGCATTTTTTTCCTATATGAAGTCCTAACTAGTACTCCAAATCAAATCTAGTGCAAGTACAATGCAAATATGCAAAATGCAATGCATGATGATAAGCAAATGTTTTTGGATTTTTTGAAATAAAAGAGATCCAAAAGCAAAAGAATGATTCTACGACCCCTAGACTCTACAAGCACACCGAAACAACACTCAAGAAAATAACTAAGGTAAAAGAACTCTAATGGACTAATCTCAAACAAAAAATCGAAAATGCCATGACAAGAACCTTCTTAAAAACAAAATTTAACCTAAAAAAAATGTTTCTGGTCAGAAACAGAGGTCTAAACAGACTTAGGTAGTGCTAAAGGAGGCTCAAAAAATATCAAAATTCACCCAGCAACCAATTAACTTCCTCAAAAAGGAAAAAACAAGGGCATACACGACTATTCACAGTAAACCCGCATGTATACGCGGAAATCTCCGAGGAATCTGAGTGTATATGCGACTGTGAGTTAAAAACTCGCGTACAGGAAGAAAGGTACATAAACTCAAGGAAAACAAACAGGCTGAGACAGACTTCACACCAATCAGACCCTACTAGGCATACATGCCCCCAGACCCAACACAGAAACAAGAGAGAAAGAGCAATTCAAATTCATTGAATGGCGATAAAACAACCCCCAAAGGAGAACTACTAGGAACTCCCCAGCGGAGTTGCCAATTCTCTTACGGAGAGAAATTCCTATGGCTTGGGGTACCACAATAGACAGCTTGACTCCAGAAATCAATCCTTTCCAATATGCAATATAAATTAAATGTCTAACACTAAAGGATCAGACCTCGTACCTTATTCCGGACGGTTGAAGTAGATCGACGTTGAGCTTTCCAATCTTCAGCTTGAATTGATATATTACTTCCTCAACAACAAGTAAAAAATACAAGCATTCTATATATCATGGTGTTAGATCTATTCTAGCATATATAATCAATAATGTAAAAGCATTTGACATAATCCAATGGATAAAATATTCATTCAAACACACATTATTGGACAGGAAAAGATATTTCTATTAATATAAATCAGAGATTATAAGGTACAACCTCTGACGGCACATCTGTGAACCGGAGAAACTGAATCCCACACTTTGGCCTCCACCACCTCAATCCTCCATCTCTCGATAGCAAGCTCACAAGCAAAAGGCAAGCTTGGGAAGAACACACTAGTGCTCCAAGGGACAAAGGGATGCAAACTCAAGCATAAGTTCCGGCAACAATGGACTATAGTTTGTTTGCTCTCAATTCTCTCTTCTCTCCTTCAATGTACCAAGGGGTTCCTTATATAGCTTCCAAAGGGATAATGAAAGGCAGAATCCGAGCGATCTCAAAGCATAGGGAAGGCCAGGAGTCAAATGAGTCGGATCCATGTCAAGGAAAACTCCAAAAGGATTTGGATTATGCACACATCTCGATGTACACGGTTTTAGTGGTCAAACCCACGTATATACGCGCTTATAGGTTTAAAAGTCGCATGTATAATTTTTCATATGTTTTTAGGGATGATCAAGGAAACATCAAAGGACATAAAATGGTCCATGGGGTCTAAGGAGTCTGCAACGCGATAGGGGAAGGCCATACAAACTGGGATTCACCTGGAGTGGTGAAATCCGCTATAACACTATTCCAATTAACAAATGATGAGAATTAAAGATATAAACAATACTATTTTAAGAAAGTAAACTACTCATTAAAAACAACTTCAAAAACTGAGGAAGGTCTAATTTATGAATAAGTAAAAAAGTAAATAAAGAAGCAAGTAGAAAACTTAATAAAGAAAACTTAATTAAGAAGACTTCTCTAATTCTCTAGCCTATAAACATTTTTTAGTAAATATATAATTAAAGGAATAAATCCTATGCTAGTATCAGTCTACAAAGTATTGGTGTATTTTCTAGAAATTAACATGTCTAACCCTAAATTCAATATAAACAACGGTGAATTAAACTAAACCAGAGATACAAATATCAGATATTACAGCAACGATAAATGAGAAAATCAAAGACAAAATAAACAAATCAAATCATAATTCAAAAACATGCTTTGATTGAAAGGAAATACAAATTAGAGATAAAGCTGTTAATAAGTACTTTAAAATAATCTAACCTATGGTCCTAGAGGTTAATATAACTATTACCTAATTAGTAAAGCATAACAGAATTCAAAAAGCCAAAGAAATAGAACTTTAAATAGGCTCAAAATAAAACGAAAATATTAATGGATGGACGAATGATTGAATGACAGACTGGATATACGACTGGATAACAGGCTGTATATAGAAAATAGTAAAAAATCCTAAATGACCCAATTATCAGCTGATTCTATGCATATAGGAATGAGATACATAAAGGACGGAATTGAAACCTAAATAATTAAATTAATCAAAGGGATTACTAGTCTATGGGTATGAAGAGATTGTTTTTATTACAAAATTAAAAAAAATGGAAACATAGCTAAACTAATCTATATTTAAACAAAAGTTAACGAAACAAATTCTAACTACAAATCAAACCTAAGACTGACTGCATTTTATCTATATGTAAATATAACATTAAGCATTTAACCAAAAAAGAAGATTGAAAGGAAAAATACAAACAAACTACACGTGACCGTTCACTTTAATTTTACAGACAGCAACTACATTAACATCATAATTGCATTAACTACAACAAACATATGTCACAGAGAGTAAAGAAATGTAAAATTATAGTAACATAATCACATGAACAAATTAGAACAAAACTACTTATCTATGAAATAGAGGATAACAAAAACACATACGGACATGGAAGCCACTAGTTGTTGAGGGTCCCTCTCAGCAATCAGAGGATGACTATCTAACTCCTAGGTAAACACAACCATGAACAGCAGAATGTACAGAATTTTTATTCAGAATATGGAACAAAATTACAGTGTGTTGAAGAACAATAAATCATAGCATGAACTCGTAAAAACTATGAACTCCCCCGAGCTCTCACGCAGAGGATGGTTTATATAATTGTTTATAGAGATGAGCAAGTCGACCCTTTAGTAGTCGATTGCTCTATAAACTTAGTCAATCATAAAGGCGTTTAACAAATCAAACTCCAGTGCACAACATCTTCCTCGTTCAGTGCAAACTTGGTCCTCTTCAACATGAATGTGGAATTATATGGTCTTCTTGTTCCTACTTTTGTGTGAATGGATCTTCTCCAGTGTGCATGATGGCATCGTGGTGAACAGAGAAGATCACACACAGTCAGTTTCTAGAATGAGAGTGCTCCTTCATTCAAACACATGGACTGGTGGTTGTTTATAATTAAAGAAAGGAGACCATGAGTGATCCCATGAATGTTACATCCTTGAACATGTGGGTGATGGTGATCTTAGGTTGAGAGCTTCTTCAATCATCAAACATGTGGATAACAGGTGGCTTGTGGAATTGTTTCAACATTTAATGCCTAAAATCAGTTATGGACAACATGCAGACTGATTGGCAGGCTAAATGGGAAGCTGCATGGCGAGCTGCGTCGTAAGCTGGATAGTGGTTGCACAGATCGGGATGAATGATAAGATGAATGAGAAATTGTTATTAGTTCACCCAAACAGACTACATAATCTGCAAACAAATATACATATTAATTAATATATCAAATACACTTTAAATAATGTTAATTTTAAATCAATAAAATCATAAAATGACAATAATAAATGGATTATATATAAACCTTTAATCGATTCATACCTTGTACTAAATGGTGATCTGTGTGCTAGAAAATATGTAAAAATATAATAAAACATATGTTTACATGAGTAATTTAACTGCCAAAAATGATAATAAAATGAGGGTCAACACCACTTTATTGCAAGCCTCCACCAGCGCATTGCGAAGGATCGACAGAAGGCGTGGCATGATCATCACATTAAGAATAAACATTTTGTGGAAGGATATTTGGTGTAGTTATACCACAACAAGTTCATGAAGCATCGAAGTAAGTTACAAATGCACTGGTTAGGACCATATCTTGTTCATTCCATTACTTCTAGAGGTTCGGTTCAGTTACAGCAATTAGATGGTGCGGTACTACTGACACTCATTAATGGGAGTTGCTTAAAGCCCTATAGGACTAGGTCAGAGTTGCACACCGCTTGAGGCGCTATAAAAAAAACAATGAAAGAAACACGCATTAATGGTCAATCCGACCATTAGTAGGGTGAGATTGTTGACCTATTTGGTGTCATTACTGCTAGATTTGGTCATGATGGACACGTTGGATTTGGAAATTATGATTTTGAATTGGGAAGTGGCTATAAAAAGCGTGTGGGACGCGGGAGGAAGGCATTGTTCAGAGCAGTTCATTCGAGTGAGAAAAGTGTTGAGATGAGTACAATTGAAGAGTCTTGAGTGCGATTTGCGTAGTAGAGGTGCAGATTCATCAGGTGCATAGTAAGGATTGGGGTGTGCGGCATGCTGAGTGACCCTAATGTAATTAATATTTCTAGTGAGTAGAAATCCCCCATTCATCCCACAACTATTGAGGAAGAAGTCATGAGCATTTCGATAGGCTCTTCGTCGATCCCCAGAGGAAAGAGGAAGGCTCAAAAAACTAGTTCCACACCACCGTAGACAAGGAATACCCACACTTCGGCTAGAGTGCAAGGAGAGGGGGCTGCACAGAGCGGGTCATTGAACTCAGGAGCTATAGAGTTTGTGGTTCCCAGGGGTGTATCTATCAATGATATCCTAGGATATGTCGCTCCAACGCGTCTGAGATCGAAGCCAAGGAATCCCATGAAGAATAAGAAGTATCGACCCAAATTGTCACCATTGTTGGAAGGGATGACTTTCTCGGTAGATATCATCCTTGCCTTGATCAAGATGAAGTTTGAAGACCACAATTTTCTGTTTCTCAAAGATGTCTAGGATGAGCCCTATGAATGAGTTCCGACGAGGCCTGGTGCACTGATTCAAAGGATTCCTCAACCTTAGGGCTCATTAATATGCCTTGTTTTGGGCGATTGAACAAAGCTCATGCATGTGTCAAACAAACCTTGGCCTACTTTCATGGTGGGACGCTCTGGTTAAATGATCTTATTCCTGTCATGGTTATCTTAATTGCAAACATTACATGCTTTCCAATGTTTGGGGAAGATCTGGCGCAGTATCTCTGTGGGAGGGATATTGATAAGAAGCTTGCCTAGCAACTAGAAGAGAGATTTGGTTTGCAGCATGATGGCCGCGCCTATCGTATCAACAACATTAATGCACATGAGGTGCATATCAGGGCACGCATTTTGGCGAGCAATATTGTCTAGGGAGATCGACTGGTCCAGTGCAACCAAGCATGGTCGCATGTGCACAAAAATATATAGAGGGCATGTTAATGAAATGGTCCTTATTTCTGCTCAACCAGTTGCTCAACTATGCTCTCGCTGCTCAAGCCGGGCGGTCGTTTTCCTACATTTGGTTGCTAATTCTCATTGCGCTTGTAGCATGGATGGAACTAAAAGATTAGCAGCCGATGGTAGTCGATGCGGTGAAGGTGTGTCGAGGTGCACGATATCGCAATTTTTGGTGGGTGGAGGAGCCCAATCAACAGATGGACTGTGCGATCAATTTTTGGGTCTATTGGGAAGCACTGCAAGCCATAGATGTCAAAATTCCATGCTTATCCCATTAGGTGGCAGCCAAGTATCAGCGGCTCATTCAGTTCACTATCGGGCCTCATTCCATTTATATCTAGTCAGAGTGGGACCCCGACAAGAAATTCCTACCTCTGGCCTACAAATTCATTGATGCTTTCGTTCAGGAGTGGCCGACTAAGTGGCACAACACTTTGAGCCAGGAGGAACTCTCTAAGGAGCTACCAAATAATGCCCCATATGAGCCTATTTAGAAGGAGCTAAGTGTTCATGACTCCAACAATGAATCGTCAATGGACCCCGATGTTGAAGAAAAGTGCATGCCAAAGGAAATTTGAACCAAATGGCACCTAGAATATGATGCAGGAAGTGGTACCCGACCAGGGATGGAGGACCAACTGAAGAGGCTCAGCAAAGCGGTCACTGACTCCTCTGAAGCTTTGACGCAAGTGATACAAGAGTCTCACCAAGAAGGGTTTGTTGCGGTAAGAGATAAGTTGAATTCTATTTATGATGTTGTTTCCAGGAAGACATTCGAGAAAGATGTGATGTAGGAATTCCCATCGATCAGCACCGAGTCGCAGGCTAGGAACGTTCAAGTTCCCCCAACTGTGATCGACATGGGGAGTGAGGAAGTGAACATATCACTACGACTTCTATAGATCATTGCTTTGGATCTTAACAAGTTACCCACTCAGGCGCTTGTGGAGATGCAACATGTTGCCACCCAATAATTGGCTGATAGGCAGAAGGAGCTTAGTGATGGGTATGTGCAGTCGCAGAGCACAGTTGAGAAGCTGCAGAAAGAAGCCGAGGAGCTACATCAGATCAGGGTGTAGCTGGAGGAAGAGAAGGTATGAGAAATTGAGGCATTAAAGGAAGCATATGCCAAGCTATAGGGAAAGGGTACCAAGGAAATCACCAAGCTTAAGAAGGTGCAAGACCTCCTTATCATTGAGAAGGAGCAGCTATGCACAATTTGTGGCATGGTCAAGAAAGATGTTGATGAGGCATGTCAACATATATTTGAGAGCATGGCCGAGATTACTGCAGTTGCTGAGGCCAAGTGACTTGGGGAAATTATTGTCCAGCTCTAGGACACCAATCTTCTCCTCAATTCCCCATCTGGAGACACCGCTGGAGCAGGTTGCCGAACAGAAGGATGCTATTGAGGAGATAGCGGTCCATTTTGAAACAATGGAGTAAGAAGCAAGGAAAATCATGGAGGTGATGACACAGTTCTGGAAAAGCGTTGTCCAAGACAAACAGCTTGACCAGTTGACCACGCAGGCGCAAGAAGATGAAGGATATTTGACGACATTGAAGACATTGCTGCGAGCATTTCCACTCATGGTGCAAATCATGTAGTTTGAGGAGTTGAAGGACCTATAGAAAATATCTTCCCATGCCCAAGAACGCCAACAAAAATGATGTGCCTAGTTGGATGAGTTTCAAGAATTTGGTGGGAAGCGCGGTGTCAAAGTAGTCGCAACACTGCATGAGGTGCAATAAATTCAGAAGATGGTCGATGGCAAGGATAGGGAGATGCACCCTGTGTAGTAGAATTTGTTAAATTGTCAAATTGTTGCCAAAAGAGTCCAATTCCAGGTTCGAGAGATCTCGCAATAGTTTAAAGATTTAAAGTCCAAGACATCAGCATATACCTTGTCAACCTGACATGGCTCGAGGATGAGCCACAAGAATGTGTTGGGGGGCTTTTGGTAGAGGTTTTGGGTAAATGAGTTGCACAAAATAATGATAGCTACACAAGCTCATGTGACACCACGCAAGTCTAGATCAGTGTGATGGGCGAAAGAATAACCACTTTTGAATATTTAATGTATTAATTGACCACATTTTGTGGACATAGGTCATTAGTGGTTAGAATTTAGTTAGAAGTGGACCTTTTATGTAAAGGTACAAGCCTATATATAGAGCTAGATTTTCAATTGTAAGAGGATCATGATCAATGAAATACAAGTCCAAGTCAATATCTGAGAGTGATCAATCTATTGCGATCTGTCTATGGTATTGATGAGTTTTATATTTTGAACAATCTGTGATCTGTCTGTGTTAGATACTAAAATTTGGGATGTAATCAGTCTCCTACTGTGGAGAAGAATTATCTGTTTTGGATCTATTGCGCAGAATTAATATGACATGACATTTGTTACCTAAATGTTGTCTTCTGTTTCCTGTTTTCTCTGCTATGATGTTAATGAGAAGTGTATTGAATCGGTCTAGGATTTACTAATGTTGCTTCAATGAACTGATTCTGTCACAATTATGATCAATGACGATGAAGCTTATTAAAGTTTTTTTATGAATGATACTACCGTGATAACACTACTATGATAAATGAATGATGTGATATGTTAGATCCATAGTTGTGAAGATGAATTGTGATAACTGTCTTAGTTATATCGAGTGACTTAGAGTAATCTGATAGTTATGATGTCGAGCCACAGATGCCATATCTTCCCTTCTTACTATCAAAAACTTGGTTCTGAAAACTCTCCCTTGAACATCTCGGATGAGACTTCGTCTGGTCTATGGATTTTTCTGGGCAGGGTAAAACCTGTCTGGGTCGGTGCTCAGGGATGTCACTCTAGTTGGGCATCGATAGAGTGAGAACCCCTGTCGATGATGAGTTTTTGGTGGGTTTTTTCCAGCAACGCTGATTCCAAAGGAAACCTTCACAACATCACTCAGATAACCCCTATTGACATATCAGTCATGCCTCGAACTATTGAACATGTTCATGTAGTCCAAAACTGTTCAACAAAAGAAACTGAAAGTTATCGAGCTCTATTCATATAGTTCTGAGAATTTTTTTTCTTGGATGTACGAAGAAATTCCTAGGATTGGTCCATCCATCATTGTACACAAGATTAAAACTTATCCCATGACCATACCAGTCCAACAAAAATATTTCAAGTCCATCCTAGGAAGGCTGCGGCTATTAAAGCTGAAGTGGTTATCCATATCAGATGTATTTTGATGGTTCTTTCCGTCATACCTTGAACCATACTTCAGCTTCTTGGGTTTTGTATTCCCTAGCACATGACTTAGTTAGTTCAAGAGCAGTTTTTATTGGTCCAGCTAGCAACAACATCGTCGAGTATAAAGCAGTGATAGACTTGTTGACCAAGGCTACATATCAGTAAATTCATGAATTGGTAGTATTCATGAACTCATAGCCAGTGGTTTTTCATATAAACCCTGTTTATACCATCAGAAGCCCTATGCTTCTTCATCTTTTTCGAAGAGTGCATCTTTTAGAAAGCTAATTTGAATCAATCACTTATAGGCGCATTCCTAGGTATTATAAAATGGTTTCCGACTCATTGGAAAACTACATTTTAGACTGGTACATTTCCCATACATAACTTATATAAAATAAAACATGGTTCATTGTAAAATAAAATAAACACTAAAAGACGCATAAAAACTCATGTAAATATCATTGTCCATTTGAACACATATAAACATCGTAAATAAGTCTGTATATATATAAATATATAATATATATATAAATTTTTTTACAAAATATGGTCAGGAGACCCTAACTGAAGTGCTCTGGCTTTCAGATATACAAAAATGGAAAAAATCCTGAAGCTAGCTAGCTTTTAGTGTATACATCATATAGAATGTCTACTGGTGCACATGATAGCACATGATAGCCCTTTCTACCCTCTGTAGTAGGTGGATGAATCAACTTGACACTCCATCTGTGTGTCTCTGGTACCTCCTAGGGAGGTCATCGATAGAAGCATCTAGAATGTCCAAAGTTAACCGATTGAGGTTGTCCTCCAACTCGTTTAACTTATCATCTCCTTTATGAACAAAAATAACACCCACTCTCCTATTAATTGGATAATATCCCCTAGGTCATGCATCTCCAACATCTACATGAAAATATTAAGTCTATTCATCATTCATAAAAAATTATAAAACACAAAAAATGCAAAAAATAATCAAAGTCTTGAGAAGTCTTATTACTGATGTGTCCCCATTGGGAACCTGTAGGTAATGGTAGATCAAGGTCCCCCCTAGATTCAGTACTTGTGTATGCATAGTCCTCCAACATGAGAAGTTGGTCATCCAACCAACAAAAGAACGCACTCCCATATTCGACCTTGGCTCTACTGCCACTGGTGCGAGCCATGATCTCTACCCACTGCAACATGTGAGGGTCCCGTGCTCTCAGCTCCATAAAGGTCACCTGAGGTCTCAGAAGGGGCACCCTCTCAAAGAATAAGGTTTCTAATATAGTCCCATAGTCAAACTGTTTTAACTCTCCCTACCAACACTTATTCAGTTGATCCTTGAACATGCTCTGTAGATCCTTGGCCCAGTTATAGACCATGGGCGCCATAGCCTCCAAGGCGTAAAGCATATGGGCTTGGGAATCCTAGTGAGGCCCTTGGATTCCTAAAACCCTCTACATGGTAAAAGCATCATTCGGAGAGGAAAATACATCACCTCCTTGATGGGAATATTTTTCCCATACATCTGAGTTCCTGGAAAACAGTGGCGATCTATCAGTTCTTGTGTCATGATGTCTCCTCCCCAAGGACTCGTTAGTGAGATGTGATCACCTTGCCTAGATATTCTGGTAAGGGATTATATATACTCTACCTCCACATTAAGGATGTGAGCACCCACCTCAAAGTATTGATGCTCAGGATTCCACATCCTAAAAATATACTCTAGCAGTCACACATGAGACTTCATACTCGAGACATCGAAAAAATTTAGGATCTCGTAGCCTCATAATGAAGCTATAGAAGCGGAATCTACCTCAAATCTAGCATGATCATCATCGTACAACAACTAGTGATGTGGGTGGAAGAGGTTTACTAGAGATTTGGTTAGGCATGATTGATCATGGCACTCCTTCTAGATCCATTTGTTGATGGCCTAAGGCTGCAGTTGATGGAAAACTACAAGGAAATAAACATGAGGAGAAATTCCAACCTGAAAGGATTCAAACAATCCCACCCATAGATGGTTCTATCTCAAATTTGTTTGGGATAACTAACTCCTATGGCTATAAGACCTCCACTAGTAGAAGGTGGTCAGATCCAAATGGATCTATTCTTCCTCAATGGAAGATGTTGAAAGGTTTGAGGTAACATTGAAATGAACTATCTAAGTAAACTAAAAAGTAACCATGGATGATTTGTAATATAATAATTAGATCTTTGATTTATGACAAAAGTTAATCGAATGTACAAAAATATAAACCATATTTGTTCTTTTTCAACTTCGAATAGAACTGAACAATTAAAATTTAATTGTTTTATCCAAAGACATTAAGTGCATAATTGTTCTAGCAGATGAATACTAATTGAAAAAACAACATTTTCAAGGGTGGATATTCATTAGTTGCGATTAATAGTATATGGATTAAATAAAGAAATTTACTTAATGCATAAACAACACAATAACCTTGTAATGAGAAACAAATACAATAATTTGTTTGTTTTATAATAAAACAACATATAATCAAGATCTCATATAAATAAAAGAATAACCAAAATTCACTAAAGAAATTCAATGAATACCCAAAATATGAGAAAATAAACTATGTAAATTTTATTAAAAATGTAAGAAATTACAATCATGCAATTACAGAGTATCGTTGGTTTGTCCTTTTTGGTTCTTTCTCCTATAGTCCTCTAGGGTCACTCCCATGAGCTTTGTCGTGTATCTCTATGACATATCCCATCTCTTTAAATAATCATTACAAAATGTTACAAAGAAAGAAAGTCCTTGAAATATATGGGGATTACAAAATAATAGTTTTAAGATCTTCCAAGGGAAGATTGCCACTTGGAAAAAACATCTAATAGATCCACTACATACTAATATTCAACATGTTCCAATTGTAGTTGATATTTTCATATCAATGAATCAATCTCCCTTTTCTTAAACTTTTCCCATTCTCAGAGAAAGAGGTTAATCCTCATCTTTGCATTCAAAGGTGACTCAATCCAATCCTTAATCTTAGCCATATCAAGGTGATCAATTTTCTAAATATTCTCCTTGGTTTTCGAAAATTCCCTTTCAATTCGTTCTAGCTTAAGATTCAGAGGCATAGCATCTTCAATCGGATCCATCAGTGGTAAGTCCATAAAACTTAATAATTTTTCTTAGGTGAACCACCTCTTCTTACATGCTACATGTCCATCCTGAATGGTGGACTCTATAGATTCACAAACATTTTCCCATGAATCTAAGGAAATATTAATCCTTCTCAACTTGATCTTTTCATGGATTGGAACATATTTTGGTATGTCTTTGATGTATCTCTGTCTGTCCACCCGATTGTCATAAGCTTTATTTTCTTCCTTCCTCCTTTTATTGTGATCATAAAGGAGGCCATATTGGTGTTCGAAAGAATTATATATCTCCTGCATCTCATTCAATCCTTTGAATAGACCAGCTGTCACCTAGTGAAGATCATTCTAAATCTAAGAGCCAATTCTCTAAAATCCTCCTCTATGAACTTGGAAAAGAGGAATCAACAGATACAAATTGAAATTCGTTCAACTATTGTTCAAGGGATGTAATATTCTACACATGTTTGATATTGAATCCTTGGGATTCTTCAAGATTTCACTTGAGGATATTGTTCTACTCTTGCAACTTCTTGATCTGGTATTCATAACCATCCTTCAACTCTTGCATCTCATCTTGATGTCGTGCAATTTCATGTGTTTTTTCTTGTTTGATCCTCTGGAACTCCTATTATTTTCTCTCAATTTCCTTATTAAGTGAGGAAACTGAGTCATAATTGGCCCTTGTAAAGGATCCCATGGTAGCTGCAGTCTCCAAGGCCTCTTGTTTAACATTTGTGGAAGCTCTTTTCCATATGATCTAATTAGGCACTGAGCCTTGCTTGAAAGTTTCCTCCCTAGATATTTTGGATCCTTTCTTCACTACATAGTTTTTTGTCCTACTCTAGAAGAATTCCCCAAGGGACACTATTGCATCATCACCAAAATATGCTAGTTCCTTAGTTGTGGAAATGGATCCTTCAAATACTGTGACTAAAGGGGTGGGTTGGGAAATGTCAAAGGTTGGGATTGGCATATTGATTTGTGGAATGGTAATGGAAGGTGTGGAGGAATGAGAAGTGGAGGGTAAATGAGTGGAAATGGGAACATAAGTAATGGGTTCAGAAGAGGTTGTAGGAATAGAAGTGCTACCAGGTTGTGAAGATATGAGTTGGGTGGAAATAGAAGGTAGTTAAAATGCCACTGAAAAAATGGGTAATGTTGAAAAAGAAATATAAATGGGGATGGTAAAGGATACAACAAATGTACCATTACTAGGAGTAAGAATTTGAGAAATATGAATCTCATAAAAATAATGGTCATGAATCAAGCCTTCTAAAGTATCCCCAACTGTCTAGGTTGATTAAACAATAGATGGAAAGATAGTGGGAACTATGATTGGGCATCAGTAACTAGAGGGGGATGTTTCTTCTTCTAGATCACTTTCAATTTTATGGACATCAATATTTTTTGTTGGTGGATGAGCATGTGGTAGTGGATTGACTTGTGAAGGTGGTTTCTTGGTCTTTTGCCTCTTTAGTTGAGGTGTAGAGATTGTTTCATGTTCATCTACCAATGAAATCATTAGATCCAAATTCCTCTTCATCTCTGTAGAATTTATCAAATCCTCAAAAGTGGATGATTTTTATGGCTGCTGAGGGTATTCAATGACAACCTTTCCACGGTCATCAGTCTACTCATTTTCCACTGAAGAAGAGACAACCTATAACTTATGGGCTTCTTTCTCAACAAGTTGCATTAGAGGAAATTTCAACTCAAAATGGGCCTCCTAAAATGAACTAATAAAATAATAGTTAAAATAATAAAATAATATTTATTAATTTTGGAGGAAGAAAATAAAAAAAACTACTTTTTTGTTTGTATTTTTGACATATCTCCTTGTGTTTTTACTCAAATTTCGATCGGGAGAGCTCGTTGGATGCAGAATTAAATTCCGCATCCAATGAGTACCCACTCGGCATACTTTTGATGTACTCTGCTATCCCAAAAACAAGAAATACGTGAAAAAATGGATACTTCATCCTGTTTTTTCAGGTATTTCTTGTTTTTGGGGTAGAGAGGTCCGTCAAAAGTATGCCGAGTGGGTACTCATTGGATGCATAATTTAATTCCGCATCCAACGATCTCTCCCGATCGAAATTTGAGTAAAAAGACAGGGAGATATGTCAAAAATACAAACAAAAAAAGTAGTTTTTTTAATGATACCTATCCCCAAATTTATATTAAAAAAGTGTTTAAGACCTATACGGTATTTCAAATTTAAAGCAATTTCATTGGCTAACACATGAGGACATGGAATTTGAATAAAAGTTAAAAGGCCCATTTTGAGTTGAAATTTCCTCTAATGTTTACGTGCTTTCTCTTCCACCACCAGTTCTAGTTTCCAGTGGTGAATCACCTTGGTATTCAATTCCTGATGGTATTGGAAAACAAATCTCTTTTCATGAGGTGTGGTGATACTGATTACAACTTTTGAAAAATCAATAGCCCCTTGATATATGGAATCATCAAGGTCCTTTTGATGTGTGTAACCAGTTTTCATATGCTCCTGGGTAAAATGGTTAGTCGGGAAGGACTTTGGGTCATGCATCCTCTTGGGGGATTCCCCAAGTTTAAGAGTAACAATATTCTTTCCCAAAGTTCCTGCATGGGTATAATTTTGGATCACCAATAGTCCAAGGATAAGGGGGGAATTTGGCCACAATTTCCTCTTATTTGCAATAAGCTTGGGAAAAAATTCATCAACAATAGTTTGAAAAGATATTTTCTCTAGAACCATCCTGTCTAGAACTATCCTAGGCAACAGATGGAAAATATTGCTACCCCAGATCCTCATGAAAGGAAAGTACTCATTGGCATTCCAATATCCGGACATGGTGCATATCAATACTCTGGCTTTGTTAGAAAAAGTAGGAACATCACCTTTGAAAATCCTTTGATACAATCATCCAATAAAGTGGTCACAAATGTCATATATAAGCAGGGCAAAGTTGCATTCCCATAGTTTCGAATAGTAAATATGGACAAGGGATCCAACCCTTGTCCAGTTCCATCCCATGGCTGGGATAGGAAATGATGCACAAAACACGTCCATTACATATGCTGATAGGTAAAAGGTGGGATTTCTAGAAGCCAAAGTTTTTTGGTACTTCTATATGGCTTCCTTTAAAACAACTGATAGAATTTTTTCCCATTTGAAGGAATCCCCTATGGTAATAATATGATGGGTGAGGGGAGCCCATTCCACCTTAAACACTATGCAGTTTGGTAACCCGTACAGTTTGCATAGCATGGCCTCTAATAGGGAAAAAGAATCTCTAAACCAGGAGATAGTGTATAATTTTTTTGGTTTATGGAGGAATTTTATAGGATTATCCATCCATGACTTTATCATTTCCTCAAAATTATATTATGTAGCATAATCCTCAAGGAATTGCTTGTTGAGCAATTACTGAGGTGGGTTGACTGACTAGGCTCTAGCAAATATCTCTAAATGAAAGAAAGCTAACTAGGTGTGAGCTTGGTCATCAAAAGAGAAGTCTCTGAGTGTGCATGGTTGACCATCCACTTGAAGGGGTTTGTGTAGGGAATAAAGGCAGGCCTCCCCACTATAGTGTGGAGTTTGGATTTTCCATGGGGGATTCACTTAGTGAACCTCCCACATAGCACGTGAAATCATGGAATATTAAAGAATACCTTTAATTTCAGTAGATATTGGTCCAAACTCCTTTTGTTGAAACCCCCTCCCAGTACCTGAAACCTCCCCAGCACCCCCTTTTATACCCTAATCCTTATATACTCCCCTAACCCCCCACCCTCAACCCCTCATCCCCCCCAATACCTGTAATATATTGGCCTAATTTTTAATAAATTTAAAACCCACAATATGAACTAACGTGCTAGGATATTGGTCAACAAGTGAATACCCCATGGGATTTTCTTATATTCATGAAGGCTGACTGGTCATGTGGAATGGCAGAAAAGTTGTCATTATTAAAAATGGCATAAATCCTAAACTAGTCTAGATGATAAGTTTAAAATAGCATCCCACTGGTGTCTAAGAAGATTTCAGAATTGAGGTATTTGTTCTTTTGCTCATTAAGAGCAGTCTTGGACCTCATGTTCCTTGACATGGTTAGAGGTTATGAGGTAAACTCTAGTAAAAATTACAGGAAACAATCAATTTTTTACCCAAACAGAATTACTGCAATTAAACTAATGGAAGAAAGATATTTGTAAGACTTACCAGCAAATCACTTTAGAGAAAGGAAATTCACGGGCCTAATGAAAATTCATAGAAAATTATTTTGCACAGGTGAAATTCGTAAGTAAAAATGATAGAAGGAATATTAAAAAATCAAAATATTTAAACCATTGATCCCAACGACAAAATTAATTTAAGTCGTAGATTTCAAACAGATCAATGGTTAGTATTGAGACGAAAAATATAATTGTAGGGATGAACTTTTGACATATTTTCTTATTTTTTGATTTCCACAATCCACAATCCGCATTGCGAGTTGTGGAATTGCAGAATAAAGTTTGTGACCAAAAATTTCTTTATTACTTCTGCAATCTGCAATCCAAATTGCGGGTTGTGGGATCGTGGAAGTGTGATTTTGCAATTTTATTGTGTTTTGAGTTTCTGATTTTCGTAATCCACAATGCAGGATGTGGAAATCTGAAACTGAAAAATTGGAATTTTATTGCAAAAAGTTTTTTCACAATGCAGATTGGGGGTTGTGGAAAGGTAAAAATAAAAAATAAAAGATATTACAACATCCACAATCTGCATTGCGGGTTGCAGTTTTAGGGAAAAAAAATATCAAAACCTTCAAAAAAAGGATTTTCGCTATCTACTTTTGCGGATTGAGGAAACATAAATTTAAAAGAACATAGAGGATTTTCCGTAATTCACAAACCAAATAAAAAAAAGGCTTTGAATTATAATTTTATTAAGTTTCAAACATGACAAGATAAAAGGGATGAAAGAACCAAGGAATAATACCCCATATAAAAACAATAACAACAAAATATCACCTTAATAATGATGAATGGGGATCCAATTTCATTTGATGAAATGGGATCTGTTGTGCCAACAATATAGCTGCAAAGAATGTGATGAGGTACCTAAAAGGTACAATAAACTATGGTATCAGTTATATTAGAGATCATGACTTCATACTGTATGGTTATATAGATTCAGATTGGGAAGGAAGTGTCTCATATAGAAAGAGAACTTTAGGAGGATGCTTTAGTCTAGGATCAACAATGATCTCATGGATAAGCAGGAAGAAGTCTAGTGTTTGTCTCAACACTGCATAAGTGGAATATATTGCATCTTGTTCCGCAAGTTGTGAATCCATATGGCCTTAGAAGTTGTTATAATATATATTATATATGGATATGGATTCCACCATGATTCTATGTGATAACCAAAGTTGCATGAATATGATATAGAACCTTGTGCACCATGATAAGACAAAGCACATAGAAATCAGGTACTTCTACTTTAATGACATGGTGCAGAAGGGAGCTATAATGATCCAATATGTGAGAACATAGGAGAAGGTTGTATATTTGTTCACTAAACCTCTGTCTTGTGTGAACTGTTAACACTTCTGAGACAAGCTTGATGTTTTCCATAAGGACTTCCCTTGAAAGGGGGAGTAGTATTGATACTATGGAATCCTGATCATAATAGGTAGCTCAGTTGGGATTGATCATCCTTATACTTGATCCCATAATTCCAAAAGGAAGGATCGTCATAAATGTTTATCTTGATGGAATTGATCCCATAATTCTGAAAGGAAGGATCATCAAAGATATATATGTTAAAACTAATCATCCTTAGACTTGATCCCGTAATTCCAAACGGAAGGATTTGCTATTTCTGATTTTACCACACTATTTTATAGAAAAAAATTTCAAAATTTTATCGACTTTTCTATAGTTTGGACCGTTATTGACTATTTTCAACCATTTGGCCTAATCTTGTGGTGTAGGGACCTAATTTGAGTGAATTTTGACTAAGTATTTGACCCGTTCGTGCCTATCACAGGTATAATGTCGAACTGGAATATAGGTTAGAACATCACATCTTCTTGCAAACTATGCATTTCCTTATGATTATTTCACCTTGATCTTAAGTATGAACCCACTTTGTGATGTCACAGAACCTTCATACTACTACTTAGAAGTGACATTATGTAATTGGTAGAGATTTCCTATACGTGAGTGCCCTAGTTAGATCTCGTTTTCATTTGGTTCCCATACTAAGGTTTCTCCTTTAGGTTTGGGGAGTCCATTATAGTCTTTCCATGTCTTTGAGCAATAGATTCATACTCCTATTGAAATTTATGCCATCCATTCCCCACATGGAATCCCTAGTATATCAAGTTTTGATTTCATTTCATGAGTTTTGCTTGCCTTATTGAGCTTTACGCCGACTCCCTGCTTCAGAGTTATAAGCCATGTAGCCTGATCTTGTCTCAAACTTAGCCAAGAAAATCCTTTTTTATATTCTTTGCAGCTTGATCACCCCTTACCAGGATGAGACCTTCCCTTAAGTGTCCTTATCTTGCACATGCTTCCTTGCATTGAGGATAGGTATGTTCCACTTCTTGGAACTAGTTTGCTTTCCCCCAACATTCGTCTCCTCCTAGTTGTACACTATAATCACTTTTATTATTTTTCAATCTTTCAAAATATGAAAAATTCCAAAAAGATTGAAAAAACATAAAAAATACGGATGGGAAATGATATTGTCTTTGAAATTTGTCGAGTCATGTCTCCTTCAAACAGAACACTGTATGTCACATCCATTGGTCAGGTTGTTAGTATGACTTTAGGAGTTGTACTCGTTACTCTGATTTTTTCTGCACCGACTGGTTATGCTTCTAGACCCTATGGAGGCTTTATTGATTCCTTTTGTGTAGCAGAGATGTCCTAGTTTGTATATCGAGTATATGTTTCCCACCTTCAGTTACCATTCACCTTATTCTCTTATTCGAAGGAAGTTTATCCTGAGTTGGCCATTCCTCATTTATCTTGACTTTTCACATCGACCATTCTTGTTATAGATACTGTTTCATTCACATATTGTTCGTATGAGTTCTTCCACATTATCCAACATTGTTGAGTACCTTGTGTTGGTTGATGGGGGATTCTCTAATTCCCTCCTTCCAGTGGATTCCATTCCATCGACTTCAGATCATTTATTCTAGAATAGGAGTCTAGAGTCCATTTGAGTTCCTTGAGACTTACAGTCATCAGTGCTAGGTTCTCTCACCATCGACAGTTTTGGGAATACATCAATGTCCCATGATCGATGGATTCTTTCAAGTGTTCAACTTCAACACATATATTCACACTTGTTAGATTTCACTCTGTACCTCGATTCCCATTATCATTATTGGTTTGAGATCTCACGTCCATTAATAGTATACATCAATGACTGGTAATAAGATGATGGACTATCATGTTTGACCTCGACACCTTTATTCACATGATAGGACATGTACTTGTAGCAGTTTTCGTAGAAGACCTCCAAGATTGGTGGAATTCCATATTTGCCATATCCTTGATCATGTCAGTATTCATGAGATGTCAACTCTCATGACTAGATTCCAGTGTATATCAGATATCTTCATCCATTATGGAGATATTGATTCATTGTATATTGTACATGGCGATTACCACACATGACATTTGTATATCATGCCTATGCATGGCCATTGTACTCTTATGTATCCGAGAATTATATATGTATATTTGTAGCCATTTGCTGAGATTTATCATTGTATTGTATTGATGAGTGGTTTGTTCTTCCACCTGGGTCTTCATTACTCCAATATGGGATTTATATAATGTATTTCATCCATAATGCTACCCCTATGACCTACCACATTAGGGGGAATCTATTATAGATTATTTTACCACACTTGGTAGATCACACATTTATGGCCTTCCATGTCCCTTTGAAAACTCCTTGGACCCCCTCTGCTCATATTATACTTTGATGTCCCAAGCCATTCCCCCAAAAACACTTGTTTATGTGTACACATAAATTTTAAAGCTATGCTCACGTGTATACCCAAATTTTTAGCCAAAAACTTGTGTACATCGAGAAATGTGCATAAAGCCAAAAAAAATTGGAGTTTTCCTCATAGAGTCCTAAATAAATTGATTCTTGGCCTTCCATATGCCTTGAGAATGCTCGGACTCAACCCTCCATTTCCTATTTTGAGTGCTATATATTGAGCCTCTTGGATACATTGAAGGAGGAGAAATTGGAGAGCAAGGAAACTATAGTTCATTGTTGCTTATCTTGTTTATGCTTAAGTATAAATCCCTTTGTCCCTTTGGAGAACACAATGATACGCTTCCCAATCTTGCCTTTTCTTTGTAATATTTCCATTGTGAGATGGAGGATTGAAGTGGTGGAGGCCAAGGTTGAGGACTTTGTTTCTCAGGTTCGAAGAAGTGTCGGTAGAGGTTGTCACTATTGTATGTATTTTTTATTAATAGAAATATCCATTTCTTGTCCAATACATGTGCATAAATATGAATATTGTATCCATGAATTTATTTATTTGCATATACACGATTTTTTATATATGCTAGAGTAGGCCTAACAACTTGATATCTAGCATGCTTGTCTTGCTTGTTGTTGTTGAGAGTGAATTGTGAATACAAGCATGTTGGAAAAACTCAATGGGGATATACATAAACCATCCAGAATAAGGTACACTTCATACCCCTTAGTTCTAGATGTTTGTATTTCTATTGCATATTGGAATGGATTGGTTTTTGGTGTCATTCAGTCTATTATGGTACACCCCAAGCCATAGGAAGTGTCTCTCCATAACAAGATTGTCTGAGTACCACATATGTGTTTTCCATGATCTTGTAATTAAGAAAGGAAGGATCAAGTTGGTTGTTGTTATAACTTCCATAGATGATGTTACTCAAGCTTTGAGCTGTTAATGATGATTTCACATGTTTTTTTGTAACTCCATCATTATGTTGATGATCTATCCTGGTGCTATTATTGTTGTTCTTATTCCAACTTTATGCTAATGAGTCAACCTCGTGTTGTCGTTGTTATTGTTATTCAAGACTTATGTTGATGATCCAACCTCATGTTGTGAATTCTAGTGATGTATCAGTTTTTATGCAGATGATGATGTTACATACTACACATCATGATGCCCCATTTCCATACTGCATATGATGATACTTCAGCTCTGTACTAAAGATGTTGATGATGATGCTTCATCTCTTTACTGAAGATGTTGACACTCCAACTCTGTGCTAAACATAAAGATGATCTTCAAAACTTATGATTATCTATATATGTACTAGACAATGTTACAAAATGTGATGCTGATGATGCCTCCTCTCTCTCCTTCCAATGATGTTGTGTTGAGCCACACCAGTTGTTACAGCTGATTTTACCACACATGATTGACCACACTTTTATGGCCTTTCCTGTCCCTCTGCAGACTCTTTGGACCTCGTGGACCATTATTGTACCTTTAATGTTTCCAAGAGCATCCCTAAAAAAACCTATTATTTATTGTATGTGACTTTTAATCCCTTTATTGCGCATATACATGGATATTACCCTTCAACCCGTGTACATCGGGATGTGTGCATAAGTCCAAATAATTTTGGATTTTTCCTTGATGTGTATTTGAATCACTTGTCTCTTGGCCTTCCATGTGCCTCGAGATCACTTGGATTTGACCTTCCATTACCCCATTGAAGCACTATATAAGGAACCCCTTGGATACATTGAAGGAAAGGAATTGAAGACCAAGAAAACTATAGTCCGTTGTTGCCATAGCTTGCTTGTACTTGAGTCTGCATCCCTTTGTACCTTAGAGAAATTTGTGTTCTTCCAAATATTTCCTTTGTCTATGAGCTTACTATAGAGAGATGGAGGATTGAGGTGGTGGAGGCCCAGGTGGAGGACTCGGTTTCTATGGTTCGTAGATGTGCCAACAGAGGTTTTCACTTATGTAATCTCTAATTTTATTAATAGAAATATCTTTTCCTGTCCAATGATGTGCACTTAAATGAATATTGAATCCATGGATGCGTTTAACTGCTTATCCATTATTGATTATATATGATAGAGTAGGCCTAACACTATATTATATAGCATGCTTTCCTTGTTTACTATTGTTGAGAGTAAATTGCTAAAGCAAGCAGGATTGGAAAAATCTCAACGGGGATCTATGTCAACTGTCTGGAATAAGGTATGCTTCGAGATCCTTTAGTGTTATATGTTTTGTTTCTCTTTCATGTTGGGAAGAGATTGATTTCTGTGCTTTCTCTATCTGTTGTGGTACACCCCAAGCTATAGGAAGTTTTCTCTGTAATAGAATTGGTGACCATACTGGGGATGTTCCTTGTTTTTATTTGGGGTTGGGGGCACAATGTGCTTGATATTCTTGAATTGATCTTTGTTTCTCCTTATTTATGTGTCACATATAGTACTATGTTCATCTATTGATAATCCCTTAATTTGGTTTGACCCTTGGACTGCTTTTTACCACTGTCTTCTCTGCGTACACAGGTTTTTGGATAAAATTCACATACATACACATATTTTTGGCCAAAAGTCACATATACATGCATATTTTTGGCCAAAATCCTCATATACATGCATCTTTTTTGCCAAACGTCGCAAACATACACAATTGTTCTTTAAACAGTCGCATACATCCTCTCTTTTGGTTGAGTTTGATGTTGTGGGAAGTTGCTGGGTGGGTTGTGAGTGTGGTTGGGTTTTCATGGGTTCTGATGGTGTCTATTGAATGCTTATTTTGTGACTAGAGACCACTTTTTTATTGTTTTTTCTTTGAATTAGTTGTATTCATTTATCTCATTTTTTTTCCATTAGTGCATTAATTTTTTGTCTTGGTGTCTTGCTAGGCTTATAGTTTATACTTGCTGCAAAGATTGAGAGATTTGCTGACTTTTATTTGCATTTTTCATTCTTTTATATTGAAAAATACAAAATAGTTGCATGCTTACTTGCATCTTAGATATGAATTTGAGGAGGTACTTCCATTGTATTGCTTGGATGAGAGTTGTATTTAGGCTTTCATATAGGAAGGATTGCACTGACATTGAAGGAATGATTTTTTATGCATCTCATGTAGTGGCATACCCTGTTTTTCATTTGACAAAGATTACACTTAGCATTGTTTGTTATGGTGTGCATATTTATTTCACTATTGAGTCATAATACCATTGGTTTCATGATCATTTCCCTTTGAGTAATCATAGCCATTAAAATCAACGCATAATTTAAAATGAACTACACATTTTTCTTTTATATGGTTCACAAACAAGATTATAATTTAGAGTCTTGGAATAGTTAATTTTGAGTTGATTCTCCAAGACTACTAAGCACAAACATTTAGGTGTCTGTCTAGGTGAGAGAGTGAAATCCTTGATATAATTAGTGTTTCTCAGGACACTCCTCTTACACGGGAGTTAAGCACAAGGTAGTGCCCACGATTGTGATTGGGATGACCCCTGGTCACTTTCCATGAGCACCAGAGATATTTCCAGGATTTTCATTCATGTTTGGGGTCCCTTTCAAGAGTTTCGGGATTTTCTACCCTTCCCATACGATGAATCCTGCCTGGGACTTTCTGCCTGAGCATTGATTATATTGAGGTGACCTTAGTTTCCTTACCTAGCTTATCAAGGGGGTACTTGCAGAGGTTATTCTACAAGTGTCTTGGCTAGGTAGACATTGGACAACATAGTCGTTTTATGCGTTGAAGTTGAGGGCCACTATAATTGGTTACGTACCTCTGCTTGTAGTGTCTAGGAGTTTCAGGCCTCTCCTAAGAGAGACATACCTACTTCATTTGGGAGCTCACTTATCCTCTCCTTGGCTTGCTTTAATTTTGGCTATAGATTTTCTTAGGAGTGTGTTCCTTGTGCACTAGTTGGCCTTTGGGATCATGATTACTTGAGTATATTTATGTTCTCTTGAGTTTGGGTACTTTTATTTTTGGCATGCCTCGTATCCTATCACCTGTACTTGGTCCTAGTATAGACCCTGGTGTTATGGCAAGAAATTCCTATGGCTTGGGGTACCACAACAAACAGCTTGACTCCAGAAATCAATCCTTTCAAATATGCAATTGAAACTAAATATCTAACACTAAAGGATCAGACCTTGTACCTTATTCCAGAAGGTTGAAGTAGATCCCCGTTGAGCTTTCCAACTTCAGCTTGAATTGATAGATTACTTCCTCAACAACAAGTAAACAATACAAGCATACTATATATATTGATGTTAGATCTATTCTAGCATATATAATCAACAATGTATAAGAATTTGAAATCACCCATGGATGAAATATTCATTCAAACATGCATTATTGGACAGAGAAAGATATTTCTATTAATATAAAATCAGAGATTACAATGAATACAACCTCTGTCAGCACTTCTACGAATTGGAGAAACTGAATCCCCCACTTGGGCCTCCACCACCTCAATTCTCCATCTCTCGATAGCAATCTCACAAGCAAAAGGAAAGCTTGGGAAGAACACAAAAGTGCTCCAAGGGATAAAGGGATGCAGACTTAAGCATAAGTTCTAGAAACAATGGACTATAGTTTCTTTTCTCTCAATTCTCTCATACTCCTTCAATGTACCATATAGTTACTTATATAAATTTTCAAAGGGGTAATGAAAGGTCAAATTCGAGTAATCTCACGACATAGGGAAGGCCAGGAGTCAAGTGATTCAGATCCATGTCAAGGAAAAATCCAAAAGGATTTGGATTTTGTACACATCCCGATGTACACGGTTTTAGAGGTCAAATCCACGTATATATGCAATTAAGGGTTTAAAAGTTGCATGTATTATTTTTCACATGTTTTTAGGGATGGTCAAGGAAACATCAAAGGACAAAAAATGGTCCAAGGGGTCTAAGGAGTCTGCAGAGGGACAGGGGAAAGGCCATACAAGTGTGATTCACCTGGAGTGGTAAAATCAACTATAACAGATGCCCCCTAATGTGTGAGGTCATAGGGGTCATACGATGGCCGAAATACATTATAAGTCCATCCCAGAAGTGGAGTTATGAAGGATCCCAAATGGAAGACCAGCCACCCAATCAGCATAGTACAATGATAGGATTTTGCACATAACAACAAATACATATAGCAGTCCCGGATACATAAGAGTACAATGGCCATGAATAGGCATGATACAAGATATCACATAAGTGGTCATCACCATGTATAATATACATAGATAAAAATATCCATGATGAAGATATACAAAGGACCATGATCTCCATAATGGCTGAAGATATATAATGGATCAAGATATCCATAATGGCTCGAAATGTCTGACATATACTGGAATCAAGTCACGAGAGATGAAATCGCATGAACACCGGCATGATCAAGGAGGTAGCATATAAGAGATGCCACCAATCTAGAAAGTCTTATACACAAACCACTAGGAGTACATGTCCTACTATGTGAATAGAGGTGTCGAGGTCGAACATAGTATTCCATCGTCCGATTACCGGTCATTGATGTATACCGTTAACAGACGCGAGATCACCCACCGATAATGAAAATGGGAATCAAGGTACTAGAGTGAAAACTAACAAGTGTGACTAAATGTGTTGAGGTCAAACACTTGAGAGGATCCATCGATCAGGGGACATTGATGTATTCCCAAAGACTGTCGATGGTGAGAGAACCTACCACTGATGACTGCAAGTCTCAAGGAACTCAAAAATGACTCTAGATTCCAATCCCAAAATAAATGATATAAAGTCAATGGGATGAAATCCGTTGGAAGGAGGGCATTAAGGAATCCCCCATCATCCAACACGAGGTACTTAGCAAAGCTATATAATGTGGAAGGACTCGATCATAAGGTGCATGAACCAGTAAATATACTAGGAATGGCCGACATGCAAAGTCAAGATAATTGAGGAATGGCCGACTCAGGTTTCAAATTCCTTCGAACAAGAGCATAACGGCATATGGTGACTGAATAAAGGAAGCATAGACTCAGTATAAAAACTGGGACATCTCTATGACATAGGAGGCATCGACAGAGGCTCCATGGGGACTGGAATCTTAACCAGTCGGTGGAGATAAAATCAGATAAATGAGTATAGCTCCTAAATTCAAACTATAAACCCAACCAATGGATGTGATATACAGTGCTCTATTCGAAGGCGACACGACTCGACAGCTGCCAAAGATAACATCCTTCCTTGTCCGGATTTTTGGTTTTTATTATTATTTATTTTTGGACTTTTTCAAATATTTAAAAAGCTTGAAAAAGAATAAAATTGCTTTATAGTTATAGACTAGGAGGAGACAAGTGTCACAGGGAAAAATAAACTAGTTCCAAGCAGTGGAACATACCTATGCTCAATGCAAGGACACATGTGTAAGATATTGGCAGTCGAGGGAAATTCCTCTCCCGGTAAAAAGGGAATCAAGCTGCAAAGGATATATAAAATGGCTCTGCATGGCTAGACATGAGACAAGCTCAGGCTATATGGTTGAAACACAATGTCAGGGAAGCTGACATAAAGCTCAATAAGGCAGGAAAAGCTCATGATAATGCAATTACAACTTGACATAGGGGAGTCCTGAGGGAAATAGGCCAGCAAAAAGATCAAGAGGAGTATGAGACTCTTGTGAAATGTCATGGAAATACTATACAACAGACTCCCACACCCTAAAGGACAAAATGTCAGCATGGGCACTGAATGCATATAAGGTGCTAACTAGGGTACCCATGTAAGGTCAAGCTCTACCACTCATACCATGCCACTTCTTAAACAACAAGAAGGTTTCGTGACATAATGGAGTGGGTTTGTACCTAAGGCTATGATGAAACGGTCATAAGGTCATGCAAAATGAAAATGGTGATGAAGCCTAACCTATATGCCAGTTTAGACATGATAACTGAGATCGGCATGAACAGGTCAATCCAATGGCTGAAGCGGCACTAAAAAAGGTCTCCTACATCACGAATTAGGTAAAAAACGGTCCAAAATGATTAGAAATAGTCCAAACTATAGGAAAGGGGGTAAAAATTTTCAAAAATTTGAAAAATTTCTATAAATAGTAAAAAATTCAAAACATTATAAAACATTTCAAATTTTTACCCAATTGAGCTCATATTTTCAACAGTGAATTCCAAGAGATCCAGCTGGCAGAATCCACTACCGTTTCTTCCAAGTACTTACCCATGCTCTTCTCTTCCATTTTGATGCAATTTTTATCAAATTCCATGGTCATTTGAGGTTTCTATGCCAAACTAAAAAATGCGTTGCGGCCCACGTAGAAATCAAGGGTTTTTCCACGTACAGGGCTGGATATACACGAAAAATGCCCTCACAGTCGTGTACATATGTGGTTGTTTGGAAAACAATCATGTATGCGGCCGCGCATGAGGTTTTTCAAGTAATCTAATGGGAAAATTGCATTTTTTTTTGCAGGATGGTCCTAGAATGGAGAGAGCATGAACATGGTGATGTAGAGGAGGCAGTAAGGGCTGATCTAATGGCTCAACAAGTGCTACGTGCATGTGGACTCTACAGGTTTTGGTGCCTTGGTGGCTTGAGGGCCAAACCAATATTATTGCAGATGCTAGTAGATTACTGGGATCCAGACTCTGAGTCCTTCTAGATAGATGGGATGTCCCTCACTATAGAGGTGGAGGACATATACTTCATTACTAGACTTTCCTGACAGGGGGAAGTAGTGAACCTTCATTCTTGCAGTGGGCCCGGAGGTAGCCTGACTATCGATGAGTACATTGCGGTGTACTGCTATCTAGACACGAAGAAGGTGGGGAGTCATATCCCAACCAACTCTATACATGTGCTGGGCCTAAAGGCCATACTATTGACATTGGGAAGGATAGCAGGCTTGGCTTCACTCCACCATCCCTCACGGCCTCTGATGGTCTATGTAGTCTAGTGCATGAGACCCACGGTTTACGACTAGAGCAGCATACTACTGAGCAACATGAAACATCAGCTCAGTGAGTGTAAGCTAGGCATGGTATGGAAATTTGGGTTCAGCAGCATACTGAGCACATTTTTCTTCGATCATGTTCCAATATTGAGCCCCAGAGTTGATGTTCCTCTTCACGGGGTTCAAGATCCAGCCCAACGGCGTTGGGCAGATGCAATGCGCAGACTGGGGGGAGGTAGGGTGTCCAACCCCTATCTACCTGATTTATTTTCATGGTGGAGATGATAGATAGTTGCCATCGATTACTACCCCTATGCAGGGATAGACTTTCGGGGGGATCCAAACTTGCCGCTACCACCAGGATCGACATGCGGTGACATAGGTAACGAATCTCGGCCTTCTCTTTAAAATTTTTGAGTTATTTAATTTTTTGTGTTTTCTAATTATATGGAATCAAAAGACATATTTTGGTGTGACAATACTTAGTGACATCTACCATTTTCATGTAGATGTGGTACTGTTAGAATAATCAACCCATAGTTAGCTACCTTAGACATTAATTAATTCATTTTTGTCTTATTTGCCTAGTTTCCATATTCCACCTTATGCAAGTTGTCCTCCACATGTCCAAAGTGGTCAAACTTGCTAAAATTTAGTCATGGAGGGCTTGGGAAACCACTTGGAATCAAATCTACTTTATTCCTGGCCTTCCTAGCGCATGTCTATTTTTTCTGCTTTATTGCCTCCTTTTGCTGAGTTTTAAGGCAATTGGGAAAGTTTGACTAGGTGAAGTTAACTTGTTTTTTGTCCTCATCATCCTCCACTCTTTTATCCTAAGAAAAGCATGTATGAGTTATCCTTCCATCATCTATTAGCTTTCCTAATTTATTTTTCCAATTCATGAGCTCCTAGACAGATTTGGAAACTACTTTATGCACCTATAGGGGATTTGCTTAAATTTAGTAAGCTTGCTTTTGAACAAATTCGAATGGCATCCTTATGCATTCAAATATCTCATGTAATTATTTATTGTGGCATCCTATGACTTCATAGGGTTGGATATTGTACACTTATTTAGGGTTGGATATTGTACACTTATTCAATACAGATTAGTGTTCTGCTCCATATTCAGTCTCCTTTGTGTGTAATTGGCAATTTTTCTGAGTGTAATTGTTCTAACACCTGGGTTCAATTTCCACACGGTTTCAAAGCCTTTGTAGATCGATTTCTCCCCTTCCAATTTTTTATTGCAAGTTTGACATCATTGACTGGGGGCATTATGCTGACTGAAGGGACAATTTCTGAGCTATGGATCAATCTCAGAAGATCATCTTGACTCCATTTAACTTCTTTGAATGGAAAGCAGAGATGGAGATACTATTGAGAGTGAAAGGACTCTACATAGTGACTATGGAAATAGAAGTAGAGCCCAATGTAGCTGCAGAGAAAATTAAATGGCACAATAGGAGGGATGAGGCCTATGGTCTCCTGTGTCTGAGCATATCTAGAGACCTCCTTTTCCATCTTGATGGATTAACATCACCAAATGAAGTATGGGAGAATCTTGTTGATATTTTTGGTAAGATAGATGAGATGAGGGGACATCAAATTGAAAATGAATTGATCTCCCTGAGTCCTAATAGCTTTGAATCCCTGCAACTCTATTTTTCCAAGTTCAAAGCCCTTGTTTTCCATCTAAAACAGTGTGGGATCGAAAAGAAGGAGGAGAAATTGGTTTTGGCCATACTCTCGAAGCTTGGCCCTAACTATTTAGTGTTTTTCTTGACCTTCCATGCCACAAAGTTGACAGCTCGAGCCTAGAAATTGCCTAGCCTTGCAGATTTCATGGAATCTCTCACACAAGAACAAGATAAATTGGTGATGATGGGCACCATCAAACCTTCCAAAGACCAAGCTCTGGTTGCTCAAGATTCAAGGGTGGATTCAAAAGGAAAGAAGAAAGCTAATAAGCCACCTAAGTAAAAGAGAGACAAGAACAAGTCTCCAGAGGAACCCCAAAGCTCCAAGAAGAACCCCCGGAAGAAGAAGAACAAAGGAGAAATGAGGAAGTGCACATACTGCAGTAAGGGAAATCATCCTGAAAGCTCCTGCATGAAGAATAAAATAGACATGCTGACCCAACTCCTGGAGAAGAATGACATCTCCCTTCCTGACAGCTCAAAGAAGAGGGAAGGAGGATCAAATTTAGAAGACAGAGAGAGAGAGAGTTCATGCATTGGTTGCTGGCACATCAAGCTCACCTAGTTTCATCATTGATTATAGAGCTTCAAGACATATGGTTTCGACCAAGGATGAATTCACCTCACTTGACATGTTGAAATGTCCACCAATAGTACTTGGAGATGACTCTCTCAATGAAATTTTGGGCAAAGGGAGGATTGATCTTGACCAAGGTAAGTTCAGAAATGTATTGTATGTTCTAGGTATTGCCTCTAACCTCTTATCAGTGTATCAGATGACCCACACAGGGTCTCCAAAGAAGGTCATATTCTCCCCTGATTAAGTTGAGATCACAGAGATCTCAAGTGGTAAAGTCATTTCCAAAGGATTTGCAAATCACACTTCGAAGGTATACACGTTTTCACACTTCCTACCCTACTCAAACCCCTTTACTCTTCTAATTCATGCTAATGAGGCAAGCAAGCTTTGGAATGAAATATTTGGCCACCTTAATTACAAGTATCTTTCTGATATTAGTGAAAAAGAAATGGTCATAGGGTTACCAAATATTAAGTTTTCCAAAGGAGTCTGTCAAGGTTGCATCTTAGGAAAACACCCAAAGCATAAATTTGAGAAAGCTAGTCATGAGAATACCTCTGCACCTCTTGATTTGATCCACAGTGATGTTTCTAGCCCATTTCCTCATATGTCAATGAGTCAGGACAAATATGCATTGACATTCATAGATGACTTTTCCAGGTATTGCTGGGTTTACTTCCTGAAACACAAGTCTGAAGTTTTTGGCCTCTACAAAGTCTTTAAGGCTTTGGTTGAAAACCAGTCTGGGAGGAAACTCAAGGTCCTCAGATCTGAAAATGGTGGTGAGGATGTCAATTCTGAGTTCATTCAATATTGTGCAGATGTAGGTATTCATATGCAGCATTCTATCCCTCACACACCACAGCAAAATGGTGTTGTTGAGAGGAAGAACAGATCACTGAAAGAGATGGCAACATGCATGATGGAGGCTAAGACTTTGCCACCAAATTTTTGGGCCGAAGCTATAAAATGTGCAGCCTATATCCAAAATAGGTTTCCTCATAAAAATCTTGATGGTATGACTCCTTTCGAAGCATGGAGTGGGCACAAGCCAGATGTGACCCATTTCAGGATTTTTGGCTCAAGGGCTTGGGCTAGAATTCCAACAGAAAAGAGGAAGGCTTTGCAGCCCCAAAGCCAGGAGTGTCTATTTTTTGGGTACTCTAAAGATTCAAAAGGGTACAATCTGATCAATTTGACCACAAATAAAGCCTTCATTGAAAGAAGTGTTCAGTTCCAAGAAGAGCCTTTGGCAGTAGTGGAAGTTGGAGAATCCTTTTCACCACTAGAACCATTGAATGTAAGTGAAGAGATAGTTGAGTTTGCTGATTCTGATATGTATGATAATGATGATTTAATTGCATATAATAACAGTCCTACAAGACTAAAATGGGCAGAAAAGACCATTCATGCAGCTAGAGAACTAGCTGGAAATCCTAATGATCCTAGGAGGACTAGATCTCAGTTTGAGAGTGCTCTATGTATGAAAGACCCTTTGTTTGCAAAGAAATGATATATTATGGTTGAATCAGACCCACATACATATGAATATTTATCACATGATCCAATATGGAAAACAGCCATGAAAGAAAAGTTCAGCTCACTCCAGAAGAACAACACTTGGGAGCTGGTTGATCTCCCCCCAGGGAGGAAGCTAGTTCACTGTAAGTGAGTTTACAAAACCAAATTTGGTGCTAATGGTTCACCTTTTAAATATAAGGAAATATTGGTAGCCAAGGGCTACTCACAGGTACATGGCATAGACTACAATGAGACCTTTGCACCCGTGACAAAGATGGACTCCATCAGGCCAGCCTTAGCCATTGCAGCTTCGAAGCAGTGGGAGGTACACCACATGGATGTGAAGTGTGCTTTCCTAAATGGATATATTATTGAATATATTTACATGTATCAGCCTCAATTATTTTCTATTAAACCATCTCTTGTGTGCAAGCTAAAGAAATCATTGTATGGGCTTAAGCAAGCCACCAAGGCTTGGTATGCCAAGATTGATAGCTTTCTGCTATCATTGAATTTTGTTTGATGCAAGTCAGATCCAAATGTCTATTTGAAGCTGATTCATGGTTATTTAATGATTATTTTCTTGTATGTTGATGAAATTCTCATTACAAGAAGCTCAAAGGATGAAATTGCCTCCTTGAAGGATGCAATGAACCATGCATTATGTATGACTGATTTGGGGTTATTGAGCCAATTATTGGTGCTCAATATTGCTCAAAACAAACATGGAATCAAGGTACATCAGTTCAATTATGCCTTGGATTTTCTGAACAAGTTCAACATGAAGGACTGCAAGCCCAACAAGACTCCCTTCCTTTCAGGAGTTAAGCTTGAAGAAGCAGATTCTTCACCTATGGTAAATAATACACTGTATAGGCAACTGATTGGGTGTTTTCTGTACCTTACACATACTTGACCTGATATTTCTTATGCAGTAAGTGTAGCTTCAAGATACATGGATCAGCCTCATGAGATCCATTGGAGGGCAGCCAAAAGGATCCTTAACTGTTGAAATATTGTAACTTCGAAGAATATTCTTTATGTATCTTTTGTGGTCCCTGATGGTCCAACCGGGAGAACCACTTGTATTACATTGTACCCCGATGCTCCTAATCATAAGAACTAATAAGAGTCATGAGGTAGTCCCCTCTAATTGTAAAGGTGGGTCATCAACACCCCAGTGTGGTTACTTGAGCCTACATGTGTAACTTGAGCCTACATGAGTTAACTTAAGCCGACATGTTAATTGAGTAAAATTTAAGTAAACGGATGAATATAAATAGAGGTGTAGTGCTCCTCATTTGAGACACACACACTCACTTGGAATAACGCACTTGTGGAGGAGAGGAGTTGCTGGAGAAGGAGGAGAATCAGGTTTTTGATCTCCTTGTTGGTTTTACCTTTTTCACTTTTTGGGGCATCTATATTGAGGAAGATTTTGCTGGGTTTTCCCAGGATAAATCGGTGTTGTTCTTGAGATACTGTTTCTTTCAGTGATCCTATTTTATATTCTTTTATTATGAAAAATGAAATGATATACTAATGTCTTATTTAAGCATATGAAAATTTAACATGGTACCAGAGATAACCTAAATACGACAGCTTTCACAAGTTATAGAAGCTATGGATTCTTATTTTTTGGTTCTCTCTCCACAATCAATCAGCAAAAGAAGGCTAGGATGACTCTCCTTTGAAGGGTGCATCGTTCTGTCGAAGCGGAATTCGATTCCGAGCATTTTCAATTTTCGATGTGGAAATTAGGGCTTTCTACAGAACAGGAATTTTTGAGTGAGACCAGCATAGGATTGTTCTCCTCATCAAAACTGAAGTTTAGAGACCTGGATCAATATTTTTGGTTGGGTGAATCTCCGGGAAAGTCAAACCCTAGTTTGACCCCAAGCTAGAAAAACCCTAAATACTAAAACTGCTACGTTTTGGCACATTCGCTATATGCCAAGATTTGTGAAGGATAAAGAGCTGAAAATTGTAGGGGCCGACGTGAAAATCCGGATGAACACTGTGTCCAAAATTCATTCTCCAATTAATTGTATTCCAGGAGATATGTTCTCTCCAAGTTAGGGTTCCATCCTCTTCCAGAATTCATCCCTAAACAGAACACCTGGGGAGAATCACAATATCTTGGGCTACAGAGGTCCAAATGGAATTCATAAAGATTTTCTAGAAAGGGAACGGACTTTAATTTTGGTGGTACGAATATGAGACTTAGAAGATGAACCAGTAACATGTGGCATTCCATACAACTTCACTATTATGAACAGTCCTGTAACAGGTCACCTTGGGAAAAGGATCATAAATCCAAAATGGTGAAACCAATTCTGATAACATCTATGGTGGTGAATCAGGGACATGTGAGGTTATCTCAGTACAAAATTTCAGACATAGAGGAGTATAAATTTCAGATATATCATAGAAACAGTAACAGGAATTTCTGCAAAAGAAATTGGAAAATTAGGGCTTCCTGTTCCGGGAGCTTCCCTCCACTGTTTTAAGAAATGGAGTACATTGGACAGCTCCATTTGAAGATATATATCTGTCTATCCAATCATATCTAAAATATTACAATTTTTAAAATTAGGGTTTCTGTGACAAACCCTAGATCAACCAACTCCAGAACCAGGACGGACACCTCAAATCGATAAGATCTAATCCTTTGCTATGTTCATTTGAGGTTCTCTTTTCAAAGTGATCTATGACATCAGCTTGATGATAAGCTTGGTGAAGTTGACAACTTCCAATCCTAGAAGTATATGATCTCTCTGAAGAAAATGGATTGGACACCTACATGAGGATAGAGGTTCCAGTTTCAGAGGGAGATGAGGCTATAAGCCTTTCTCAAGAAGAACTTGGTCAAATCCCAGAAGATCATTGATGATTCAGTTACAAATCAACTTGTACTACAAGTGTCTTCCCTAAAGACATTGATGAGGGTTGATTTCTTGAACAATCTATTTGAATGGAAGAACATAGATCAGAATATGACCTTAAGAAACCAGCTGAAGAATGTGAAGATCCAGAATGAAGAGACCATGCAGTCATAAGGATATCTCAAATCAAAGAGCAACTTCAAGCAGGGATAGAAGAAGTGAAGAATGCAGAAGTGGTGATGGCCACCTTGAATGGCCTCCCGGGATCATAGAATTCATTCATTTAAGAAATGTGTTCCAGAAGGAAGTGATTACTTTCAATAGACTTTGGGAAGAAGAAGAAGCTCGTCTCTGAAGATCAATCTCTCATCTTCCAAAGAAGATTCCTCAATCAATGAGAAATATTACGATCTCAACTCTTGAAGAAATTCTTATCCACCTCAGCATTTGGATAAGAAACGATGCTGAAGAAGACGATGAAGCTGAAGACTCAAGAAGGAGTATACCCATGAAACAAATAAAGATAAGTATTCAATTGTCATTTCATGATATTGTTTTGTTATACATTTGATTATATTCAGTTGATGTATTCTTTTTTGGATTAATGACTGTATGCTGCTAATATGCATGTGATGGGTAAGTATCTCATGGTGCTATACAACTCTCCATTGTTACTTATCAAACCTTTTTGCTGACATATTGGATTAGTGCACAATCTCAATAATGTCATGGTGGAAATGGAAGGCATATAGAAAGTTTATGTGAGATATGGATGAATATTGTATTGACTAAACAATTGCATGATGCATAAGAATTTGTCATTATGCATATGTTTTATGAAATAGTTCTAACCATGCAACTGGTGCATTTGAATTGCAGGAAAGGTCATGAACAACCTCCTACAAGAAAAGAAGGATGAGACTTGTTCCGAAGAACAAGTGATGACAATTCAAGATTCACTCCAATAAACATGAATCTAAAGCTCCCAGGGTTAGAGACACCATGACGGAAGAAAGAGCTTCAGAGAGTGGTAGATCCACCTTGAAGGATGAAGACCACCATGGGTACAAGAGATAACTCAAGATGAAGAAAAGAATGCTATGAAAGAAGCTATGATCAAAGAATAACAATTGATCATGGGGAATGATGTATACGATATGATGGAATAAGTGTACAAATCAAGGTTCATGATTCTCCCCAGAAAGAATAGACTATGACATGACATACTCTATTGACCAATATATATCAAGCATAGAACCATCTGTATAGAATGAAGAGGGAAGATGATACTCCACTTCAGGGGGAGTGACTACAGAAAATTATATCTGAGTTCGACATGGTACGGCATGATGGATAGCTTTGTGATGGATTGAGACTTTACCAAGAGTAAAGTGGATTCCAACCTTCAAGGTTGAATGCAGAAGACTAGGATATGTTGATGACCTAAGAAGACAAACTCATAGAAGATGTTGTGATACTAGAATGATGTTTGGGATATAGTACTCAAACTGGAAAGAAAGAATGTGGTATCTTCCAAATGGCTTTGCAAGATAAGATATGTTGCTTATAGAAGTAAGGTAAGAGTTGTGGCTAGAGGTTTCTATCAGAAAGAGGGAATTAATTCTGAAGAGAAACTTACTCTAG